>SJOL01006813.1:448164-497339 GCA_004794785.1 Opisthorchis felineus | reverse complement strand
TTGGTGTTGCCGGACAAGTGACAATCGGGACAAGTCCAATCCAGCTACAGACAAACAACAACGATGCTCTTTTATGGTTTTCCCGAATTGAAGGCCAGGCTCAGAACAAACGGCGACGGGCGATGCACCCATGGTATTGGGGGGTGGCAAGTAAACGAACGCACCATGGTGCAACGTAACGGGGCGACCCTCCCTGCAGGGCGCACCCGTCCACCACACGAAGTTTTCATCCCAGCGTGCATGCTGCCAGATCTGCAGGGTGACAAGCCGCAAAGCAGTCATAACTGCGGTTTGTGCATATTATAAATAACTCCAGCTACCCGATATTTTATCAGGTTGGGGGGAAAGCCAGACCAGTAAAGCAGCTCAGTCGCTTCGGACAAGCAAAGAACATCAGCCGCTGGAAGAGGCAAGTCGCGGAGGCAAATGGAACGGCAGCTACCTTTTGGGCCATGGGAGTAGAATGGAGATGTGCAGAGCCTGTGTACTATGGCTAAACGACGACGAAGCATTGGTGTTAACCGTCATGTCAAATAGAGGCGCACCACAGTATTATGCGTGTGTGAATGAGTAGGCTTTGAAACCAAACAATTATTTCATTCACTGTGCATCTTCAGACCTACTATTTGATGCGCGTGCGCTGCGCGTGGTCAGGGGACGCGGGATGGTTATGAACAATGAGGAAATAAGGCTTCAGTTTGGCTAAGGTTAGTTAAATCTAGTCAAAGCAAAGCACCAGACATTGAATAGAGCTGACAGTTTTTCAGGGATGGGACCAAGCTTGAAAGAACTGGGAGTGAGTTGGTTGGGCACAGAAGCTTAAGCCTGGAGGTAAGGAAATGCAACGAGGTCAGTGGAGAAGGCATGAAAGCAATTACGACTGTAGGTACTAGACACTCTCTGCAACCCAACTACGCTCCATTGAGCAGGTGCAGATATAGTCCCAGAAAGTTGACGCCTGCATGAGAGATAGATAAGATGGTGATTTATGAACAAGGACACTTGGGAGGGTAGCCGTCTCACTTGTGGGTTAATGCTAGAGGGTTCAAGCTGATGAGTATACATGCTAGAACCAAGTACCAGGACAGCTGGGGTGAGAGCGCAAATGAGAAGGGCTTAGGGCCCATTTCGAAGAAAGTGTCTAGTGTAAGCTGTGGCGCGAAAAGATGCTCGGCTCCCGCGATGAAAAGGTAAGAATCGAGAGTCCTTCGAAGCCTACATGAGATGATATAGTACGGATATGGGAGGGGAGCTTGTTTCATAGTTTAGAATGCAGGCAAGGGGAAAAGTTTTGTCTAAAGACAGTTCGACAGGTCGACAATGGGAGCAGAAATCCAGAGTTGCGGATAGTGTAGGGAGGGCATGAAGAAAATTCAGGGCGGCAGTCAGCTATGTAAGCCCGTCGGTAGGTTAGGCGATGCAGAAAGCCTGGGTTCAACCCAGTGCGCCTCAGCCATAATGGATCCAGCCCAAGTGGCAAACAGCAAAGACGATACGGCAGTGTTGATGGCGCCGGAGACAAGGACTTAGTAAACGAGCGCTGCACATTCTCCACAGCAGTCCGGCATTCCTGCGAATACTGAGGCAAATTCAGGGCTGGATTCAAGAATGGTTCTTACAAACTGCTTAAAGATTGCAATTAAGCATGATTTATTGTGGAAGGATCGGCGAATGAAAGCGCAGAGCTTGCGGGCTTTAGCCACTCTGTACCATGAAGGTTGGTAAAAACTAGACGCGCGGGAATGCCCAAGGCCTAGGTCTCTCACTTTGGGAATAATAGGAATCGAGAATCCATTAAGAATAAGCATCCCAGGAGGAATCTGGGATGTGAGAGGGCTTGGCATTTTGGAACGGCGAAAGAAAGACAGGTGTTAGAGGACCAGAGGGATAAAGAATTCAGATCAGACTGAATGTTAGCAAGAGTAGAAATAGAATCACTGACCTAAAACGTGTAAGCTATCTCAGTATCATCAGCGAACAGGAAATGGGATCCATGGGTGTTCGAATCAGTGACATTATTAATGTATAGTAAGAACAGTAGGCGTCCAAGCACGCTACTCTGGGGAAGCCTACCAATATAATGCTAAAATACCACAAGAGGTATATAGCAAACCGGTATGAGTGAGCTTCTGCTTTGCACCCATGGAGTTCACTCAAATAGCAACGCAATAAGCCAGCACTGGTGGTAAACCTTTCCATCTTGGTTTGCGCTGGGCGTCAGTCGGCCATCACACGTGAAGCCACAGCAGAGAAGTATTTGGTTAAATTTTTGGCGACGTAAAGATTTGACTGATGTGGGAACGAGCAAGGAGACTCACCGTTGGCCTTGTTTTTAGGGGCGGTTACAGGGTGAGCTAGGCCGGGAGCACCTGAAACCACTATCTCTGTTAGAGTCCCATTAGAACGGCTGTTGTGCAGAGTGTTGGTGCGCCAAAGTGCAATAAACCAATAAGGGATAACGGAAATAAAACTGATGATATGATGGACAAGGACCAGTTTAACTGGAAGTTGCTGCATGAGTTGAACAGTACCATGAGTTAAGAGGGAAAGCGAAGGTTAGCGTATGGATCACCAGTCACAGAAACACTGCTGCCGCGTTAATCATCAAATGGTGCATTGGGAAGAGGCCCATGAGCGCTAATGGAAAGGAATGAGGAATGTCATTATATTTCATTTTGTTTCCATGTGACGACCTCCGAGAGCAGTAGAAAGGAGCGCATGTCTTTTGTTTAGCCAACGAAATGGACTTGGCCCGGTGCAGCCCTAAATAAGACGAAGCTGGCAACAGCTTACCACGTCAAGCCATGGGCGAAGCAAAACATCTTCGGGCTGCCCCATGCATTTTAATTACCCACGAGAGGACGTTCTTCCTTCTCCTGTAATTTATAGCGTTGCCAGATAAATGACACAGCCGGGACAACCCTAAACCAGCAGCTACAAACAGAAAAAACGGTACTTTTTCGCGGATTTCCTTAAATATTGGTCAGACGCAGGAACTCCGGCGATGAGCAAAGCACCCGTGCTGCCTGAAGGGTGGTGGGTATGCGAATGCGCCAAGATGCACCGCAACAGGGCGACCCTACCTGCAGGACTTCCCGGTCCACCACACGAGGTTTTCACCCCTCTTGCATGCTGCCAGAGGTGCAAGGTTGAAAGCCGCAAAGCAGTGGTATTTGTGGCCTGTGCATAAACAAAGAGCTCTGGTTTCGAGATATTTTATCCGGTAGGAGGAAAGCCAGACCAGTAAAACAGCTCAGTCAGTTTACTCAAGAAAATGGCAGACAGCCGCTGGATCATGCGGGTCACATGGGAGGAAAATGAAACGACAGCTACCAGCGGGGCATTGTGAGTAGAATGGAGATGTACAGGGCATGCGCACTAGGGCTGAAAGCCTGAGAGGCGTTATTGTGAGCTGCCATGTCAAACACAGGCACGCAAAGGAGATGGTTTCAGCTGCGAGCGTAGTGAACTAGGAGGATGTAGTGGCGTAGGTTATCACCAGCTGGAGGGCACACTACGCGGTCGGTGGAGTTACGGAATGTGTAGCGCGTACAGCGAGTTACGTCTGGCGTAGCCTCTGCTATAAAGGCATTTTGGTGCAACTGACGGTGTGTGGGAGTTAGATTTAGCATAATCCGTCTGAGTTTTGGTGGTTCTAGGTCCATGGCTGAACTGTGGAGAAAACTTCATTTTGAATAAGCGCTGCAAGTTTTCAAGTGCTAGTCCGCTACTTTGGGTATAAAGGTAAGAGAATGCACGAGAGAACTGCAACCTTGGTATCCCTAAGATGGAAGGATCTCAGTATTAGTGAGCGGAGCCTGTGTGCTCGTGCAACCTGGAACTAGACTTGGTGGGAAAAACTAAAGGTACAACAGTATCTGGGACGGAGCTTCTTGATATCTGCGAAGTGAGTGGCGGGGTTGCCATTTGTTGTGAAAGTATCGGCTGGGAGGAAGCAGCGGCAATAATTTATTTGTTTTTCGCGGTTTTCGCGGCTACCACATGCATTACTTGCCACGCCTACAACCTTGGTCACATCAAGCCAGGTTGTTTTTGTACAAATGTCAGGTGGGAAAGGCCGTGTGGTTTCATAGAGCGCCTCCACACTAAACACACCAAACATATGCAACTAGATGCGGCGGACACTTTTTCATACACACAGGACAGTACTCATTCGGCCCACTGACAATCGGGGGACATCACCGTGCGAGCACGCTCCACGCGCACACTGCCACAATGCACACCAACTTCCCCAAGCTTAGTTCCGTACACATTACAGAGTTGTGTTTAACAGTCGTTTTGTTCCTTCCCAAGTTTCCCAGACGTAGAGGTTCCATTCGTTAGCGAGAGCAAATTTTTGAAAGATCGCCCCTGTCCCCGCGTGTCGCCTTTTGCATATAGATCAATCGGTATCAAACCGTCTACACGTCAGCAGGAACAGACAAACCGTGGCCTCGGAGCTGTCTTTGGGGAATATTTGGACCTGAAAACGCGTCTTTTTGCAGCTCCAACCTTCTTTGAATAGTGTAATTCCTGGTTCTGCAGGTGATGATACAGCAGGCTACCCCTGCTTCAAATCTATTTTGACCTGCCAGGGGTCATTAGCGGCAAGCTTCCCTGGGCCATACGCTAAGGGAACTGTCTGGCGGCCCATGTGATACCGTTCAGCCTTCCCATTTCTAGTTTTGGTGTAGCCATCACACGAAGGCAGCGTTCCTCCACCAACTTATTTGGAGCGTAGCCCACAGTAAAGGGATCACGTTAGGCAAATTTGCCCAATCAAAAGAGCACAACGCCTTCCATGGTTGATGGGTGGGCGCAGCCCGTTAACCAGTCGAATAGCTTGTCCAAAGCTTGTCCGTTGCTCACTTATGCCTGCTTTCTCATCCGGTATTGCTGCTCTCGAAAGTTCCGAATCATCTGCATACAGGAACAGCTGAGGGTGGGGTTTTGTGAAAAGTCATCAATATAAGATTTGAAGGGCTCCGGGTACAAAATAGATCCATGCGAAAATATCACCGACGGCCTGTGCATTTTCGGACAAATGTCCATTGGCGGTAAATAAACAGTGTGCCCTCCGAGGAGGTAGTTTGCGCCCACCCAGTCTGATGGCTTGCCAAGAGCTCAGCACAAGTCTGCTGTATCCTGGACGCTTGCGTTACGTGCGCCAACAGTACCGTCTTAATCCGCCGAATTAATGCTGAAACTCTGAAGTGATATCCACACTATTGTACCGTCTGCTCATTCCGTCCATGAACCCACTTTTTCTTCTTATGACAGCAGTCTGGTTTTCTGCAATGCCAGTCCGACCAGCGACTGTTAAAACCCCTCATATCCAGCGAGTTAAGCTGATTTCAAATTAACCTACATTTCTGTGATGCGGACACCCTTTACTCTCCACTCGGCCTCCGTATGGTTCACATCCTCCCTTTCTCTTTCTTTGGGTTGAGCCAATATCCCGACAGCTAAGGGTCTACCATTTATTGCAGTGGTTACCAGTTTCAGTCCGAAACTGACAAATTTTATCACAAGCCCCAGTTTCATCCATCCAACGAGCAACTTTCCTCCAGTTCCGAATTCCCGCCATACCGAACGCACGCCAGTTGTGTTCCAAAGTCCCCGATGTCAACCCTATTTGGTAGTTTCAATTTTGGCAAGGCCGCACTTGTGTTCGGGCTGCCTCGCTCCAGCGCAATGCTAGGAGTCTGCAAGTGACATCAATTATGCCTTTATTCTGACCGTACTATTGTGCTGATATTATACTCTGCCTGATGGCATCCCGTGCGCAATTTGTGAACGAACACTATTATTTGCGTGGAATTTACAATTAGCGCAGTGAGTAGCCAGCTTCGTCGGCTGTCTTCAGTGGGGAGGCTTTATTAAATCCATACAGAGAACAAGAACCTGACGTTCTGCATCCACATCCTCCACCCAGGTTACTCTGACAGTCGGTAGATTGGTTATGTACAGTTTACAACGTTATAATCCGTACTACCGATCCAGTCGATCTACCCACTGTAAAAAAATGTTGGTGAGCAATCTGCTTCATCTCACTGTTCATTACTTTCGAGTTGGACAGGTTGTACTAAGGGTCTCTAGCTTGGATCTGACCTCGTTTAAGACTGACGAACGTCCACCGACGCGATGCATGACTTGAATCTAATGCGCGTTCGAAAATTCTAAATTACTTGGGTGCAATTATATACGCTAGGGCCCTCAGTTGTCATCGGTTTGGTTCTTCCGGCTACGAACATGCAGTTAATTTAGTCCCTTAGGTATTTCCCGAATTCCGTGAGAATCGAACCCGATATCTTCACATTTATGGTTTTTGGCTGTTTGTAGTGGTTCAGGAACACCTTTTGATCGACAAATACAGGTTCATAATGCCTAAATATTCTGGCCCTTTTAAAGTCGACGGAAACCAACTTATCGGGTTCGTTCATCTGAAGCGGCGGGCAAGCGTTCGTGGCTTCTGTTCTTCTTCCCAGTAATACGGACAAAGGGTTTGAGGCGGTCGCATATTCCTCGTCTAGGATGCTTCGTACTCCGGTATTTGGCGCACTTGGGCGGCCACTTATATTTCCACAAACCTTGTAATTACAGCTCGAAGTTCCTCGGCGCAGCTTAAACTGTCCCGTATTTCTTGTGCTTCAGTCAGAGCATCAGCTCACAGTCTACCCAGGGCACGCTTCGTTGAGGTTTTTCTTTACCTCACGTTAGAGCAGACTAGGCACACACTGTAGAGCTTGGCTCTGATAAAGGCTCACGTCCCCTTGACGTTGAAACCGGCGGGGATCTGCAAGGTAAGCAGTTTAGCCACGTTTGTTGCTGCCAGTACGTCACCGCGCTAGACATGCTGACGTAAAGAGAAGGCTTTACAAGTGCCGCTTAATCTTCTGCGTCGTAAATGCAGAGGCAGGTGACCACCGTATCCTGAGAGTCACAAAACACGGATTCGCAAACCTTCACCAATAAAGGAGTTTTCACATGAATTGGGAATGGGTGCAACTGCAAACTCCTGTAGCAAAGAGGATGGGCCAGATTTTGGGAACAACTGTACACGGAATGATTTCCCTATGATCTGGTGCTATAAACTGAATCAAAGTACGATGTGGTTGGGGTGGTACCGCGACCACCATTCCATCTTAATTTGATGGCGTTTTGTATGCTTACTTACCCAGTGCTTCCTAATTCCCATTATCGGTGATGAGGGATCAATGTCTACTCGGTGGGGATTTCCCGCGTTCAGTGAATCAGCATTTGACGCAACGCAATCTGAAGCTTACGAGGGGTAAACGGGGCTGTCATCCGAGCGGCCTTACTTTTTGAGGAGGATTTGCACCCCATAAAATCAGATGAAATGTTACAATTGTGACGGTTAGTTGCCCCTGATCGGGGCCCTCGATGATGTCACTGCGTGAGAAATCAGACATAATCCTCGTCATCCCAGGATTAGAAAGTAAGGTCTACAAAACGTTTGCTTGTAAGTATGTTTCCATCTGCTCCGAAGTTGGGCAGAATAGTTTTGTTGCAACCGCCTTACGGGCCACGCTCGGCTGGGCCTCAATAGACCGATCGAGATCCACATCATAGCATGCTCTTTCAGCCGACCGCTTGCTGGACGGAAGGCTGAGTTCGCGCGACGGACCGGCGACTAAAGGAAATAGCATAGCTGATACGTGCGCACTAACCTGATGGACGCACCTGAAGATCTTCTCCACACAATTGGCAGGGCTCGTTGGCACAGCAATAACGGTGTATAATAATCGATCTCGCGGACACCAGCAATCAGCAAGGTCAGTTGGCTGGCCACGGAGACCACAGTGGACATCGTCTGTCCACGTAGAACGCAACCTTGGGGACGGTTGTCCTCCAACGCCAGAGGCTGACTGTCCAGTGCAGTGGTTGAATTTTGACGTAAAATCAGCTGCGTTTGGACAATCAGATGCTTCATGCACCTAGCAGCCTTACGTGGCACGAGCAGCTTCATTTTGCCGACCAACCGTTCCAGCTACGTGTGCATACCTTCTACTGGTGATGGCTGTGGCTTGGAGACCAGCGATAGAGGTATACCTTCTTCTGGTAATTAATCTAGGCACTGTATGTTTGATTAATTGACTTACCGCAGGGGAACGAGTGGCCTGTGAATACTGAGGATAGGTGTACACAAGGTAGCCACATAGATTGGTACGTGCAGGTACACGTGCGGGTTCCAGCCGAGGTGTTAACCGTCTGAAAACATTCTGGGGTTTGTACCACAAGCTACCTGTTACTAAAAACGGGCTTCTAACCTTGAAGTGATCTGTCTGGTGGTATATCAGATTTGGCGTGCACGTGCCAAAGTGCCTGAGAACCTGATTGGCGGCATACGTCGTCATCCGGGAAACCACACATAGAACGTGGCTGTCTCCCTCGCGAATTTCTCGGAGGTCACAGTAAAAAGTGGTATGCATCTTATACTCGCACATGAGCCATTCGCTGTGCTGAGAGATCTTCTGGATAGCGTGCTCCAGGCTATCGGCGTGATGCACGTGCCTCTTCAAATGCCTGTTGGCTTTCTCCAGACGGTTACTAGCCGCACTCCCAAAACGTGCCAGCCCGCGCTGTGCACGAATGGTCCACTTCGAGTTATGTATAACCAGTAGGCACTCAAACAGGAGACAAACCCGGGGTCGGTTCTCCGCAGGATCTGCAAATCGTGACGAAACCTACGTGATTACTGTCCGGTGCATAGTCACTTATTCAGCTGCGTTATCAAAGCGGGCCGTGCGGTGGAATATGTGCCGGGTTCGTTTAGAAATCGTCTGCAAGAGCTACAGAGCAGCCGAACAAAGCTTCGGCAGCCCGCATCTGCGACGTCATCTAGTCCATGACGAACGTCTTGACCGAGTATTGCCCATCCGTCATGTCCTTCAATAAGCAGAACAGCTTGTGTAAGGGCGCAAAATGCTCGTTTTCGACGAAGGCATACAACACGGGTCGACCGATGCCCATGCAATCCATCACAAGGAATGTATATAGCTTGTACCTTACCAGTGAAGGTCAGAGGCGCTAAAATTATTTACCCAAGACGGTCGACCCTGTGCGTATCATCAAAGTTTACTACATCAAGGGAGAAAGCGTGCCATCTGCTGCGTGCGAGAAAAGCACAGGTGGCTAAAATTGCCACCCTAGTATTCCACCAAAAGTACGCGACCACACTCTCGAAGCTTGGCTATAATGGACGACATGTCATCCAAGAAACCAAATAAAAGGTAACCACCGACCTACGTAACAGCGGGGGTCGGCATTTGATGCGATAATTGGACGCGTCCTGGATAGTTGGTACCTTTCCAAAATGGTCAGCAACGTATTGCCGAATCTCCGATGACCGAGCACCATACTTCAAAAGAGTACTACACTACTTTAATTCATCATTTGTCAGGCGCCGGTTGATGGGGAGCCTGTCAATCATAAACTTGCCACGTGGGTGGTTGTGCTCCAGGTGGTAGGCAGTAACCATCAAATAGTCATTGTACCAGCGAACATGGAATCTCGCCGGACAAACAGTACAACGTGCGCTACCGGGTTCAAAAAATAACGATAAACTTACTAGCTCCGACGAATTCCGCGGCCTTGACTTCGTCTGCAGGGACGTACGCTACAACGGTAGAACGCTTTTTCATATAAAAGCATCGAATTGCTGCAGCTTTGGGAGTTTATGTGGATGAAAACTACAAAATTATCGATTAAATACTCTCTCAAAGCGATTTGAAATGCACTGAAGTAGGAAAAACGTGGACGAGCCAACTTCTCTATAAAATCATCCACCGCCTTCACGGACAAAACGTGCTCAGCCACCACATCCATTAAAAATATGAATCCCGCGCCCACAGAGAGCCAACAAAACTGCGCCTACGTGGGGAGAACTTAAGGGCCCGAATAATCACCATCAAATGCTAAAACTTTAAGCTAAAGTTTCCCTCTTTCGAATCATGTTTTCAGAGAAATTTTGGGTGTGCCTCTAAGGCTCGGCCACGCCAAGGGTCTTAAGAACGAAAAATTCGAATTGCGCTCTCGGTGAAAACCTTCTTGAAAAACCTTCCTTTTTCAGTCAACTCGTGAGAATTAGTATCTCCATATAACTCTCAGTGATTCACCGAGTTGACACACTCAGACATACCTGCGGCTTCTTATGGTCCTCTGAGAATCAATAGTGTGAACTAACGCCCTTGCAAACTGCGCGCCTCGCAGTTTGAATATGCTACTGCGTTTCGTTTGGAGATGTTGGTCACGGATAGCCTCTCCCTCGCTCTTCTTCAAGTGGAATCTTTGGTTTCCACGTTGAATAAGAAAAACCAGAAGAACAATTTTGCGGAAGCGATTCAGGTGAGCGGAGAAAGTATTCTCAGTGTGTGTTACAGGCGTCACGCTTGCACGTGTATGCACGTGCCCACGAGTTTTTTCAGGATATTATCCAAAATGTATGCGCATCTCCTGAAGTTAATGATACCAAAAAGCTCTCGTTTTTCGGAATGTAGTCAACTTCTTGGTGTGCAGAGCAAGCGAGCGGGACATCATGAATGTCGCTATGTCTTCTCAGTTGACTGACCGTCAAATGTGAGCGTTGAGCTCAGCCAAACTTTCATGCCACACTTACGGTAGTAGATATCCAGAAAGCGCCGATTGAACTTCGAGCGTCCCACCCATTGACCTTTTAAATTGCTCCAACCTTTATCCCAGCGTGTCCTCATATCGGGTTGTACTCGAGTCGGTACGTTGCTTGTTGATCACACTGATCGTTGGGATTGTGGGTATAGCGCACAAGGAGGCACAGATTTCTCCGTGGACTCGTGATGCACAGAGTCCGCGTCACCTGAGAGATATGTACAGGACAGCAGCCGGCCTCCCAGCTATCCATATGGGTCAGGTGATACCGTGATACACTCCCATAATGTGGGTTGTGATACTATCATAAAAAAATTTCTTTTCATAAGGATAGGCGGATTATTTAAGAAAATAGTTAGTACTGTCTCACCACCTCCCTTCAGGAACAAGTCGTGTTTCTGTACGCATATTTCTTACAAAAATCCATAAAGTAGGCTGAGTCCTTTTACCCCGTTTGAACACCACTGATGCCCATTTTGGTAATGCATCCTCGTATGTGAGTGGAGGTTTGAAAGTCCTGCAAACCCTATTTTCAGCTTACCATACTTCCCTTCCTGTCTTTTATGGTATTGGTGATATGCTATCTTATGCCTGGTTTGTCTTCCGTAGAGGTTGCGAGACACCTTACGCCGTTCATGCCGTGGTGGTTGATCTCCCGACGGCCTGAACTGAACGACATGAATAAGCTTGTGGATAGCGTTCCATTTCGTACACCAATCGAGCCGAAAACTGCGGAATATTCGCCGTACGGTGAAGCCACTCATAAGCAGCTAAAAAACAAGGTTTGAAACAGCTAATCTCTCAGGTGCTTGCAGGCAATTCAAATGTCCAATCAAGTGTCGCGTTACAGGTTACGCAACGCGGCGTGTGGGTGTGTGCCGGAGGGCATGCAATTCAGATGCTACTATGTCTCTTTGTTGTTACCTTTGCACTTCAAAATTTTCGTTCGCTGTATGATGGTTCCTTGGTAAAATAGTAATAACGGCTGTTGCGCGTTCATGGCGCATAGCCGTCGTGCAGCTGGAATGACGTAATGTCTGAAACACCACTAGGCTGTCAAAACCTAAACAGGAGCAACCGAAAAGCCAGGGGTGCGTTCGCACCATGAATCCCCCGGTCAGTAGTTCCTTGCCTCAACCTCTGAGCTGTCTCGAGCTCTAAGCTTGTTGGTATGTCTCAAGTCCCGCAAATTGCGTTTCGCGATTTGATTCACAACTACCTGTACATAAATTCGTTTGACATAACGGCTGGGGCTTCTGCACCAAGCTTGAAGTTACCCTGATAAGAATTTGCCAAGATCGAGAATGTCAACCACCTCTTTGGAGTCGCCACAGAATGAGTCCATTCCGTCCCATGCTCAGTTTGAATAATCTTTGGGGCAAGTAACGAACCTACGGTTTCTCCTGCCTTTCACATGATATGGGTTCATCATTCCCCGTTCGTTGTACAAGCACTTTGAGAAGTATTGGTTTATTGAGCTCGAAATGGCACAGTGGTTGAAGTGAGAATTTACTGGTTCAAAACCAGCCTCTGCATCTCGGATGCCCCTGTCTAGGCTTGGGCAACCTGGAAGTGTCCCAGCCCTCGTGCTTCCTTCGGGTGGCATGGCAGTTAGGTACCGAAATAGTGTTACAGCTGGACGACTCATTATTATTATTATTATTGTATTGATTTATCCGGTTCGGACCACGCTGTCACCAGAAGCGACTCTCTGTGAAACTATACTCTTTGTAACTGTCAAAGCTGTACAGGAAACCAGGTATTCAGAGGTTTATGCATTGGGTTGAGACGCTTACTTAAGTTCCCATGACTAGTTTTGCTCTTAGAGTATTTGCTGGGCCTCCTTCACCCAAAAACAAGTCTTAAACGTGATCTGTCTCTACATGATAATGCTAATGTAATAAATTACGGATACAACATTCTAGGTCGGTTCAATTAGGATCTTTGGTGCTGTCGCCATCATGGTGGATAATCTTAACTGTTTCGGTCACTCACATCATAAGTCAGGTGTACTTTCTACACTGCTCTGGAAGTTCACTTGCATGACATCGAGGTAAAGCAGGAACAAGAGGTTGAGGCCATCAGGCTGAGGTTGCCCTTTTTTAATAGAAGCTCGTTGATAGCAGGTTCTACAGTGAAACCAACAGATTCTGTGAGAACAGACAGAAATGGAACGAACAACACTGCTTATTCTCCATCGATGCATAAGAATAAACTCACTAGTTCGGATGCAGCGGAAGGTGAATTTACATCCTTTCAAAAAATACCCCGAAAGTTGATATGGTAACCAAGCCGAATTTTTTTCGTTGGTATCCACAGGCCAACCTCGCATGAATTACAAATCGGGAGGTGATAGGTCTCCGTACCCCGAACGGTTTCTAAACCAATGTTCTTACCGCCAACTTCTTTTGGTGATCCTAAAATTCCGGGTGGCTAGATGGTTCAGTGGTTGGAGCGCGAAGGTCCGTGGTTCGAACCCGACCTCTGCATCTCGGCTAGGCTTGAGCAAGCTGGCAGTATCCCAGCCCTCGTGCTTCCTTCGGGTGGCACGGCAGCTAGGCACCGGAAGGATGTTATAGCTAAACGATTTTTTTTAACATTCTGCATTGGAAGAGACACTTTGCAACTCGGCACTCACTTTCGTCAGCTCGTAGATGAATGGTGGTTAACCGTATGGCTGTAAGCCATTAACTAAAGTTTTACGCAAAGCTGACGGTCATACCAGGACATCGATGTGGATTCAGGTCACACTTGTGTGTATTACAAGGTGTGCCTGTGTCCTAGCTATCTTAGCCTGACAGACCTCAGCTGCTGCTTCAGTGATTCTGCTTTGCTAGTAGCTGCTCGTTTGAGTTTTTCTTCGTTGCTTTAAAGCAACCAGCTAAGTACTAGGCTGCGAAGGCACTGGTGATTAATCGTTTGGAAACGCTTGAGGTTTTCAAATCCGAGATGTCAGGTTATGCAAGAATGAAGCAATACTTTTCTTACAACTGCGCTGTAAACACGGATTTTTGGCTTTGGCGATGCATGTTCATAAATATTGCTCGAACTTCCATAATACGTCTGCCACAGCATACTCGTGGCCCATGCAGCCGCCAAGATACGTTAAGCAACCTACATTCCCAAGGTCGCCTGCTGACCAGGATTTTAAGGAAATGCAAAATACTGGTGCATATCGTGAGTCACTTGCGACGGTCATTGCATCATCATCATCATCGACAGCATGACATCAGTGTTCAACACCGATGCTTCACTGCCGTACAACCATGATTTATTTGAAAACCTTATTGTGAAGGAAAGAATAAAGGTGGACGGGAAAGGGACTTAGTGCTAGCTTACTACAATCATTCCGAGGTGCCTACGCCTCCAGACACTCATTCAGGTAATCTGGGTAGAAATCGACAACAAGATCGCCACTGACATCGGTTGGCAGCCATATCTTGCGGCGTCTCCAACCAGGCACAGTGAGGATCACGCAGTCCCCAACCTGGAAGACGGTCATTGACCCTTCTTTCCTACCAAGTCTTTCAGTTTTGTGTGTCATCGAGACTTTTGCTGGATTACCAGTAACTATTGTATACCGAAGAACTGATCGTCGGATAGAGCACCAGCTTTCGGTTTAGTTAAACGTGCCGACAAATACACTTAGCACGCAAGAGAAGTGTTCGGCAACGAGGTGTCCAACAAAAACAAGCGCTTTTCTAGATTATTCACATCTGGCGCAGACGATTTATTCCACCAAATTCAGGTGAAATTTTGGTTTGAGAAAATTTGTTGACTTTCCAATCAAGCTATTTCATTATGCCAGTACACAGAAAGATGTCTTGTGTAGATTTTTGAGACCACCGTGGCGTCACCCCCATTTCTCTCGCATCAAACGTATTGGTGACTATTATAGGTCGCTGCCTTCCTCCAACGCGTAAACTCTTTGGGCGAGAACAGCAAGGTGGCTTTCGCACTGAACGAAAGTGCTTTATTATAAACAACGTTTAAGCCCTATTCAACCACAACGGTGTCGAAGAGTGCTGCTTGTACAATGTGCGTTGGCCATTGAGTGTGTATTTGGAATTGTCTGTCAATTGTACTTCAGAGAAGTGAGGAGTTGAAACGCAACTTTCAACACATTACCAACTTTCAATGCATTATTAACGTACGCCGTGTTACAGCAATAGTGCGATCGAACTGAACGAGTTCATTCATGGAACCTGTTGGTTTACGGCGACATACCCTCTGGAAGTGCCCCTTATTCCCACAAAGTTTGCACAAGACCATACCAGCTGTGCATAGGGCTTGCAGGTCTGTAAGGCACCCACAGGAAAAACATTTGCCATTGGTGACTACCGGGATATAATAAGAACAGTGATTATTATTTGCAGTAAAGCAGTCTGAATTTCAGACGGTGGTTGAGTGGTATTGGCCACGCCGCAAGCGCTTGGTGTGAAAACCGTCTCGTAAGACAGACTGCCTGTGCACCTTCTCTAGTGCTTTCGTCTCCTCGACAGTTTCGAAATGAAGTGTTGTACTCTGACGAATCTGATTAGGGGCAACCCCAACGACGAATGTATTTCCTGTAGCTTCATCTCTACGTACTTCTCTGCAGGCAGTCTAATAATTGTAGTCAGCAGCAATGGCGCGCAGCTTCCTTACGTTTTCACGAAGACCTCCTGCTGTTGCACTTCCGAGCAAAAATTTCACTTCGTGGTTGCATATAGAGCTTGTAATGTTTGGATGGCTTGTTGAATGTGTCCATTAATCGGCTGCGTCAGGTACATACGGATCTGAATTGAACCGGGCGGGTGAACGATTCGGTTCATGGGAGCGCAATTATATGTCAAATGCATTGTTACGAATATAACTGGGCAGACATCGTATGTTTTGGATTTCAGGAAGAACAAAGGTAACACACCAGGGATGAGCTTTATTCAACACAACTCCAGTAGTGGCGAATCCAGTACTAATGAAACGAGGAGACTACATGCATAAATGAAGGGTGAGATGTCAAGTGCCATGGGACAGAAATGCTCATTGTGTAACAGGCCACTTTCGCATGGGGAGTCAAGGTCGGACGAGTGCCTCTTCAGCGCATGAATTTAGTGGGCGTTTTGTGTTCATTCGTCGTGGTTAGTGTAAGACGACCACCCAAATGGGTTTAAACAGCTCCAAACCGCTTGACTTGCGCCTTCATGCCACTAGTGATGTTTGGGATTTCGACCGAAGGGGTGCTACAGCTGAACGACGACGCAGTAGATGAGCAATACAAGCTTGTTGTCCTGCATACTGCTGACTGCAGACGACCAAGTAGACGGAATTTCGGGATCTGAAAACTAATTTTGAGGTCGAGACTGTTCCTGCAGTTTCAAGGTGAACAGAGCTATCAGCTGTCCTGATTGTATTTGTGGAGATAGTGGTTTCATTGGGGTCGGTTAGAGCCAGAATGTGTGAAGATGTGATACGGCGTCATCCTTGCTTTCCGTATCGAGTAAGGTGGTTCATCTGGTGGCACCACTCGACAGCCGATGGAGCATTACTTTTAATCGTAGAGTGTCGCTGCCACGACATCCAAACTTAGACAGAACAATGAAAATCTTGGACCAAAGTCACTAGCTCAAATGTTGAGCACAATGCAGCTGGTGAGTTCCGGCATACCACCATTGTAGTGTAAGTTTTTGAGGAACGAGTTGCTGTGCATATGTTTACCCCCAGCCTATGAGACCAGTAGGCTAAGTTCATCAGTCCTCGGCCTTTGGTTAATGTGGTATAAGAAATCGTGTGGGCGTTTTACTAAATTCTGTACTCTAGTAAGCATGCAGCGAGAGTGCAATGAGTCTCACACTACAAGTGATGGTATAACGTGACCGTCTTGGGGCAAGACTGTACTGTCCTCTGCGGTAGTAATGTGAAGGCAGTAAAGTAAACTTGAAGAGAAGTCTATTGTCAAGATGTTGGAGATGGGTAGGGTTCGTGCGTATCGTTGAGGAAGACAAACCTAGTCAGGCAGGTAATCCTTCATCGAATAACATTATTCCATCCGAATTTATGGGACGCACTTCCGCAAAGGAGCAGCCAAGTATGCATAATGGACCGCGAGTTTGACCTTGGGTAAACGGATTCAGTAAATAGCAATCCATGCTTCATAACATGCTACTGGGCCTGCAGCAAGTCACGGGCGCACTAAACCGGTATCTCACCCTTCGTCACCCGACGGGGTGAGCTTTTCGTCATTCCTGCTAGCGCGACGTCTGAATATATGGAAGATATATGCATCCAGGCCGTCATCGTTGGTGTCCTATATACTGAATTGAGAGTTAGTTCAATTAGACGAAAGCAAACACCTGGACATAGGCCACCTCGATAAACAAACATTTGGCTCTGCTATTGTACAAACCGTAGGTCTGTTTCATTCTGCCTATGGTCCACACTCATAAAACAGCTCTGGAGAGAGAAAGAGTAATCAGTCTCTAGCCGGTGGTACTGTTTCAAAACGATCGGCTCGTTCGGCCCTCTGTTTGCTCTTTACATGTCAACGATACCCTCAGTAATCTGAGCTTGTTTGTAGGTGCTGTGAAGATAGTGGGTTCTCTGTGGGAACGCTGGCCTGTGATGAGGTGTTGACGAATTTTAACTAACCTTATTATGCTAGTTTCAGGGGATGATACTTCGATATCCCGAATATCGGCCAAAAGGCGCCGAGATTAACTCCGTGCTTTTTATTCAACTGAAGGGGATGATTTAAAGCTCGCTTGATTTTCGTGTTCAGACCAATGTAGTACGTGGATGAGTTAGTTGTAAGTAATGTTCTTGGAGTTGGATGATCTAAAATCCACGAACCTTCTTACGCTCGCGTGTTTTCCCTACGTTTTTGTTACTAATTGGAGCCATATTATCAGCATTCAACATTAAATTTACACACTAGCTGACTAGTGACCCAAGTGCTCACATCGGCGGATATCTTTTAACCTCTACCCCGTTTACCCTTTAGCTTATTGAACATCTGAAGCCGGTTTCCGAGCGTTACTTTATTCGTTGTCTGTTCTCATCGATCGACTTTTCATCTAACGAATCGAAAAATGTTCAACGAGATTTCTATCAGGTAAGATGGTTCCTAGGATTTGTCTTCTAAAACACATACTGTAGGTCCAACATCTCGTCCAAGGTTTCAACGAACTTCTGTCCAAACCTTATTTCCCAACACTGTTTCACTACGCGCTTGATAAACCGCCCCCTCCGACAAAGGTATGTTTTCATAACCCTGCGTGATTGACGTTTTCATTACTTCCACACCTTGCTGTAAATCTAAACAACCCCTATCGTCTTTAGGGTTCTGATCCCTTGCAGCATTTGTTGTCGCAAGTCAGTCGGGTACTCCAGCTCACTCGTTTCCAAGAGGTTGTGTTCGGTCTCGCTCTTACGAGGTCAGGAAACGTACAAATTGTGCTTTGTGCGCAACAATGGATACGCCAGAAAATACCAGAACTTATCAAGGATCATATTACTGAAACAACAGGTCAGTTATGTTGTTTGGAGAACCTATATAGTGTCTAGGTAAAAGCACCACTTTTTGTTTGATTTTTAGACAGTCCAGCTTTTCCCTGCCTTCGTTTTTAAGTAACTTAAGAAACATTCACCATAGGATACTATGGTTTATCACCCCCATCCGCCGTAAGAGTAAAGGAGAAAATCTTTCTATCTCAGAAAGTCCACCTCTGGTATCCGTTGTTAAGAACAGAGTTTGCAACTCTGTTGTACAGTCCACAGCGCTTTGTGGATAAAAGATGCAAGGTTGATCACCGTGTGTGAATCGTTCTTGTCAAATTACTATCCGGGTCTAATGACAACACTGGATTAGCGATTCTAAGCCACATCAGGTGGCTTTTGCTCACGATAGACGAGCTAGTCACACTCCATAGGACACGTACATCGCATGTCAGGGGGCCGTCTTTCTCGAATGACGCTTTTTGTCCAGTCAAATGGAGGATGGAAGTGCTCTAAATGTAGTCATTTTCAGTCTGTCGATGAAGTGTGAGCTCTGATCAATAACAGTCATTTTGCAACCTCCGTCGTAGTGAGATGAGATACGCCATTGGTTAGTGACATTGAGGGACGAGTCAGAAAGAGAGTCAGACAACCAATAGTGCGCATGCTTTAAAACTACCGCCTTGAACACTTAAATATACCAATCGAAAAATGTGAAGTGACTCGTGAGTAACTCCAACGAACTGTCGTCTTCACTCGTTTCCTTTTTATCTGAACATGGCTGTGGCAGCTTGAGCCAATGTACACGGTTTGTGGCTGGCTAACCCGAACTGCCTGCCTGTGTAAACGGTCCTAAATGAAGATAAGCGAGAGAATTAGGGGAACTCAAGGCAGGACATGTTGCACGCGACTGGTGAAAATCTACGTTGTTCGTGATCACCGATTCGATGGCTTTGAGTGCTGGTTTCTTATGTAGGTTAACTGAAAATCGGATGTGCTGCTATGCACAGCTTCGTCGAAATAGATAGTACTACTCGACCGTCTCTTCTCTGAACACATCGCCATCCTTGTCTGTCGCGCAGACATTCGACTGCTAAGGCAGGTCGACCCCATACTCGTTATGTGAAAGGCAGTTCAGAAGACTTTATGGCATGTGTGGATGGTACGAGGAAGTAACGCAAACCGTTCCTTGAGTCGGGTACGATTTTTGCATGTGACTTGGAAGAATAATGTGGACTGGATTTGATTGATGCTTGAGGGACATAGGCTAAAACGCCGGTGTCCAACACGGGTGTTACTGTCACTAACTGAGTTGGATTTTCCTACGTTTGTGGACATAACCTCATGTCTATACCTTATCAATACTGTTCAGTGAATTAGCCTCAATCTCCTTGACAGTCAGTCTCTACCCACATCGTTTGTCTGTTTTCAGCTGTTTGGTGAGCAGCATCTGCTGATTCCTTGATGGAACGCACATTGAATTCTAAATCTGTTGAGGTTTCTATGCTGGTATGAGATTTTAGTAAAGCCCTAAAGGGTTTGGATCGTGTTTTATTGTAGATTTTTCCGTTAGATGAGTGATATGCGCTAGTCTTTGTGAACTGCTGGTATATTCGATACAGTGTTCCGCAGTTTACATCGGCCTAGACGTGCTACCTATTCATACCCTTTTTGTTGAGATTTTTCTGCGGGTCTCCATTGGTTGTGATGGTTCTGACAGTAGTCAGAGCGGTCTACCAACCCCTAGGGCATTATCTTCTTTCTTTTGGATAAATATATACTGAGACTAGACTGGTTGGCTTCAGAAGTGTCTCAGATACATGCTTCCCAGGTACAGCCACCAACTGTCAGATCCACACAAATCGCGATCCAATGTCGGGAAGGTCTTCAAGACATAAACAGACTACTCACCAACCACTTTTTATAGCCTGTATGCTTCCTTTGGGTGGCATGGCAGCTAGGCACCGAAAGGGTGTTACAGCTGAACGACGATTTGTTCCCGTGATTTGTGGCACGGCGTTTGGTTTATGACTTTATATTCGATCGGTCTGTTACCCGCGTTTGGCCAGACGAAGCTTTGGCTAAGTGCACTGGTCACATGTTGCTGTGTCTGTGCCTGTTTGGATATGTTTACCCTTTTTTTACCATGCTGAACTGTCATGCATGAAATGTAACAAGGCTCCGTCGACCTAGTTCTGTTTTCAAAGTGCTATTTTGGTCGTCCTACACAGTTTGGGAACCACGGCTCCGTTTGCGTCCATTTCTGCCGCGTTATTTCCAACCGTTGATAGTTTTCCAAATCGTAGTGAATGCGATCCCTTGGGAGCTTGAGTGTTGCCGGGCATTGTCTGTTTGACGATTCCCATTGTACCAGCATGCGCCAGCAAATATCTTTATGCGTCGTTACAAATTAATCAGTTAGTTGTCCCCACATCGTTTTCACCACACCTCATGAGTGTATGGAGAGAACTTCGCAGGTCAGTCACTATACCTAGTCCGACTACCATTTGCTTCGGAAGGCGGTTATGCTTAGTGCCTGTTGATCAGGTGACTGTTGACCAGTTCGTCGAGCTTGGCAATTGACTTACAAACGTTTCGTCACGGAACGTTTGCGAGTCAGTTATCAAGCTTAGCAAACAGATCAACAACCAATATCCGTGTGTTTCGCAGACTTAAATGCTTAGCTGAGTGAACGCCCTAAACATCTTCTTAACCGTACTAAATTTAAAGTGTTTATGTCAGCAAGATGTGATAAAGATTGGTGGGAGAGTGTTTGGTGATCGTCGTTTTTGATACGTCTGTAGTATGCCATTTTTGGACGACTGCTGCATCTAGATAATGTACCTTGTCTGTTATGTGGGTTATCTGTTGAGCTCTTCCTTTCGAAAACCTCACCAACGTTTCGTTGCTTATTTGTACTCACCCCTTGTGCCACGGACCAGAACCAGTATGGTTTGTGGATACAAAAGCTTTTGCCGAGAGGACCTGATCCCACCCTTGCCATTTCGATCGCTCCACTGTAAGTTTGGCCACTTAGTACTTCCTTTGTTCTACCAAGGGAAACGGGGGATTAGTTTTACTTGAATTACAGTAGTCTGTACCCACCTGCCGTGTTTGCTGTCTTTGTTCATGCTTGGTCAGTTAGTCACACTGCCGATCTGCCGCTCGTGGTCGAACGTTTAGGTGTTCAAATTAATGGGTCGCGGGTTCAAAACTCTGGTGTTTCGTGAGATGCGCACTGTTGATGATTCCCAATAAGGATGAAACAGTCGTACAGTGCTTCTCGGCTTTCCAGCATAGAGTGCTACAGGACGAGATTTCAATTGAAAATTCCCAACTCTTCTCACACTACCAGCGGTTAGTTAGTTAGTTGGGATCGGACCGAGATGTGTTTGATTCGAACGTAACCCTGTCGTCTCTACTTCTGTCTAGTCTTGGGCAACCTATCGGTGTCTCAACCCTAGAACTTCCTTCAAAATACAGCGCAACCACGAATCATATGTATGCCGCAGGTTCACGCCTTGATTCAATTTTTTTTCTGTGAGGAGGGGGTGGGGTTTCGTGGTCTGAATTCGTATAATTTCCGCCTCTGTTATGAAATCCACTGGAGGCCTTCAGTCGTGGCATCTACTACCGAATCGTGCTACTCACAGTTATAAGTAGCAGCGATCGTTAACTACATGATGCATGTCCACTCAGTGCATCTCTGCTGTCGAGTTACCCACTGCTTTTGCAGCCTCGTTTCAATGCACGGCCCCCGTTATCAGGAAATATGTCGTTTATCTCCCTTTTCTTTCCACAGCACAAGACATATCGCACATTTACAACAATTAATGCAAACTGCGTTAGAAATTCCATCCTGAATAAGTTTAATAATCTCTTTTTCAGATCCACCAGCCGTTACTTCTTCGAACTCTGACCAAGCAGAAACCGCCGCCCCATGCAAACTAGATGTGACGCATTCATCAAGCAGGCGATCCAATTCGGGCGTACTGCAGGATGCCAGTATCGAGCTGTTACACTTTCTGTTGGGCCATATACTGGACGATGCTGATCATTTTGGAGTCTCCTCAGAGGCACTGCATAGTTTGCTTTCATCGTTTCGTCGTGGTAAGTGAGCAAAATTCTGTTCCACATCCGCACGTTAATGGTCACCCCACTTGTGTCCTCAGTCTAAGTCGAGCGGAACCAGCAAGCTCTATCTTTAATCCTAAACTGCCCTAATAGGGGCGTTGCGAACAAAACAAGGGTTGGAACTCAATTACCGTTCAACTTCCTCTGTTGGGTTTTTGGAAACTGATCTACGGGTACTCGGTGTTGTGATCATTTTAACCTGGTGAACCACATCTTGTTAGTTCATCACTGTGTGAGCTGCAGCGTTTTTTTCCAGGTCCATCTTGCTTACCGAATTACATTACTTTTCCTGCTACCTATTGTGAGTCTAACCGGCCTCACTTACGGAACATCCTTCATGATATCTGTTCAGAGTCATCCCGTTCAATGGCATTCTTCATTGAGCTGTTGGGGGTTTTAGCCGAACTAGATCATCCTTTGGTGGGCTGCTATTCCCTGCCATGACCACATTCAACCGCTGTCCATTCCTCTTTCAGGATTTTGCCGCTCATATGTTCTGCTCTTTTCTTTGGGTTCCAGATTTCCCCAAAAGTCGGGTTCCTCTGGTGTTGTCTGCGTTGTTGTATCCGGATATTGTGGAATTAAACCCAAGCAAAGCACTCGGTCAGGAAACGAACTTCAGCTGGCTTATCAATGCCGCAACTGCCAAAATGCACTCAGACAATTCTTTGTTACTGTTCAGCCTGGAACAACAAGAACTCCGATCTATCACGGGCCTTGCTAAGAATGAGCCAGTGGCTTCTGGACTCGTTGTGCCACAACTTACCCCTGGACCGTGCTCTGTTGCGCTTGAGGACTGCATTGCGGATCCAAGTTTGGTTTCCGATTTACTAGAGGAGCTGGGTTATGCGTGCACGTGGACGTGAGTTGTTGTTAGCTTATGTTTCCATTCCGTCTGCATCACTGTACACATCATCCTTAAACTTCTCTTAACGTACGTGCCGCGAATCCTAGTTTCGGATACGGTATGGTATCTGCCATTTGGGATTTACGACTTTACTAGCCTTGTCTTCATGTGGTAGCGTTTCCAGACTCTGCAATCAACCGACCCTTTTTTTTAGCTTAAGCGCTCGTCAAAGTCGGGGTTCATGTTTCTAATTCTAATTTGCCCTTACGGAAGAACTGATTGCTTCGGCGTGTCGGGGTCGACGAATGGCGTTTCCGTGCACGCAACGCTGTGTGACTTCAATTATTCGTCTCGATCAGCTGATATACTTACGCATGTCTCTTTGAGCTTCTCAATGTCTTCACTGTACCAGTTTAAAGTAGACAAATACTGATTAGTGGACGTTGGCGAGAAGACTTAAAATTGAAGCCGGATGGCCACATCATTGTCCCTCAGTATGAAGCAGTTTTGGTATCATCGTTAATACAGCAATCAAATAGCTAAGTTATTCAAAGATGTCACTAGCTAGTTGTGGTCCTCAAACCAATAAAATAAGGCTACCCGTCAGTAGTCAGGTGGCCGATCTGTCTAATCCGCTCGCTAAATCCCATTGGGGGATGAGCTTTTCGGGAGACAAGCACAATTCTCCCATGCAATGGTAGTCTATTTTCCCCTATGCGACAATAAAATGGGTGTTATAGGAGTACGGAAGCAGTCGATATAGCCATTTTATTCCTCTTGGGAAGGGGGACTTGTGAGCCTCGCTTTTGGGAACTGTACGCTGAGCGTTCTTGGGTCCAACTCGCACATGGCATAAGGCAACATATGACGATTTTACTATTTGGACTATTATCAAAATTTCAAATGTGCAATACATTTAAAATCGAAGTCTTTCGGAAAACAAGGGAGAAACCGCGCGAGTACTTACTATTAGTGGTGTCGTCAGATGGACCATTTGTGATCCAGGACCGGTTTATATCGGATTGGTTCTGTTCACAGCAAGAAACGTGGTTAACTGAGTCTCTTTCCGCAATGAATCGGATGGCTCTGCTGAACGCGTTTCATTCGGTACGCGATAAAATTTTAGGTTAACTATTTTTTATGCATTCACCATAAACCTTCACGAAAGCCAGGCTGCACAAAAGCTTTTATCCCTTCCTTTCATCATCAGTGACTTCCCCCGTTGTATAGATGACGGTCCTTATTTGGACGTACTTTCATCTCAAATGTTTCACCTTAAGTGTCTCGAGTTCCCTTTTCAGTGGTTAGAGCGCGAATTTACTGACCGGAAGGTCCGTGATTCGAACCCGACCTCTGTATCTCGACTTCCCCTGTCTAGGCTTGGGCAACCTGGCAATATCCCAGCCCTCGTGCTTCCTTCGGATAGCAGTTAGGCACCAAAATGGCGCTACAGCTGAACGGTTTTTCTTCATTTTCCCTTATGTATGCCACTTTAGGGTGAAATTTTTAGTTACCACTCTCTACTGACCTGGATTGTGTGTGCACTGAACCTTTTCCGTTCCAGTCTAGATGCTATGCGTTTGACGCTGGCGGAGTTTACTCAACGTGAACTCACTCCTGCGGCGATTGCAAAGTGTTTATGTTTGTTCCTGCGCACGGCCGATGGTCAGCTACAGCATTCCGTCAGTTCTGATACAGTTGAGGAAGACACACTGATGTTTCTACGCGTTGGCGGTTCTGGCGCCTTGTGGCGTGAGGCCACTAGTGACAGAACTGGACCTGCAAGGCCAACATCACTGGTTCTATCAAGTTTTTCGGATGAGCTACGCCCACTGACCAGCTTCTCATCAGAGCCACGTCTTGCAGACCCTGGGAGCAGTAAGTACAGATGCATTTTCGAGCTATGACATGAAGTAGTCCTTAAAACGCGTGAATCCTTGAAGAATCGAAATAGTGGAACGTTATAGGGGCATTTGATCAGTTATACAGTACACCCTCTAACTTTGCCGTCCGTAAAAACCCCCTGCAATCAGAAAGATGTTTTTATTCCCGTATTGCTTTTCTGTGCTTTACTGTCAACATGAACTTTTGCAAATAAATAATGAACAATTAACTAGTAGAGGTCAACCATAGTCCGCAGCTCATTTTATTAATTTTCCCTTAATGCACGACTAGTATGCACGTACGGATACTTAGACGGACAAATCGAAACACTAACGAACTTGGTGTGCAACTAAAAGCCCTCCTTAATATGCCTTCACGTAGAACCTAAGTTAACCGAATCGTGAGCATTTAGAACAACCGTACATTAGCTTATACTTCGCCACACAATCGTTTATGAGATAGAGCCCTTACAAGATGGGTTTTTACGCAGGGAGTAACCAACTCTTCCGATGATTTACCAAACCCTAAACTCCGTCTGATGTACATTCTCGCCCGCTCGCATGTGATGCGTCTGCTTCGGCATAAAGGATTTACACTTCATCTGGTTCAATCGAACGATAGACTGGTGCCGTTTAGCAATTGTGTCTACAGCAGTGCAGATTTGAAGTACTCCTAGATAAGCATGAGTAAGATCAGGACGGATAAGTCCTCCAGTGAAACTTCATCAACATCATTGGGCCATCGATGAAGTGCGGTGCTGTCATATCACTTTCGGTATTGATCAGGTATGCTGTAACCTTTCAACAAATCATATCCCGGTTCCAGGAGAAAGCGAGCTTGTCAGTGTGGAAGAGAAACTTAAAGTTCTTCAGATCAGACCGAAGATCAACGAATGTGCCGGTGGTCTCGAACACACTTAGTGTTTAACGTTTAATAGTGTTGAAGCTGTCCCAAATATCCTGCGATCAGAATTTTTTCCTCATCATCTTTGGACGGAAACGGAATCGGGAAACCAAAGTAAGTAAGTAAGCAAGGACAATTCAACTACAAGTACCAATGAGTTTCTCCAATAAAAGTCAGTAGCCGAAACACGTATCACATTCATCTACCGCCCCAGGGTTCCAGAGTTTGCTTCCGGTAAGGCCACGAACAAAGGAATCAAAGATGGAGATTTCCATGGTTATCGAGAACAAGTGAAAGAGGAAGAAAACCTATGCCATCTGTGTCCACAAGGTCCTCTGTAATATGGATTCAGCAGGGCAGACAAACGCATTGGGCCCAATAGCCACGGTTCTGAGAACCGTTAACTAGAGAATATTGCGCGCTGTGAGTATGGTACCAATCCTAACCATTCATCCTTTTCATCCGTGAGACAGAAACTCGAACCAAGCAGGCGTCGGCAAGTAATGGCAGCTAGACATGTTAGTTCAAGTCGTGCACTGTACGCACGGGCCATACAACGAACATCTCCTCAGGAGAACAGTTCCACTCTTGACGACAGCTGGACTGGATAGCTGGTGGCTGAGGCGTTTGTTACTGGCCGAACGCCTACCGCTGAATTATCTGTTACCCCTGTCTAAGCCTTGAATACCTGACAAGATTTCAGCCTTTCTACTTCCATGGGGCTGCATGGCAGTTATGCCACAAGCCTCACAGCTAGGTTGCTGTTGTCTTCCGAAGAGGTGAGGTAACCTTAAAAGACTTCTTGTGCGGAAATCTATCTTATCTCGCCTATGGAGAAAGCATTCCATAAAACCACTTATTTTCGAGTCGATCGCTTTTTGGTCTGATTTTTTGGGGACGATCACTGATTTAAGCAGTGTTTTTGCTTTAAAAAGCAAACTTATTTATCCAAAAGCTCCTATCTCCCCTTTGTCCTCGGTTCCAGCAGCTTCACAGTTCAGTCCAATCGCGACAGGGACAGGGTCACCATACTGGAATGTCGATCATTTCATCACTGTCATTTTCGAGCTCAATCCGACTATTTCCATACAGCAGGTGAGTTACCGTTCTATTTGTGTGCACGCGCATCACGTGCCACACGTAGTTTAACTTAACCTTGTGCACCATTTTTCGACAAAGCAAAGGATGGTGTGTATTGATTGTCATTTTGACAGGCCTTAAATGGTCGGAACAACTGCTCCGCTTTCCGTCGCGTTTTTTCTCATTTGCCAGTAGCGTGCACTTTTCCAACAAGATCTTGGCGGCTGCCTGGGTTTACTGGACATTTAGACGGGTAAAAACTAAGGATGGACCAAAGGCGGCCAAGCTACAGTTACTCGTTCAGCCTTACGCGTTGATTCAACTCTGGCCCAATTAATACTGAGTGCTGGTTACGTGGCTGTATGTAAAATAAAATTGCAGCACCGGCCTTAGGACGCTAGTGGAGGGGGAAATTACACAAACGATTGCATCGATCATTGTAATATTGTCCAATGTAAAAGCTTTTGCGGCTCTGTGAGGAAGATGTGTTGATTCTCCTAACTGATCAATCGGATTGGTTTATCGATTTGTAATGAAGAGACAGACCCACACTTGTTTGATCGCGCCTGATGTGGCTTCCAATCGATGTTGTTTGCGTAGATGAACCAGGTGACGTCCCGGTATGATCGTCTGACGTCACTTACCAGAATCATAGTCACATGTGAATGTGACCATGGTTGCGGCTTTTTGTCTAATTATACCCTGCTTCCGACCCTCTGATGTGTTTAGTCCTTGGTTGTGCGCCATGGCGCTTCCTTGGTGCCCGCGTAAGAATCTGTGGTGCAGTGAGTTCATGATTTTTTTCGAAAACAGCATTGATCATCCAGCAGACACGGACAATATGTGGATAATTTTGGAATGTTCTATGGAATGATGCAAATCAGCACACATCCTTCAAGACACTCCACTCAGTTTGTTGTGTGTGCGTGTTTTACAACACGACAAAGGATACTACCAGTGAATAACAGTTGATTCTTCTGTCCGCCCCAACGGTTAGCGTGTTTTTTTTCAAGACGGATTTAGTCTTCTTCTTACTTCGTCTATCAGTTTTGACGCACTATAGTGGTTGCAGTTTCCTTCAGGAATTCTTCCCGTAGAACAACGCATAGCGGACAAACTAAATGCTTTTATATCAATTTGGTCGTCCAGACAAGATGCTGAATTCGGAAACAAGCGTTTGTATCGAACATAGTAACACAATACGAAATGTCAAGTGTGCCGCTTCATCAACGTCGACCGGTTTATGGAATCGACCAGAATCGGTGAACCTCCACTAGAAACCTAGAACTCATGCTTGTAAATAAGCTAATCGTCGTTAATTTCGGCCGGTTGACGAAAGGAGAGGTAGACTCTCAAGTGAGGAAAGCCCTTGCCAGTCCTCAGTTCCCTTTATCACCAGTTTGTATTCCGATGTTATGCTGTACAATCGCGAATGGCGCCTGCTAGTTTTCTATGTAGCTGAACTATTCCGATGTTTGACCGCTGTTTCCTCCGGAGCATTTTCTGGTTCTGGTAGAAATATCGGTTAAAAGATGGTGAACTGCTTCGATCGGTCTTCCGGATAATTGGTTCATACCATGATACAGTTCAGCGGACATATTTGCATTCAGAAAACCTACGTCGCGCCGGTCGGTTGTAAAATGACAAAAAGCAAAAATGGTTACGCAAGATGACATTGATTTAAATCTGAAACGAATGGCAGTCACGTGGTATGAGCGACTGTCATGTCTCGGCTGTGAATCGATAGCTAACAGAGGATGAACGACCGAGTTCGGTTTTTTTCGTTCACATCCACTTGGGATTACCCTAATCGCGAGCACCTTCGCCACTACTAGCTTTCGATTGATTTGCTGGCAGTTAGTTTTGAGCAACCCGGATTGCTTAACCTGGTGTACCAACGATAAACAGCTAGTCGCATCCCATAGGTCACGTACATCTCCTCTACAGCAAAGAGAACGTTTTGCTCCGTTGTTAACTGCGTGGAAAAGATCAGGAGGCGTGCAGGTTGTGAGCTTGCAGCAAAGCTTTGGAAGTCGCACCGAAACATGTTATGATGGGTGTTTGCGTATACATCCGATCGTTGTACTGTGGTGTCCATCCGCACCTGAAAACAGCGTTACCCACCCAACTGCGCACTGATGATGTCTCCTCGTATGGTGACGAAACGTTTGCAAGCCAATTGCCGAGCTCGGCGAACAGATCAACAGCCACCTGATCAACAACCAATAGTTATCCTCTTCCTTACAGTCCCTAACTCTTGCAGTGCAACTGGTCGTCTCAACCTAATCTAGTTGCTGCCTCACGCTGTCAACTTGATCAGAACTGATCTCTCACCACCCCTATTTATTAGCCTTGTGATTTATGTACAGTTTGATCAGCGTGTTTACGTGCCGATCGTTTTCTGCAGCCATTATTCTACTGTTTTTCTAGTGGAGAGAAAACTGGTCAGGTTGCCCAGGATATTTGCGTGTTTTTCTGTAACTCTGTACCCGTCCACAGGTTTAAGCTCTGCATTGTCTGCGACTCCAGTCAGTAAACTCTTTAAGATTTTTGAAGATTCTCATTCATGCATTTTATCTGCGTGTGCGCTATGATGCACCGATTTTCTTATTTACGTCCGAACAGCATACTTGATGCATGGTTAGCTTTTTACACAGACCGATACGAACCAAGTAAACAGACGGATCAAAGGGCTTAAACTGCGTTTTCGCTTCTCTAATAATGTTTACTACTTATTAACTGTGAGTAGGTAAACTCTAAAAACACTGCATGCTATGCACGCGACGAGTTCCTAGTGAAGGGAGAGATAAAATTGTTTAGAGCATATTTTAACGCTCGAGTGACCACCTTGATTAGTTGCGTACGTCTAACCTTACAAGCGTAAGTGTATGATGAGAATTTACCTAGCTTTCGACGATTCCGACCTTTGGCAGCCTGTACCAATCAACCACTGGTTAAAAATTCACCTACTAGCTATTCTGTGGTTATATTTACTCACCCGCAGGTAATTTCTGAACTGGACTGCTCAGAGTTCCTCATCACGAGTCGGGCCTCCTTTATGATTCTGAAACAGTTCCTACTTCGTGGTTCCCAACCTCAACTGCCTGTAGATTTATTCTATCGACCATGGAAATACATTCATGGTCAGTTTTCACTTCTTCGCGCTTGCCACGCCTACCCTGATGTGATCTGTCTTGCCTACTGGCCGCACCGGTCCGTCGAGTTATCTAACTATCGTCTGGAAGAGCATACGCAGATGCAGATTTGGTAAGCTTATTTCTTTGTCAGTTGTATCTACAACACTAGTTACCACCTAGCTTCCACGATAATTACGTTCGGAAAGTCGGGATGGGCAGGTGGTGGTAAAATTTTTGTTAATCAGTGACTGACGGTTGAAGTGATATACTAACTGTCGCTTCCACTGAACACTAAATGGTACTCGCTTGTTAAAACGGTGACCTTGATGCGTATCCGTCTCGGTCCAACATAGTCTTAAAGGCAAGCCGATCTAACGTCGCGGAACTGACCAGGCATTTGCTCCCCGTAGACAATTGTCCTCTTGTCATTTGGTAGTCACCGTAGCACACCCCTGGTCCACGATCTATAGCTGAAGTCCTACTTCCATGTCACACATCTGTGCAGTGAACAGAGCTGCCACTTCGAAGATAGCGGAGCAATGCGGGTAATACCATTCCTACCAAATACCTAAGAAACTGCGTGCATTATCAAGCCGGCATGCAACCTATTCAGTCCAAAAATCAGGCTAGTTGTGCTCCAAACTTCTGCTCTCGGTGCATATGTCTAGGTATTTCACTCTTCATAACATAACATCTGTAAATTACAGGCGGATTTTTGTGTCAGAGCGGAATTATAATAAGGTGTCCGATATGGTCGGACGTTTACCAATGTATTTTGTAGTCTCGTAACTGCTTGGATAAAACATGAGTTACTTATCTCAAAATCTGGCTTTGGTAACTACATCAAAGCTCTGTAGGTTGTCTAATGAATCCTCCATGGAAGACAGCATGAATTGCTTATTTTCGTGAAGCTAGCATGCGCGTGGAGCTTTCACTCGGTTCCTTCCCGTCACTAATAGAGTCCGACAAGTAGCTTCCGATTATTTGCAGTCTTTTGCTAATCTTTGGAAGCGATATCTCAACACTACCATTTAAAAAGAGACTTGCCAACTCAGTTAGGTTTGCTGTTCGTGACCGATGCTTAGCTCCCAGGTCATGGCGTGGCCTTCCCTAGAGAGTTTCCACCCTGGACATGGTTAAACCAAAAAGGTTCTTCAAAGAAGTGCTGGCATACTAAGCACTTAACTCAGGAAGTACAACGTACTAGAAAGTAAGCTATAGGTTTGTAAGCCCGCATTTGCATACCAAGGACTGTCAACTGCTGTATGGGTGAATAAAATCGCCCAGCTTATCTAGTATCGTTGATGTAGTTCAAACTACCCGGAGTAGGTGTGCACTGCGCGCTTTCCATGAGATTCAGAATATTGAGAAAAGTATCACCTATCTTGTATACATTTGGTGGTTAACTGCGGAAATCCTTCCGTGTTTGATGGCAATCAAGCTGGTTCGCTAACGCTATCCGTCTTTTTATTATTATCGAGACCATACCAGCCCGCAATTCGCTTAGATTTTTCACCGCTGATCCGGTGCAGATAGCAAATCTGGAGACTGAACTCATTCGAATAATAATCTTTTATTCATGTACTATAATTTATTAACGTATTTTCTACTTGACATACTACAATGTTTCTTAGCGTTCGTCAATCCGCGGTTTCCTGTTGTTTTTTTTAATAGGAAGAACGTTGACTACGTTCAAGCACTGTTGTACCTGTCGGAGAGGGGCCTCTTTTCCGAAGTTTATCAGTTTCTCCGGAAAGCTTTCCAGTTGTGTCCTGACATCCTGACAGCCACTTTATTCGAAACGGTAAGTGTTCGTGTTCCGCGATCGTCGACACGGATGGGAACACTCGGATAGACACTGATGCCTCAACAGCCTACAACCTTAAAGAGTTCAATCTAAATTGTCCCAGAATAGGCGCACGAGCGTGGGCCAGCCGGTAACCTCTTACTATCATCTTCAGCTGACTACTCTTCAAAGCACCCTGGATAGAAACTGATATCGCCTACTCAACTAGCCATGTTCGTCATCCTTGCATTCCAACTGAATACGAAGCGGATGCAAAGAAACCATCTCGATAGTTGGATTTCGTACTCGCTGTTAGCTCTCCATGCAAAGTCATGTGTTCTTATTTTCAATGACATTATCAAACTGCTATTAGATTCATATGTTAAAGTGAAAAGCACTCCACAACTTTCGGTGCGTTGTCTCGCATTACCACAGCGCAATTCGCATACCGTATCTCTCTTAGAGTAGGATATACCAAACAGATGAGTGGTTTTGAAGGAACTCATAGAAACATAATTTTCTTCGACCTATTTCGCCGTGGTAAAGTTCGCTTAGCTAATTATGTAAACACGAGTTTCGAAAACTGTCTGTGATGCACGAAACATTGAATGGGACTGAAATAATTCTAGCTAGATGCCGCAGTTGATAGAGGATCCTGAGAAATCCCCGTCCACTTGCATATGCGTTACGTTGCAAAAAAACTGCCGGGGTATAGACTACAGGTAAATACGGTTATTGTTGGAAATTTCTAATGGGGATTTCATTCTGACCTTACCTGAACAGCAGAGGTATTGTACAGCTCTTTCATCGGGAATCTTCAGCAGTGCTCATTTCATAAGATCTCAGGTGTTTCGAACCCGCGACCTCCCAGCTAATGATGAACCAGCTGTACAGTGCTTCTCGGCTTTCCAGGATAGACTGACCTTACTTACTGCACGAAATCTCCAGTAAGAGTACGGGGATTTTTGTTCTTGCTAAGTTGCTGCGGAATACGCGAACAATGGACCAGTTTCATGGTACTTATAATATTTCGTCACATTCTGTTCGCCATTTCTCCACAAAATGGTATTTGTCTGCCTGCTTAGCCAACGTACTATGTGCCTGTAGGTTGTCACATTGGAACTCAGCCTGGCACGGCGGGGTTTTCTTAGCTTCCCTGTGGACGCCCGCAAAATGGGTCAGCTCAGGTGGGCGTCTACACAACGGCGGACGCGCTCGTCCGCATCCCACAGGCTTCGGATGGGCCTGCCCTGCCGCAGGTGCACACTTTGCTTCGAAAAAGTCTCTTGCTTATTCATTAGCTCGCCAATTGGACGCCAACCCTATAGACATCTATCCTGACGATTGTTGGATTCGGTTCAGAGCAGGTCCAAGCCACCGAAAGTGTCCGTCCTGGGAGCATCTGGCCAGTTACCGCAACTAACAGGAGTATTTTTATCAACTAGTTGGAAAGATTTTTTCGAGAACGTCCGCTTTTTGTTTTCCACAGTTATCTATACGGACTTGCTGCCAGGATTCGAGCGATACATCCCCCCATACATACGGTTCATATAAAAGTTGCTTTATCTCGTTTGTCATTCTGCAAATGGTTCCATTTACAAGCAGCGAAGCCATTTTCCTTATCGTCATCCTACTCTCACAATCTGGACCACAGAAGTCATCAAAGTAGTTAAGTAATTCTGGATATTCAGTTGCAAAAATATCCATTTTTTGACTTTGTGGTTTGCACAACAGTACTCTGATGGAGCCGCAAACAGCCTTAATCCTGAATCAGATAGATGCAGTGATGCTGCACACGGTTGTCATGTGATGGATATTTCTCCACTCAAATGCTATACTGCTCCAAGAGAGCATGACAACAATTGGTAAGCAATTTGCTGGCGGTAGCTCGATTGGCTTGGAGGGGTCCACGGATTGGCCTCCCCGAACCTCACACGATTGTATGTGCTACTGAGAGGATTATTGGGAGATCACGCTACACAGATAAACGCTACGTGTCTGAATCTCGTTCATGCGATCCGCCTTACCAAAAGAAGCTTAGTTCTGCATTTGGCCGGCAGCTGAATGAAATGAATTGTTTTCCACAGCGGAACGATTATTTATTAGTCTACATCTTACACAATAAAACGTAATACTACTGTTATTTAATGTGATATAATATCTGTGATTTAAGTTCATCATACGTGCAGCATTCAACGCCACGTTACTACTACGTGAGTCTCCGTTAGATCGATGGCTAGCTCCATGTGTCTTCATTCTGTTTGAAAGCAGATGCTGATGTGATTTTTAACAGCTGTCGGTAAGAGGTTTCCTTCAGTTTTTGCACGATGCGCACTCTATTCTTGCTTTACTTTTGTCCGCCTCACAGCCGTCGCTCTTTTCATTCCTATCCTAATTGTCCTGTTCTGCGACGTGCTTTGCAACTTCGAGCATAAGTCCACTGTTGGGCGTTGCTGCTGTATCACACTTAATGTCACCTCTCCCCCTGTCTCTGATCGATGATTTTGTTTACGTGTCCGTTGGTCTACCACCAGAAAAGATCGAGTTGCTGCCTCCACGTCCTCACAGCTTTTTGTCTGTCAGAATTCTTTTAGGTCGAGTCAGAGTACCTGTTCCGGTCCAGCTGGACACTGTTGTCACGTGGACCCGGTTAGACATGTCTCTGTGGTTTCGTCTGTGTGCATCCACGTGTGTCACCTTATCTGCCATGCAACTCGCCCGAAATTTTATGCGCTTTAGGTTTTTCTTGTTTGCACTCTTCAACCAGACGGCCATTGGAAGCTCATGCTTACGAACCCCTCAGGGGTGTGTAACATTGTCCACAATCTTGTAAATAAAATAAAATAATGGTTCAGCTGTGGCATCCTTTCAATACCTAGCTGACAGGTTGACCGAACCGCGACAGAAGCTGTCGAGATGCAGAGGTCAGGTTCGAACCATGGGCCTTGCGCTCAGTAAGTTCGCGCCTTAATGACTGAGCCATCTCAAGCTCATACGTTGGTGTCTGTCCTTATTGGGTTAAGATGTGGTTCACAACACCAATGGAAGCAGCGTATCCGTGAGACTGAACTCCACTTGCATGGATCATGAAATCCACATTTCCAACTGTTGATTATATGTTAACTGTTCCATTACATCTCAGCATCGTTTTCTCTACAATTTAGTCTCCAACACCCATCCGGTCTGTTATGCTCGGTCACGCTTTGGTCTACTTCCTGTCTCCGCGGACCAACTCCCAGGCTGTGCTTCAGACCGCCTGGTATGGATGCAAGGTAAACTGATCGATTAATATTTTACTGTTTCCGCGTGCAACTTTGGTTTTGTCCCAGTGACACCAAATTGGAGTTGGATGCTTTGTTTGTGTGCCAGTGGTGAAATCCATCCTTCTTCAACATCTGAATCATCCAGTTTGGCATCGGTCGTAGCAACCTGCTTTCTGAAGCAGCTGGTCTTTTCACTTTTCTGGCTCTGTATGCTTTGTATACCGGCTTTGTTTTTTCGTGTTTTGCACTGGTTCAATGCTGCCCCGTAAAAGTACGGTGCATCAAACAGTAGGTCAGTTCTTTGTCATCAGCGGGTTCATTTGAGGTCTGTCCTGCTGCGCATAACCGACTGACATGACAAGACTTGTTTGCGGGCCTAGCGGTAAGTTTACGGTTATGGTGGTTCGTAATGACACCAAGAGGTCAGTTAACACGAAAGTTACACAAGCTAGATGCTCACCTTCTTGACAAACCGTTATGTTAGTTGGCCATGTTTGTTCATTAGCTGTTTACACTGTATGTACATTGTGGGGGGCATGTGAGAGGATGGCAACCTCAAACAGTTTCATCCGATAATTTTGAGCCTGAGCACAGCTTTTTGTAGTGGACCGCATCGACGTTCGGCTCAACGCTTAGCCGTCAAACTGTATGTTGTGGAACGTACCGAGTTATGCAACCGATTGTGCATACCACTATCGTCAGCGGCAATGTTTGTCTGTTTGAAATAATTCTGTAGGTTTAAAGTTACAGATCTGTTGCAAATGGTGACTATGCACCGATAACAGTTCACCACTTGGTTGCATGAAGCACTTATTGATTGAGCTGGAAAAATATTTGTCGATTACTCAATGAAGTAAGTGCGTTTTCTACGTATTACAATTAGCTTCAGACTAGACACTAAGGTACGATACAACCGCCACTATCACAATTCCTATACGACCATTGATACATAATGCCTTTGTGGTCATCAAGTTCCCGATTACTAGTCCCTTTGTTGAAACCGTAAACGTTTGCTTAGTTTCCGTGATAAGTGAGCTATCCCCTTTAATGGGGTAAGTCTTCATGGTAGAGCCACATAAATTACTCCCGGCCAAGTTCTTAAGGAAGATCCAGTGACAAACTAGTGAAAGCTAGCCAAAATGACCTTTATTTCAAATCGTTTTCTCCTTTGTTCTTCATGGCTCATTGTCACTGTATACCGTACCTTCAGATGCGACTTTTCATGCCTAACACTCCGTAAAACTGAGCAGTTTCCAACCAGGCACTATTTCTCACTGGAAAATTATTCCATCGCTTCGCCTAGGGGGGGGGGAGTAGAAACGCAGTTAGATATTATTGTATCAATCTTTGCAGTGCTGTGGTCGCAAAGATTATCTGGAATAACCGGCGTATGCATTTTCACCCAACGACTGTGTGATCGACTTTGACTTTACCCCCCGAGTTCTGTAGACTCCACCACATTGTTCGAGCGTGTGGTATTTTGCCAGACCACCAAGTTAATGAACCCAAGGTAGCGATTTCAAAACCTAACAAGAACAGCCAAGTCCAGAACAGGAATGGAAACAAGTCGAAAATGAAATGAGTGAAACGGCGGCTTCTCCGACCAACTGTCTCACGATTATTTGCCAGTCAGGTCACCTGCTACTGGGAGGAATCTTCAAATGAGAGGAAAAACTTGAAACTCAGCAGTTGCGCTTTGATGCTGCAGCGCCACTGACTATGCGATTGAGCCACGTCTGCTAGCGCCGCTAACCACTAGTGAAGCATCTGACCTCGTCGTATGCGGTTTGCGGTGCATGATCGAGGGTGGGGTTTTGCGTATTTCGGAGACAACATAGATAGGCAGAAATTAGAAATCAAACTTCCAGCGCAGTTTGACAGGGAGCACGGTCATTGAAAGCTCAGGTGTTTTGGGTTCAGTTAGGGCTTATTTTGGTTTAGTTTAGTGGGCGATAATTTAGGCACGGATTCACATGGATTAACTGTAGTGGACCATTTGAAGGGTAGGGAGGGGGTGTGGTTGTGAGCTGGTGAACCGTGACTTGCAACTGCTATTGATGGTTGCTGGTTGTCCAGGCGAAGGAAGGGGATTTTTGACGCTACCAAGAAGTAAATTGCCCTCTAGGATGTGGAAGCATCTCCGTTATATGCTTGGAGGACCGAACCTTCAGTTCCCTGTTCGGCCGAACTGGGAAAAGAAAATCTTCACAACCACGTTTGTGTTCAGAGTAGTACAGTACTATATACGCAACATTTCGGAATTTGGAGTGAAGTGATCCAGGAACAACAGCTTCTACTTGTCATATTTCAGCACTTTGTTGGGTTTTCACCTTGATCGCACATCTCTCCTACCTTGGAGATTATACTCCAGAGGTGGTTGCATAATGGAGAGATCAATAGCCCGCACCTGTGAGTTTGATGTGCAACAAGAGTCGTTATAGGAAAGGATCATTAGACAAAGGGGAGTACTGCGTTTGCATTCGTTAGTCTCAACTCACTTATGGATGGATGCAAGCTCCTACGGCTACCGCCTTCTACCTGGGATGTCGTCATACGTATGGTAGCCGAGCGCCCATTGACCTAGGTTTTTTGTTATCCCCGGACAAATTCGAGGGGCAACATTATCAACCGGTAGTTGTGTTCGTTTCTCTTCTGTTCAAACGTTCCTATCAACAATGGAGTTTGTTTAGAAAACTTCATCACAATCGGATGTTTTTTTTTGCGGAACGATTGGCCATCAGGATGGACTAAAGTTTGAGGCGATGTGATGCTCCTTACTAGGTAACTCAACTATGAGAAGCATTTTTCGGAGTATCAGTTTTGAAAATAGCACAGTTTGGGATTGCTTGAAGCATCTGTCTGTGGTACTCGATCGAATTTCATCACCACCATCGTTTTGGCTCTCATTTTCTCAGACACTGGAATCCAGTTAAACGCTGTTCCACCCATAAAAACTCCCAAGCCTCTTCGGTGTTCGCATCACCTCTCTGTATAGCCTTTACTTCATTAATCGATGCGTGTGGTATTGACCCGGTTTTGATAGCGATTCTGCTAGGTGGTGAGCACCACTAGACGGCTAGTGGCGCCGTGGCTGTACTGGTTTGTGCGTGTCCACCTCCACACCTTCCGGTCGTTGACAGACCATTCCTTTCGTCACACCGAAATTGTGGACAAATGCGCCTGTTGTAATCCCTGAATCGCAGACGAGGGTAGAAACTCTTGGGGCAGCATGTCAGAGCCGACCTACATTTTGTTTCATGCCATTCTCATTTCTCAGACCACAATGCTTTCCACCATTTTGATTGCCTCTTTCTTTCGAATGTGCAGACAAACGACCTCACCAGTGCCGATTTGCAACAACAGCGGTTTCTCTTGTTGGCTGCTATTGTTGAATCTACAGCACAACTTACAGCTTGCGTCTCGGAGCCCACAACTTTACCAGAGTCTGTTGGGGCAGCACCCACGGTTCAGAACAACTTGACACGGGTTATCCAGTTGTTGGTTGACGTGTCAGATTCTGTCATGATCTCCGGTAGTCGGGGTGCACCACTACTGTCTGTCCTCCTGGGTTCTACAGAAGCAGCCTCAGCCGCCGTTTCCGTTCTTCTACCACCTGCTGCCAATGTGGGACAGCAGTCGCAATCAGATACAATAACAGTACCAAGCCATTTACTACCCCAGCCGATGCAGGCGATCGACTTAGCTCTGGTGTTGCTCGTGCGTATCGCTAACGCCGTGAGTCTGGCTGCGTCTCGTGCCGGGGCTGAAGTGAATTCCTCGCTAACTTCCATACAGAATGCGATTCGAGTCTTTTTGCTTCAGTGGTTCACCGAAATTGTTCGAGATAAGGAGTTGGCGGTAAGTCCCGTATATAACGAGAACCGGCCCCATTTCACCTTTTGTACATCCGGATGTTTTTTTTTTGCTTATAATGGTGGCATAGGTGCAGTCCGAAAATTCCGCTCATCGGAATCTGTCGCATCAAAGGATGAAACCGATTTGTTGCATACTATACAAGCTGTTTCATTTTGGACTTAAGAATAGCTTTATGCACTCTGACAGGCGACTTCATGGCATACATATGTATAGGCTAATGCTCTTTGTACGGTGAGTTAAAAGTGTACTGTTGAGTAGGTTGTTTGATTTCGAAAGTGGTCGAAGCCGACTCACTCGTAGTTTCAACCCAAACGGCAAGTAACGTTCTTTAACATTCCACTTCAAATACAGTCCTGGGAAATGTGAAGTACGCCACGCAACAAGATAACGCAACCTCCTTATGGCGATGTCCGTTCGAGGTTCCTTTCAGTCATTTTGCTATTGATTCACTTGCAATAAGTAGCTCTGAGTTGGTGGCAAAATTGTGCTTACTTACCTGTCGTGAGTAACCCTGGCTTCACGTTTGCTTTTCAGGAACCTTTTGCCTATGGGATCGTTGATTATTTAAGAATCCGGTACGGATCACACGTATTGGGCACACCAAGTTCTTCGCCATCCAGACCTGCAGCTCTCATCCCTGCATTACCACCGGAGCTTCGCAAACCGTCAATGGCTTTATTAACTCGGATAATTCAGTCCGCACAAGCTGCCCTCAAGTGAGTACAACTGTTTTCGTGATTTCTGACTCAGATACTATTGACTTCTGGTCGGACTCACGTTTTCACATCTTGTGATGTGCTACATGGCTTTGGTTTGCTGCTTGGAACAGCTAATTTGATTGCTGGGATCGCTGTACCATTTAGCAGCCATAGTGTATTGATCTTCACCTTATTCACTGTTTGAACAAGGGTGTATGCGATTCGGATGCGGTGGAATACGGTCCCCTGAGGTTCTTCAGGTGTATCCATTTTTTCAGCTATTTTGCTCACGCTACTTGGATTCATTATCCCGTCTATGCAGCATACCATCACGTGACTGTAGGGAACTCACCATTCTTACGGTTTTACCACATGATAACAATAATTGTAAAAAACACCTGAAAATGTTCAAAGGGGAGGAAGGGTAATCGGACACCAGTACCAAGGTAGGCAAATGTTTTGAGTATTCTTGATTGTCCAGAGAGATTCGTAACCGAGTATATATCCGAACTTCCTATCCAGTCGTCTATCACGACCGTTGAGCCTACCCTATAAGGGTAGAGATGATCAATCGCCCCCTGTTTCAATCCTTACAACGCACGTTCCCGGTGGCAACTCTGCGGTCTTGGTTTACAACCAACCGTTTACCTAACTTAAACCTCAAAGACAGGATGCCAGTCCGCATCCAGAGTATGGTTGTGTATTCTTTCTCCTGCTGTTGTTCAGCCGTGTATGTTGGCAACGGCAACTTGCAGAGGGAATACGTGAACATCTCTTCGGAACATCACTAGACTTAACAATTCAGCCAAAAGCTCAATTGCGTCCCAAATGATTGACACCGGTCACGTGCTCAGTCCGAACGAGTCGTTTCACGTCGTCTACTGACTACCCAGCAGACTGTCAGTATCAATCCAACGGTGTCGCGTGACTACAGGCGAGGCAGTCGTAATGCGATTGCAAAATCCGGTACTATGCTGTCAAAAACGTTCCGTACATGCACTGAGTTTGTCTTGGTCATGTGATGTGAATCGGTCCACCTAGTCAGTCAATGGCCCTCTAGACCACCTTAAAGCACCCAGTGAAAGACCACTTGGGTTTCATTGACACTCAGAGGTCGGGGTTTCTGCGTTTTCTAATTTGATAACCGATCCGAGCTGTTTATTTCATTATTTACGCATATTTTAGCCATGAGGTGTGTTTTTTAGAGTTTTCAGCAACCTCGTGAGTAGTGTGTTACGTTAGATGCGTACCTACCGGACGATGGTATCCCGAATACATTAATCTTCGTCACTGTGTTCTTGTTCGAACTATGAGAGTATTCGAGAACTATGTAGCCATCAACTGCATTTGTTCCAATTCGTGAACCAATTTGCCAGCTCGCTGCAGCATACAACGGAGAATGGGTTGTCATTCAGACATTGCTACAGCAAGTTCTGCGATTTGGGCAGCTTTCAGTCAGTCATTCACAAAAGTGTATCACAGAACAAGGTAGATGGCCTCGGACGTAATTCAAGGGATGGTAAGAGTCTACCGCCCAACATCATCTGGGGAGTTGTATGTGGAGCTGTTGTTGTTTTGTCATCCGGTCCGAGATTATTGATGAAAACATTTGCGCCACTTGTGACAAGCCATTGTTCAACAAACTTTAGGAGGTGGCAAATGTTTCCTGCTTGATTATTGCTTATGGGAAAGGTTCCCAGGGGAGAAAATCACGGAAGCACCAGGAGTTTTTCGCTTAAGGGTAGTGCTTGTTTGGTAGTTTTCCTTGAGATAGGAGCACTCGGTAGACGATACCAATCGTAATGAATTTATCTAAAACTCACTCGAAAGTTTGTTGATTGCACCAAAATTACTCGAGTTTTCTCCGTGACGGAGCAATCTTCCTATTATCCCACTTTAGATCCTGGTTTCCATACATTAGGGTTTCGCTTACTTTATTCTACTGCCATATTCTTCGACTTGACGTACGATAGTTAATTGCAACAAATCCCGGGTGGCAGTCTGTTACATATTGAGCCTTGGAATAGTTCAGGCCGGATGAAGATATTAGAAACGGTTTTTAACTGCTTTGTAACTATACTCATTGCTATACTGCCGCCAGGGTCTACGGAGTACATTAACCGGAATTTTACATTTGACGGCGGTATTCTGATCCGTAATCACGAACAGATTAGCGGAATCTGCATACGCTGCCGCTGATCGAAGTGTATTCATTAAGCCTCATCATTGTGTGGTTCAAGCACCTTTTCCCAGTGGGTAGAATCCACTTCGCGGTGATCGGAAGAACCGAATCCGCCATTCAACTCTTAGCGGGATGGCACGTCGCAGTCGATTAGTCTGTCGATCTTCAGAATTTCCAAGTTTACCTCGAAGAAACTCACTGTCTCATTCTTTAACACTGGCGAGATCCGGGAACTGGGGCGGGAGTGATTTCTTTTTTTGGTGCTGGTTGGTTGATTTTGTGGATCATGGTGGCATTGAATTTTTCGTGACCGTACAGCTACACGATTGTCTTACATTTGTAGCCACCTTCCCACTGGAATCTCGGTGTAGTTTTCTTCCTCTGTGTCCTTTAGCTCGCTTCAGAAGCCTTGACTAGCCAGAGAATCCTTCCAAAATTGAGTAGGCGACGACCTTTGGTTTGCAGTGCCTTCAACTCTCCATTCATGTGTTTAACAAAGTTTCCCATCTTTGGTAACAATAGACAAGGATTCATTTGGCTTCGGATATCTGGCGGCGAAGTGTTTCTGTGCGCCTCCCAATGAATGGCTAAAATACCTTTCTCACTCTGGAAGTAGAGTCGCGGTTGGGAGCAACCTCTTCTGTTGCGGAGTGAATAATACTCTGTAACAGAGCTTGCTTGTGGGATAGCCCAGTGGTTAAAGCACCAGCTTACGGACCGGAAGGTCCGTGATTCGAACCCAACATCAACGTCTTGACTGCTCCTATCTTGGCTTGGGTAACCTGGCAGTATCCCAGCCCGCGTGCTTCCTTCCGTTAGCATAGCAACTAGGCACTGAAAGGGTTCTGCAGGTGAACGATTTTATTTTTTTTCAACTTGCTTGCGTTCTAAGAACGGTCTCATAGTGTAACCTTCGTACGGATGGCCAATTTTCAGGCAGTCTGGTGCGCCATCTTGTAGGCTGCAGTCATCCTCGAAGTAGAACACATATGCCATTAGAAGAGCAGATCGCTTCACACGTACAAAGTGTCGGTTGTTGCTGCAAGATCGGGCGGGCTCGAGCCTAAACGTCATGCTTGTCGGCGAGTCGACTGAAGTGGCAGACAAATTTGTCTACCTGGACAACTGTATCAGTCCCGTCGGTCTAGCCAGAGATGATTTTTCCATCCAGATCAGGAAAGGTGGAGTGACTTGAGTGTACCTGTATCACTTGTGACGCAGACTTGAATTCAGCTTGTCTCTCAAGGGTTGCGGTGCATTCCTCATTGTGATATGGGTCGGAAACCTGGCATCCGTGTGCTGAGGACGTTAAATCTTCCAGTGTTTGGTCATCGGTGTCTTGGGACCATTCCCAAACTCTGGTGGGAACAACAAATCAGCAATCCTGATGTACGCCGAATGGTTTTCGGAAGAAATAACTCGCCCACGATCGACTAACTGATCGCAATGTACAGGTTGCACTAACTCGGTCACGTGCTTCGTATGCAATTCGATCGAATTTCTCAGAGAGACATTTTCGCACAACCATGCGGAGGACTGAAACGAGCCAGAGGAGACGAAGCAATAACTTGGTGTTGAAGTATGAAATCCATTACTAGCAAACTCAGCTGCGCTGCTTATTGCCGTCTCCCCGACGGGATACACCAATGGTTGGGGACACTGATAGAATCTCAAGAGACCCTCCCGCCAACATCAAGCTGTCCATAGCTTGTGTTGTATACATCTGTCCGTGGGCCACGCGCACAATTACTATAACTGAGATTTAAAGAATGCTTACAATTTTTGTTATCTACGATGCCGCCCGCCGTATACACTTGTGAGCGTCTATATTGGTTAACACTACTGTCCTAAATGGAAACCAAAACTTGGGGGAAATTCCGATGGTTCAAACCTGACACTAAGCACATGTTTGAATCCACGGCCCAAAGCTCCCATTTATTGGGGTATGCGTCACTTTACTGTTTTTTTCCTTTAGACTAGTGGTCCGTTCAGTTGTGTAAGATCAGCCTATGTGGCTTGTGCACGGTGTTCAATCGAATATATTAGCCGATGTCATCCCTAGTCTTACACTTCTTGTTGCCTAACGGACGAGCTGCTGGAGCATTCGCAACGAACGGCCCATCACAGTGGTCATTTTTTTCCTCCAGTTTGCCGACCGAGTCATGGGACGTGTGTTGGTGTGCGCCAAACTCGTCCGCATGAATCACCCGACTGACTTCAATGCTGTCGGAACAAAACAGGCCGCACCACCGCTAGGTCGCCCTGGTCACGCGGCCATGTTGTTCCATTCCGATCAATGTGATTTTTGCGATTGGCTTTCCGTCTCTGCCGTCTGAACAAATAGACCAATCATGCTACTCGCTAGGACCTGGACTAACGTGTGCGGAGCTAGCCGGCTCTGCACATGTCCGTGCTACGCGCGCTTGCAGTTGCTCTCTCTGTCTCGATCGCCACCAGTGCCTCTGGCGACGATGGTGTGCACACATACATGTGTGTCGTAGCTTTCAAACCTCCGGTTGGTTGCAAACACGTCACCAGATAGCTGCCTCCGCACGCGGCGATTGGCGCAGTCTTATTTGCATTGAAGGTGGCTGGCCGGTTGTCGCAGCCGTATTTCGTTGTCTGGCTTTCCGCGCGCCTGCTCCAGACGCGTTAATCTGTCCTGCGCCGATGTTTCTCAGGGTCCTTGATTTACGCCTGAGCTGGTGGATCATTAATCGCTTTTGTGATTTCTTTAACCATCCCCGGAATGTAAAACGCTAAGTCTCGGAATTTACCTAGTACATCTTTTTCTGTCCCGAGTAAGTTCGTTCAGTCGAGCTGTTTTTGAAGTTTGTTCGGTTATCTGTCCCGAATTCATCTTATGTCCCATTCGGAATGTTTTGTTTGATTTGTTCGTTGGGTAACCTGGAGATTACCTTATTCGTCTAGTTAAACCGTTTTTCTCCGATTGATGTCTGAGTGCCACTAGAGACAGACTAGGGCCACTTGCGCTTTCTGCTTGCTGCCCCGTTTAGGGAGCAATTTGCAGCTTTATCTTAGCCAAAAACTACACAGACGCCGTACAGTAAACAGCAAGGTCGTTACTGCATGCTGGTACTTCAGTGCGATTGAAGTTTTCCTGACGAGCATACTATTCTCACCAAGATCAGTTTATTGAATCTCAGCTCAGTTTATCAGCTTTAAACCACATACCAACGGGACGTTCATTCCAGGTTCCAGTTTGGTTAAAATATAAACCAACATCGACAGCGTGACATCAGCGTTCAACACTGATGCCTCACTACCGTACACGAAGAGATATAGCCGAGCATTGCTGGTGATAGTACGATCGGTTGGTTGGTTTTGCGTCAGTCTCGTTGTTTGAAAAAAAACGGGGAACTGTGCACCTGCACATTAAAGACGAAAGCTTAGATGCAGGAGTGACACTCATTGTGCGATTGAGCCATGTTCACCAACGTCATTATCCATTGTTGAGTTGACTCCCCGGGTCCCCATCCACAGGCGTGACAGTTGTCAACCCGACAGCGTTTATTGGTTAATGCTTTCAGGCCTCGTTGCCAGGTCATAGAGTGTCCACGTCTCACTCGTCGCTATTCAGCGCAGAGACGGGCAAAAGAAGCTCTGCGAGGTGAGCGATCCCTTGAAATGAGAAGTACATGTTTAACCAACGTAGCCTCTGAAGCTTGAGTTGTCCGTCCATCGTGGGGGAGTTCATTTCTCCTAAATCATCTGGCATACCTTAGCATTGCTAATCTAATGTTCCCACCAGAATGACCAATGCTTCAAAGGTGTTGATGGATACCGGGAGTTTCTAATCAGCAAAGCATTAAGTACGAATCGCGTTATTGCAACGTACACTCGGGTCTTGACAGACCAACTGACTTCACACCGACGCCATGATTGTGGAAGGTTGGTAAAAGTTCCCGTGGCGTTCCCTATTCGAAAAGTGATCTCGTCTCCGGTGGACCACCGGAACAAACAAATTGGTCTACGATGTCGATTGGATCGTGTGCAGCTATGATGTTTCGATTGGATCTCACACAGTCTTGTAGCAGTATTTTGCACATGAGGCGCGCACCGAGCGGTGTGACTACATTCTATAGGTCATTTAAAATACTTTGATCTTTGGAAGATGTAAACGTGGGAGAGTACTATCGTCTATGTCCTCATTATCTGTGGGCCAACGCCCCGGTATTATTTCGATCCTTCAGAATTCAGAGGCAGACAGATCTGTTTCAAGCGCCATATTAATGTAAAAGACGAAGAGGAGTGGAGGTAGAGAAGTGTTGTGTTACGGCAGTGGACGTGCTGGACCTGAGTGATAGCTGTGTACCCGTATATGCGCACGAGCTCGCCTTAGTTCACTGGTAAGGGCACGAACTTATTAACCGAAAGGTCCGTAGTTCAAACCCAATCCCGACGTCTAGGCTTGAGCAGCCTGGCATTATCTCAGCTCAGCCCCGGTGCTTACTTGTGGTGGAATAACAGCTAGGTGCCAGAAGGGCTGTATAGCTGGACGATTGTTTTTCATCGTTACATGAGTTCGGATACTACGGCTACCAGGGCGGATGATGTCATGATAGTTTCCGTTTCTGGAAGTTAGGATGACAGTCGAAGCGGTCCATCCTACTGGTATTCTGTTTTCGTCTCAACTCTTCTCTGGTAAGATTGTTAGACTGCTCACTAAAACTTGACCACCCTTGAAGAATGTCGAGTGAAAGTCATGCGGAATGAGTATCTTCTGGAGCAGTGATTATTCGCGGTGGATTTCTGTTGCTTTTGGCGGGTAGGCATTAGCGTTCTAGTCAGGCTTGTTGGGTTCTTCTGGAGGTTGTGTTGAAGGGTGTCGCCTGAACTATTTTTCAGAGCTCTGCCCATCACTGAAGTGAACGATTCTATGAATGAATTGCCATCGCATCTTTTTCGCAAATTGCTCCGTTGACACCTGTGTTCTTCTAGCCAATTGATCGAATCAAGTAGCAGTTGACTGTAGCAATGGCCTATCTGATTTCCTAGACCTTCGTAATCTGCCGACGTTTTCTGTCATTCTTCAGGGTCCGTTTGATTAGCCGAGAACTTTGCGTCCGTCTTTCACACTTCATCAACAGACCACTTCGCATTACGGTTATTCTTTGTGCAGGGACTGGCTGCAGCTCTCTGGTCTTCGGGATATGGTTGCACCATCTGGATCGGAATTCTAGCCAGCGTAGTCCGCGGGTTCATTTCAGCATTCAAGGTTGACCCCACGTCAAGTTGGCAGCTCTTCGTCAGAATTTTGTCAAGAGCTCTCATAACATGTTCAGATATACCTCCAGATTACGCAAACACTAGAATCTGTTGACGGCGCTACTGATAGAACACTACACCTCTGTCATTTCAGTTTTCGTTTCGTCAATGCCCAATGCGTTTTTGTTCACTCAACTCCTGAAGATTAAGGTCCAACGTATTCGGATCGGGAGACCATTTGTAGATCCAATTAAACCAACCCTTTCGTGACACCGGACTTCTCCTAGTTACTCCATTCTTGTCGCGAAATGTACTGGGTTTCCGTCGTTCTGGAAACAGTCCAGTGGTAGTTCAGTCATATTATGGACGAAGACATCTGATGGAGTTTGTTCATTCTTCTGAAGAAGTATAGTTAGTGATTTGACTCCCTGAGTCTCTACTCAGACGCAAATTCTTGAGCGAGACTGGTGACGGCCTCCGCATTTTAGTTGGTTCAAAGCAATTCGGTGACATCCCTTCGATGACGGCTCCGGCATATGTAAGACATGGACTCATTTGAGTGTATACTGTTTTTCTCCAGTCGGGGTTGATGAGCACTACGATGACGAAACTAACCCTAGTACTCTAAACGTTAAGTATTGTACTCGAGCTGGTTAGTGATAGTGATAGTTCTTGCCCTTCATTATTCGCCAAGCGACGCTCAATTAGTCTCAATTAGCCTTCTGGTGGGTGTCGCATGGGTTTTCGGTGGATTTCTGGGGGGCGAGATGGCTTAGTGGTTAGAGCGCGAATTTACTGACCGGAATTTCCGTGGTTCGAACCCGACCTCTGCCTCTCGACTTCCCCTGACTAGGCTTAGGCAACCTGGCAGTATCCCAACCTTCGTGCTTCCTTCTGGTGGCATGGCGGCGGATTTCTAGCTAACGACTCAGTTCGATCATTCCGGCTGCAGGCCTCGGCACTGGTCCCGAAGCTTTTAGGATTGTACGTGTTGGACTGAAATGCTCCACTGAGTGCGTTTTCCTTTTGGGATGCAGTCCGTAGAAGTCATCTGCACATGCTAAGTTACACCCTGCATACATCCTCATATAGAGAACCTGATCTGATTCTAGAACCCATTCTACGGACGCCGTCCAGCTACTTTACAAACAAAATATGTGATTAGGTCCCCCAGTGAAGTAGTTCCAGGTAACTAAATTATGTCGGTTTTAATGTTTCTTCAAGGTACTTGCATCTGTTTCCCCCCGAATTCTTTAGTAAAATCCTGAAGGTAAAAGCTTTATGAATGTCAGTTAGCATGTCGGAGTCAGTAAGACCTGAGGTCTACGCGCCTACGAGAAAAATGTGAATGTCCTAATGATACAGTTCCTACTGCTCCGATAGTCCGGCGGTCCCAAGTCAGTTTGTTTTTTTCAGCTGGCACATACTTCCTAGCATAAATGCCACTGACATCGATCAACTGCCATATCGCTCAGTGTCTCCAACCAGGGAGGGTCGTGTAGGCTCCATCCTGGCAGACAAACGGCATTCAAACTTTTCATCAGGTCCTTCATTCCCCTCTGCCGTGTCAAATTCTGTCCATCCCCAGGGTGGATGCATCCTTTGAGTGTGTCACCCTCTGCTTCATCCCAAACTCGTATCCTGATCACGTCATTGCCAATTTGATGGCTCCGGCTAATTCCAGCTATAGACACCAATGGTCGCACCGTAATCTGATGCACCTATCCTTTGGGCCCGAGTCAAATGCCTTTCTGACGCCGCAGGTGGCGCAAATTGGCAAACGCAATTCTGGTCTTCGAGATTCAGACACCACTGCTAGTAGGAAAGCTTTCAAAGGGCTCCTCACACACCCACGCTTCCACAAGTATGCGAATACAAACAGATCATGATGTACACGAACTTCTGGGGCATACCATATTGCGCAAGTGTGCTGAGAAGGACTGGTCAAAAACTGAACGCACTTTTCAGGTCAAGCAATCGTTCAGCTGTTACTCTTGATGCCTAGCTTCCATGCCACCCGAAGGAAGCACGAGGGC
>SJOL01006813.1:363941-442813 GCA_004794785.1 Opisthorchis felineus | reverse complement strand
TTGTTCTTAAAAGTGTTCAGCCCAGCGATTCGAGTGCTCCTTTTTACAGGTAACCGAGCAGTTGTTATCAGTGATCGTTTCGCTCACCAAATGCTTCCTTGGGCCGGTTGAGCGTATCAGCTGGAACATTTTGTGCACTTCCACAGGGCTTTGCACCGCTTACATCTTTTCGACTTTCTGGATCCACCAAGCTTCGCGATCCGTGAGGAGATTTTCGTTTGATGTCTGATAGTCTGTCAAGTGGTATTGTACTCTCGACCGGAGTGAATCTGCGTTCGAGCTTCAAGCAAGTTCAGTGTTGCTCGAGGTTGTTGTTCTCGTAGGTTGCGCCATTGCATAAGCGGAGGGCCCAGCATCTTGCAGGGTTGCGGACAGCACCTTCCAGTTAGTCAACGTCAGAAGACATACGGTTTGAAAGGGACTCCAGTAAGCGGTTTGATAGATATGCTTCACTTCAGGGTCCGAGAGCATCTCAATGGCCGGGCGAGGCGTTCATCCCTGGGAAGCAGCAACGAATAAGCGCATGATCCGAATCCACATACAGTAATTGACTCAAGCCACCTATAGCTAATGGTCTGTCTGTGTTGAAGTTTGGCTCGCATGCTGGGTGGGCATCGGTGGTTTTGAAGTTAGTATTGTACAATAACAGTCTGTGGTCAGCAGGTGTTCGCTGATGATTGTCTCGGTTTTAGTCCAAGACGACCACTTAATAAAACCTCAGCAGTGCTAAGTTCACCTACTTTCTCATTCCGGCAACCACGGCAATATCCTAGCTCTTAGCCCATCGCGACAAGGCTCTCAAAGCGTCGTAAAAGCTGTCTTCGAGTGTATCAGAACGACACTCTTTTGGGGCGCAAGCAGATACGGTGAAGACGCAGCGATTATCAGCGCGTTTACGGGATACTTTCACAGACGTTGCCGATTGAACTGCACATGGGCGACTATCAACGGTCAACCAATCAGTTTGAGACCCTTAGCTCGGTAGCTTAGAACAATGCCAGCAGAACCAGCAGCGGTGGCTTCCGGATCACTAGAGGTTCGCAACCGGACACGAGATAGAACCGATGGGTTGGTCGGCCAACAACGGTACTTGGATCTTGAACCCTCGTTTCAGAAAGACAGCACACATCAATAGAAAGCGAGTCCAGCGCACATGCAGAAGCAGTCAGTTGTCCAGCTGACTGGCTGGCAGGTGAACTGAGCGACGGGGTTTGAGGGATTATTTTGTACGGCAGTGAAGCATCACTATCAACACTGATGTTACTGTCTCTGAGGAGAAGGAGGAGGATGAAGGATGATTTTGAAGTACCTACGGCGGCGAAGTCAACCGTAGACACTACAGCTGACGCCAATGGTCGGATTTCGAATCTATCACTCCCTAGTGAGACGTTTAGAATGTGTCCGAGAACGAGTTAGAACAGAGTCCGGGTTATCGAGGATAAACAACGTTTTACTTGTCTAAGAACAAGCGTGGATGAGCTGAAATGTACATACAAAGGTTCATTTCGAGTATATAGGGTAAGCATAATAATAAGCACATGAAAATCATGACACTTAGGACTGGGTCTATGGATTTGTCTCTGTCAACAGGATAAGGAGTTGGAGAAGGAGGAATGTGTGAAAGAGGAGGAATAAAGGCATCAGCAGTAGCCTGTTTTTGCTTACCTCCTGTGCTCTGTGCAGAAAGGAAAAGTGACCCGGCTGATAACCTCACGCGAAGATCGATGTGCTATGAGATCATTCATAATTGTGTGACTCATGTTGTACATGGACTGGGACACTGCGAAGGCGCCCAGACCCAGAGATTAGGAGGACTAGGGTCCGAAGCCTTTGGCTAGAAAGCCTAATCGTGAGGCAACGATAGCTGGCGTAAGTCCTCCAGAGCAGCCTGCATTGAGGGACAATTCGCCACATGTCCTAACCCCGAACGCCGAGGGCCAGCAGACTTTGTTCGTCAGGACTCTGCCCATTGACCAACCTGGTATGAGAGGCTATGTGAGTGCTACACTTACACTCTTCAGTGTAGTTGATGCCTGTGGAGGTGCACAAACCGTTACACAGCGGTAAGGTCTGGTCTCGCGACGGTTAGCAAATCGTCAGCCTGTAAATATTTCCCCTAGCTGATCGCTAGTACTCATAGTGACATTTAGTGACATCATGGTATATCAAATCTCTTTTGGTGAATAACTAGCGGATTTGCTTCAAATATGTCGGCATTTAATAGAAGCACGGGCTGCGAATATGAAGCCCCCTTCAGCCTCATCATCAAACTCATCGTGCTCCTGGTCCTGGTGATCTGCTTTATGCCAGGACGTCGGTGAATTACTCAGCCAGCGTCTGTCTGGCCTGTTGGCGTCTCTCCGAAAGAGACCATCCCAGACAACCTGGCGAGTTGATAATGGCGCCCATCTTGAACCTATGGGGTACTCGAAGCGATTATGGTAGTCCCAGGGACGTCAACTTGGCCCCGTTGTAACGAGGCTTCTGGCGTCACTGATTGCTTATCGTCTGCAATTGGCGTCCGAACCCCTGACCCGTGTGCATTTAGTGGTATTTCGACTGGGTAAAGGCTGCATCGACCACATCTTCACCCTTCGTCAGGTGTTAGGACAACTTCATATGCTCAATAGACCCACAATATTGATATTCCTTGACTTCAAAGGCGTGTTTGGTCCTGTCGATTGGTCAACAGGGGATGTCCCAGAAGTTTGGAGATAATTCGATTCCAATATGCACACGCTTCTAGGCGTGTGGGAGTGTATGGCAGGCTCTCCAAAAGCTTCCCTACAAAAGTTTGTCTGGTAAAGATGTCTCCAATTTACTCTTGTTCTTCTTCGTCATTGTTGAAATAATGAGACGAACGCTGGAAGGTCTTCAGAACTCTGGCTTTCAAATCATTGCTGGTGAGAACCGAGCTTGAGATGGCTCAGTGATCAAAGCGCGGATTTACTGACCGGAAGGTCCGTGGTTCGAACCCAACTTCTGCATCTCTGCCGCTGTCTAGACAGTATCCTAGCAGTATCTCAGCCCTCGTGCTTCCTTCTGGTGAAGTGGCAATTAGGCACCGAAAGAGTGCTACAGCTGAACGATTTGATTTGACTCAAGGTTGTGGAAAATTTTACGCTCCCCCTTGTATCAGCTCAGACGAATGCGTCTTTAATGAAGTACAGCACGAATCTCAAGGGCCTAAATCACGTTTGCTAATTTGCGTCACTTGTGGCGTCAGGAAGGCATATCATATCGCTAGGTCTCTAGAGTCCTGTGTATCAGGGTACAATAATGGCTTTCTTTTTTGCTTACGAGACGACCTCTTTGATGATATGTGAGGTGTCTTCAGGTTCTTGATCACCGGTGCCTCAGAAGTGTTGCTGACGTCGGATGGCGTCAACGGATTCGTAACGAGGTAATCAAGAAACCCATATTTGGTACATCGGTGCCGAAGAGCATCTAACAGAATCATTTGCAATGGCTCGGCCATGTGCTACGCATGCCGAAAGATCGTCTTCCGAGACGAGTGTTCTCCCCCAAACTGCGTGGTGTACAACGTATGACTTAGTGTGTAAGAGATTACGGAGGGTGTTGTTTGTGCAGCTCCAGAATGGAGTCCCCCTTGACTATCCCTGCGCTTGCCCGGAGACATTACGGTAAATGGTGGCTGATCGATGTCGGTGGCGTTCGTCCTGTTAGTCTCTTTCCAGACTGTCTGGTGGAGCGCTTGGAGGTGTAGGCTCCTCAGAACCTACGATGGTCTCCTCCTCACCCCCTCAGTGAAGGACCGATATCAGTACTGATGTTGCTGTCTGTGATGACTGCTGGTGCATTAACCCCTGCAAACTGTAATCCGTGAATCCCGTATTGTTGTGTGAGGTCGGGAATGGTGACTTCCATCCAACACTTTGTAGTTAGCTCGACGATATCGCCGCAGAAACCGTCTTCTTTCCATTGGATCGTCTTGTTTTATGAACTGTCTGGGACTTGAGCTTGGCGACGAAGTGCATCACCTATCTGCGGACTGATAACCCTACAGTCTATGCACGAAGCCGTTTATAGAAAAACCCATCGTTGAGATTAATCTGGCGTATTGATTACTCCTCCCTTGGCTTGGGCAACCTACCACGCTCGTTTAACGTTTGTTCTACTGCGTTATCAAAGTGGAACAGACATTTTTTTGGGATAGCCGTATCCATAAAACAGAAGGAAGCGCCAGCTACTGTAACGTGCGTGCTCTACTCTGCTCCGAACACAAAACAGCAACGGAATCCCCACAGGGAGCTGGTTGCTAATTGCCCGTGGGATAGACTATGGCGGCAAACGATGGGTAACTGTGTGGACAGTTGGATTGATTTTCCGAAGCACGGGCTTCTTCTTAGGCCAGCCTTACTAGTACGGTTCAGCGTTAGTGAAAGAAGCGAAAGATACCAGCGTGCGCACCGTCGCTCTACTCCAGCACAGTAAGAACACTGTGTGTTTTGATGGGTCTGGATGCAACGTTGATCGCACCCTCGATCTTGACTGTTAAGCATCATTGCGTACAAATAGGAGGCTGTTGATTTATTCCTTTGGGATGGTACGATCGTTCCATATGTAATTTGCAGTTCGCCTTTAATCTCGGGCGCTTTATTCAATTCGTATCCCATAGAACTCCCACCTGCTGCATTCGAAAGTCTACTCTCAGTGAACTCAATCAGACTCTCAGTGTGTACTTGCAAAACCTTTCAACCGGAGCTTCCGCCACAGCCCCCTCCTCCGCTGGCACTCAACAAATTGGTCGACAGTTTGGCTCGTCCACCCCATCCGCATTTGGACTGGCGATGAAGTCTGGTGCACCGCCATTAGGTTCGGGAGCTGCCCAGTCGCAAGCTCAACAACAAGGACGTGTAAGTTCGAAAATGGCTCCACTAGGATTGTTATTGCTTTTTCAATAACCACTCGAGCTTATGCATGTCGAAGCGCTCTTGGAGGGCTACCCTTCTGCTTTCAAGGCTATACCTAGTGGGTATAACTGTGTTTTCTTAACCAATAGCTCTTTAGTTCCATTTTGCTCGTATACAGATGGACCTAGTTCTGACAGTTTACAAGTATCAGCTTTGTGTTCATGCAGACACGTCCATGTAGCTGGATAATCGCCCCCTATCCTCATATGCCTCTCACTCTGCATCCAGTTTTTTGTTAGCTTCTGGTTTAACTAACCCCCTTCCCCAATTGGATAGATTTTATCCGTCCTGTGTTTTTGTGCCATATGGTGGGATATGGAAAAGGTTGCCTTTGCTCACATCGCATTGCTGTAGTTATGGGAATTTTTCTAGCTGGTTTTTCTCGTCCCATGTGCGCCCAAAGTCTTTCGGTTCACTCACACGCCTTTTATCCATTATCCCCATATAGCAAGTGGTCCCACCTACGGGCCTACATCCCTATCAGCAACCCGACCTCGCTACGACAGGTCTTTTCGCCTCCAACACTGACGACGGTTTTTCTCGCTCCACCGCATGTAAGTCACCTTTCTACACAGTACTTTTGTCGGGAAATTACATTCAGACTACCAGCAACTATCTTCTCGGGAAAAACTACTCATTTTCTGTTACTTCGCATGTTTGACTACCATTGTCCCTTCACTGGTATGCGTTCGCCTGTCGTAATTTTCCCATCCGTTTTTTCGTTTGACTGCATAGAAAATTCCCGCATGCTTTTTAACTTACACCTTGGTCTCGTTCACATACACCATTCTCGTGTTGCGTCCCGTTTTAGCGTTGGTCAATATAGACTGAAAACCCTGTGGTTTCTTTACCCGCCGCATTTTAAATGTAGGGTTGTTTGGTCAGTTGGCGTCTCTGGAGAACAAGTTTGTTGGTTATGCCTTTCGTCCCTCGTCCCTCTAATTCCTTTCCGTTGGATGCACACACCGATAAGACAATCAGCATGCTTCTCCTTTGACCTGTTCCTAACTTCCTGCTGCATCCGAGTTCCTCAGATCGTACCGCACCATCAGAGCACCAGGACATTGTTGTAACGATGGTTGCGGAGACTACGGAATTTGGTGTGGGCTTTTCAGAGTCTCTGATAGTGGGACTTAGTAAGAGAGATCTAATCATACTTTCCCAACGGGCGACCGATGTCTTCGTAGCTGCACAACAGCCCGGGTCGATAGTACTCCACCACACTTGCGATATTCATGTACCTGGAGGCAGGTTTATTCTAGTGAAGACAGAATACGCATTAAATGGCTACACAGTTGTGTACATGGTTAATCTTGGGGGGTTTCCTTCCGTGTTTGCCGGTTAATCGACCGACGAAAATGCGCCCTGTTTTGTTGCTGATTCCCAATGCCACTGGAGTTGCTCGCGTGGCTTGTATCGGCGCACACGCGTGTGTCTCTCACGTGTCTGCCTGAAATGAGCCGAAGCACCATCATTTACAACATTTCCCCATTCCTGCGACTCGTCGGTGGTCTCTCAGTGTTTGTCAATGGGTGTGAGTTTTTTTTTCTTTCGCCACTAAAAATAGGCCATTTTCCTGACAGAACACACTATTCATAAGGTCACTGAATGCTCTTCGACAGGCCACCTGCGATTGCGCCTTTCTTGAGGCTTACCAGGTAGTCCCCGAGCTTCAGTCAACCTTATGTTCTACTTGAACACCAACTTGTGCGCAATTCGTCAAATGCACTCATTCACCATTTTTTCTGGAGTTACTGGGAGACTCAGTTGAGTCTCTCGTTTATGATACTCCTCAGCTAAGCGTGCTGCACAAAAGCAGCCTCATGTTTCAGTCGGCCTGGTATTTGAGCTATCGCAGTATATTTTGTGACATGACACGCCACATTTTTGTTCTTCTTTCAGTAAATTCGTTCACCGGTCGCCTGAATCAAACGGGTTTGGTACAACACGGTCCCTTGTCGGTGAGTGGCTTTGCTTATTCGGAACTTGTCGCCCTTTTGGGTGGTTCAGCGGAGATTGGGTGTATCATCACAAGAATTGACAGGACCTTGGTGATTAACTCTCTGACAACCACGCTGTTCTGCTCAAATAAAATCTAACAGAAAGAAAAATCAGGGGGCGCGAGTGCCGAAAGTCACTCTGTCACGAATACCCTGCACTTCCAGCACTCAGTTAAACAATGTGGATAGCAGTCCATCACCCGACCATATTCACGCTTCTACAGCTTGCAGTGGAGGTTTCAAGCTTTAGGGTCATCACCCTTTTCTTCAACCTTCACTTAAGCATCTTGGGTCGCCACCCACAGGCCTCACACCACAACAAAGCGGCATATGGGCCAATGCTATACGTAGCAAATTCTGTCGCGGTGTTTGGTTGCTTAAACTGTGATGTTTTCCTTTGATAAGAGCTCGAGATATCTCAGTGGTTAAGGCGCGAACTTAATGACCGGAAGGTCCGCGGTCCGAACCCAACCTCAGCATTTCGATTGCTCCTGTCTAGGCTTAGGCGACCTCACAGTATCTCAGCCCTCGTGCTTCCTTCGGGTGGCATGGCAGCTAGGCACCGAAAGGGTTTCACAGCTGAGCGAATTTGATAAAGGTTTTCTATAGAGGAAAATGTTGGTAGCTCAGGTAGCGTAGATCGTCGTTGGCTTGTTCGCTGAGCTGGGCAATTTGATTGCACAACCACCAAACCATCGCTACGCGCCACTACGCCCCCCAATAACGCACTGATGATGTCACCTCGATTGTTGATAAAGGTTTAACCGTATGCAATCAGCAACCAGTATAAACTTTTTGTTTATGGTTACTCTAGCTACCGCAGTTTCGTAGTATGAGAACTGGGTTTGGTGACACTAGCTATTAAACGCGATAGCTTCGGCGCATGCATGTCATTGGATACGAAACTGGACAACGTCTGTCACTGTCGGTATCCGCTTATGGACGATCTTCAGGTCATCTGTAGCGTGAGTTACATGACGTCAATGCAAATGCGTTTCGTGATTAAGTGTGTGTAGTTTTATAGTTCTTTGAACTGATTGTATTATCTGTTTCAGTCAGTCGGCTTTCGCAGTTCTCCGCCAGTTTCATCGCTATTTGTTTTTCGACTTGGTAACTCCTGTTTTTAAGAAAGGATCTACAAGAAACAACTAGCACGAAGATTACCCGAATTTGGTCCCTGTTGTCCTCACACTTTCGCACAAACGAATCACGTGACCTTTCATTGATGTGCGTTTTACTTACTGTCCCTGTTTTGTTTCCGCAGATTTATATCAATTACCATATTTGTGATAGCTGTTTTCAACCTAAGTTTTCAGTCCTATAGACTTCTCCTTGCTACACATTGCTAAGCGGAAAAAAACAGCATGAGAACAACAGTGTCTTGGAAATTTAAGTTGGTGCTGGATTTGTTCCCCGTTGTCCTAGTCGGGAGATTTTCCTGAATCGATTCTGTTTTTGACAATCGGTCTTTACTTACGAACGGCATTGTCCTGCGAAAGTATCTGATGGCAACATACGATTAATAGTGCTAGGGTACGTCCGATGGTTTCCGAAAGTACTCATCCATGCTAGGTGAGTGGGTGACACTCTTTAGGGTATTTTGGTTAGTTCAGTTAAGTCGCATGCTGCGGCACCGTGTGCCCCTTAGAACCGTGAACAAGAAAAAAACAACTCCGTTATGAAGTGTGAATGTTCCAATCAATATACTGGATCACGCTGGTGGCTGCCGTCTCTACGAAGTGAACTATATCAATTTTAGCGAAATACACTTATTTGCATACCTATTTGGCTTTGACGGGAGACTCACCTGCAACCCAGCTGAATATCGTTTATTTTTTTAAGCGACTGAATGTGCTACAACACCAGGGTGCCTCATGTTTCAGTTGGCCCAGCAATCGATAACCGCTTTTTCTGTACACAAATCTGAGGAACGTGAACTACGTCTTTCTCATAGGTGCTTGCGCTTTTTGGTGTTTTTTATGTGTGGGCGTAAAAGTACCATTACAACACTCACTTCTATGTTAGGCGTTCTATGGGTCGTGTTGCATTCGTGCTATTCCACTTCGGAGTCCAGATTTACTCTGCTTCCTGTTGGATCTACTCACTGGACGCGTTTCCGTCCATGCATATTACTCAATATTAGGTCACAGTTGATTGGGGAATTTTCTTGTCTGTCCCATTTCTGCATTCGTGAAGTGAGGTGTGGAAGTGAAGCGGTTTGGAGCTTTCATTGGAACTAACATGTCTATCCCAAATGAAGTGAAACATCGAACGATTGTTCGGCCCCGGATAGCGCCGTCCGATTTTTATGAAAAACTACCCCAATTATTAATTCTAACTAGTTTATCGTTCTATTGTAGAAAGCAGTTTCATTGGGTTCCATCTTGATCTGTTGAACTGTAAATTGAGGGGCTGGCATGCATGAATCAAGTTGCTTTGTCTATTGGCTTATGTCATTTCCACGCTCCGTCCAACTGTTTGTTGATTGTATCAGTCTCCTGGATTCTTTGATGCACTCTGATCAGTCTTTAAAATCAATACGGTTTACAACAAGTAGCCACCAGAGTTCCTGTTAGACAAGAGGTCGTTCAGCAGTAGGCCGTGACGGTCTTACAAGTACTGATGAGACATACTACTGTATGTAATTGCAATACTATCGGTTTAGTACTCGTGGGAGCGTTACATCCAAACAAGCATCATTTTCCATAGACTTGTTGGTTGTTTGAACTCATTCGTGAGCTACGTCCAATAGATTTTCATGTGGTTATAACATGCCACTTCTCGAAGGCCTGGCTGGACGGGCTTCAGCTCCCCCTACTCTGAGCAAAACGATGTCCGAAAGATGACGACTTCCTGAGCAATATGGATAAGTTCCTCAAGGTCTCTGTTTTCAGTGGTAGCTGGGACTATCCGTTGTGAATTATCACCTTCGACTGGTCTCCATGACGGAATAAGTGAACCTTATCGCACACTCAGGGTGGGTTTCTCATTCCAACTTTTCTGAATGGATGCACACAACACATTGTTCCAGATGAATACCTGTTTAGGCGATTTCGCTCATGGTCAAATTCCTCTAGGTTTTCGGGGTGCGTGATCTCTTGTGAGGTAAAGTTAGTTCCAGTCTAACAGAGTCGTTTATCAGGTCCACGAAATTTGAATGGGCCTCACTCGTTTTGCCGTGCTGATCAACTCTAAATGCAGCGAATACCAATCAGCCGGTTTTGTTTTCGTTCAGTGAAGTGATACTGGTCGCATGTTTGTGATTTTTATGTCCGCAGCACTCATCCACCGTTTGCTAAACAGGGAGCTGGTTGACTTTTTCAGGTGTAATTTATTGTAGTCAACACAAGACAAATGCCCTAATCAAATTGACTCTACGGAAAATTGATGTAGTTTTGTACCGGGCTTGTGGTACTTCCAAAGTAGTGAAAATTTGTATTTAACTCAAAATGACACATCTTTGACCGATTGCTCGTTTTCCGACTAACCCCTACTGTTCCGATTGTCGATTCCTGTTTTCTGTGGCGCTAATCTCGTCTGGTTTTTTCTAAATATTTATTTTAAAGCTCTCTTCCCAGCGGAAACCCTCCGAGGGGTTGGCTTATCCGATGGATCACTCTCCTGTTGCCTTGTCTTTTGCCAATGAACCCATCAAGATTGAGATGAGCAAGGAAGCCGAGGCCGAGGTAAGCCACTTTCGTGAACAAAACCCGGACATAGGGTTGGCGGTTTTTTTTTTGTTACGCTGTTGGTTGTGTTAGTGCTAGGAATATAACTTATAGGTACCCATAACCTGTCATTCAGTCGATATAACGTGATGGACAATGGTGTGTGCACGCGATATACTTTAATGTAAAACTCATCGTTTCTCTGTAGGTAAACTATGTGGTTTTTTTCTTGTCCTATTGATTTAGTCAAGACGCACACCATTAGTGTGTTCTGTGCTCAAGAAAGTCGTGCTAATTGTACAATCGGGAGGCCTTTACAACCACTTGAACTGACTCTGCTCAACACAAGATATTGTTCTACTTTGCTTCGCTTAGCTTCCCATCTACCTGCGAATGGTGACGCCTTATCGGCTACTTTTTTAGCCATCCGTATTGCGTGGCTTGCGCTGCCCTATCATAGCAGCGTTGTCTTCTTTCAAGTTTTGCTGTTATTGAATCTCATCTATAGCAGTTCGTAACCGGATTTCTAGCCAAATGGTATAGGATTATAGTGTTTACTCGCTACTCATAGGTGATCACGTGGCCGTGTCTATGTCACACGATCGCCTTACGGACAACTACAGATCGAAATCTACGAGGAGGCGACGCATGCAGACCAGATTCTCGGCTAACACAGCACTCATCCGAACTTTCACAAACAAAACTGCTTCCGTACTGAGATGTACTGTAATACTACAGAGTCCAAGGTCAGGGTAGAGCAATTCTTGTACAAAGGTTTTCAAATAAGTGGATACCCGGAAAACTTTATCTTGTGAACCCTCAAAAACCTCAGCTTGACCAAATGAATAACACAAAGGGGAGACGGATGCATCACGCTCTTGTACATCAAGAACGATTATCGAATGAATACGAGGTCGTTACTGCAGTTCGCAAACCGGCGAACGTCCTGCGGAGAGCATTATCAAGACCGGAAGGAAAAAGAGGAATATGCAACCACTATGTGAAACAAACAAGGCAGTTTTCTACAGGACTACATGGAAGTAAACTTGCAGCAAAAAAGACGATTGCCTTTCACCTGTTTTCCATACACGGAATTCAGGATGGACACAAATCCAACGAGACGACATTCTCCCATTCACCCAAGCAAGTACCAAAAGAACTGAATTCATGGAATTGTGGTACTCTAACAACCTTGAAATTTACCCGATCTGTCAACCACATGAGGAAATAAGAACCCCAGCAATATGAATCGCAAAACTGCACAATAAACAGGAGGAGACGTGTACAGAAGCAGACACATCCAACCTAAGAAGGTGGGTCCATTCACCCAAGCGATGCGCCCAACCGATGAATTGAAGAACCAAATAGAATACCGGTTCAACAAAGGAGGGCCATTGCGTTAACCGACCAAACGCAGAGAAGTCACCCAGGGCAAGAAGAGAGAACCACCTTATACGGTTAAGTGCGGGTCAAATATCAGATCAGACAGCGATACAAACTATAGTCAATCAAACCAGAGAAAGAGAGCCATTAAAGCAGAAATTGCCGGAAGAATCTGTCAAGGGGGACAGATCACATACCCTCGAGGAGGAGCCAATCGAAAGCTAGAACTACAGACCATATAGCGCAACGCAGATTGCGAACGGACCAATAGGGTTACGAGAAAGGTACGTACTAGTTGCCTCTCGGCAAGTCACATACTACTTTGAAACGTAAACAGGTAATGAGACAGTACACACTCAACTGCGCACAGATGATGACTCACCGATTGATGACGATATGTTTGCAGGCCAATTGTCGGACTCGGAGGGCACCCGGACACCAATATTTACGTTTACGCAACGTCCACACTATGTCATGACAAGTCGAAATATCAACGGTTTCATCTTGCCAGTTTGTTGAAAAGCCGTGAAGCACTGTAAAGCTGTACCACCCTTGTTTGGGTAATCAGTAGTGATCGTCTCACTAATCTTCGAGTAGATTCGAACCTGCAACCTCCTAATGACTAACTCAGGACTACACCGGTAACGAATGTCTGATCAGCAGTGTGGGTAACTCCTTCATTCGCGGAATTCGCATCACATGGTCACACATTAACTGGCTTCTCGAATGTGAACTTTTCAGATGGAATTTTCATGCACCTTTTGAAATATTTCGGATCAGATTATTGGTAGTTCGATTCCGGTATGCATATTCACGCGGGGAGTTAGTCAATGCGTAACCACGTGATGTAAAATGCGTGATTTGAGAATGAGTAATGCTACATTCTGTCTACGTGTGAGTTAATCACTGCTGATCAGCCACGATCTTCGAAGATCAAACAGCAGCGGCTCTCACTTTGTTTTCAGGTAAAAAATTTAAGAGGACGGCACAGGAACCACGGACAGGACAAGCTTGGGAGAACGAAATCGACAGTACCAGTGTTACTTTTTGTTTTAAAACAATTCGCGGCTGCCGCAACCAATCCTAGGTGAAACAACTCGTGAATTTTGGGTGAACTTTTCAAACCTCGACAGTGCGCTCCAGTCATGTGCTAATCCTGCATCCGTAGGGAACAATTGGAGGAATTATTCCAACCATTTTTTGCTTCTGTCGTCTCCACCCCTGGCATGCTTTTTTTTTAAATAAAATCAGCTTCAACTGAACTCTGACCAGCTGAAGTTGGAAACCTATCCCGTTTGCTCGGGTCACAATCCATGAATGCGGTGTCCGTTAACTGGTGGTTTTACGAACAGTATTGCTGTTCGAATGAAAAACAACAGGCCAAGCGTTTGTTCGTTTACACAAGTATGGAAGAACTGTCATTCTGGAACTATGTCTTCCTCGACAGCCTTCCACTAAGTTATATTTTGCCTCAGAACATTATGGAATATAACAATGAGTAACATCCGTGGTTGTCACAGGCTGCTTACTTTCAAATAACTGTACTTTCTCTCTAGCCCTCTCGACCCCTTTTTGTTGATCCTCTTATAGATTTTTTCACCGTATGACTGTACGTCACACAGGAGCGATGGGTTTCTTTACTATAATTCTTTCCAGAATATGAATGAATTCGCAGCTACTTTTTCATTTTTCTCTGTACTATCATCTACCCAACAGGCCTATGGATTTTTCCAAAAGCTACTCAAGGGCATCAGTACTCCGGATGAAATGTTCAAAACCGTTTGCGAGTATGCAACCCAGGGCAGTTTATCACAACGGAAGCTCTTGGATGGCATCCTACGGATGTTGGCCGATGAAGTTAGCCAATATCTTCCCGACTATCCCGAACCCATGTTACCTCTGATTGCTGATTTGTACGGAAGCATTTTGGCTGCCAGCACCCAACTGTAAGCGTTCTATCTGATGGTTCCCTAGCCTCTGATTACTATTCCAGTTTTATTGGCATTTCATATGACTCGCTGTATGATATTCATACTTAACTCGCAAGGTTAAATTAGCGTACAATGGAAGTGGCAACTGTAGTTGGTCGAGACACCTGTGATGCTTTCGTATCATACAAACGAGTGCTTTATTCAACCTTTAACCTAGACTGTGTCATGAATTGGCTTCGATGCTCAGCCGTACTACATCGTTCTCCCTCATTTCCACAGTTTATCGATTCGCGCACTATCCATGCTCTGGCGAGCTCTACTGACTCGTATTCATTCCCTGACCCCGGAAGCAACCGAGACGCCCCTGTTCAGAGCCGTCATTCTTATCTTACTGAAAGCTAAACATGCGTAAGTCGTATTCTTCATGCCGTCTGTATACACAGGTATGTGCTAATTACATGCTTGATGAACTGCACACTCATTTTTTGTATGTCGTTTCAGGTACACCCAATTCTTCAACCTACCCAGTTGTCTCGTTACCTGTCCCGTATTCAAGTACTTTCCGCATGAATTGCAAGAGGTAGGTCATTACCATCCAATTCGTCTGTTTGTTGTTGTTCGCTAGTTTATTTGGTTATTGTTTGAACTCTTATCTATCTCTTGTTTACAGTACTTGTTGAGTGCAGAAATGCTCGCCAACAATTACGTACGTTCACAACAGGTTGCGGGCTCCGGAGGATCCAAGGTGAGTCCACACCTGGTCGTAATCGGTCGCCTATTGACTTTCAAGAATTTCCTTACTGACAGTAACTGCATTATTGAACGCCTTCGTGCAACAACTAGAGAGCCATCGTCTTAGCCTGGTCACTTGTGCGACGAATAAGACACTTTCATATCCTCAGCTAACGCAATCATGGGCTTCTCAACAACAAAATTGGGTTCGTTGGGCGCAAATTTGTCATCGGCACTCAGCTGCCATACCCCCTGAGTTATCTCGAGTTCTTCAGTTGACTTTGCAATCACAGGGCGAACTGTCAAGATCCCATCTTAGATATCGCGTTGCGCCAAGAACAGTTCGACTTTGGTTGAGCACTCCTGTTTGAAGGGCACCCTATTTCTTATTCGTTCAGGTGTGTAATTCTCGCAGGGCTACTCCGAGTGGGGACACCAAGGCTAATATACTAACAAGAGAGATCGAGTCAGTTGGTGATTTTCGCTTCAGCTGGCTCCCCAGCCTGGCATGCTGGGAATTGCACGATTAACCCGTGGGAGTGTCTGGTGGTTCTATTTTGCCTGGGCTGGTATGTTTGGGAATGTTGTCAATCATTTCTGGAAAATCATCGTTAGGGCAAAGCTCATCCAACGCTGCAAGCGTGCCAAGAACATTGTGGTTCACCAATTGAGGGCTGGCTTGCAGTTATACAGTACCCGGTTGGTGGTTGTTTGCATAAATTACGTCAGCGATGCTTTTGGCTATTTCACTGATATCTGTTAATCCAGTTCTGGAAAGGCTGTCGTGTTCTTGCTGATTTGGCTCTATTGGGTGCATGATCTTGACTCCGCTATGGATAGACGAGGGTCTTCAGTTATCGGACAGATTCATCGGGATGCGGATGCGTTGGGATCTGCAACAGCGAACACAGTGGCACGGCTTTAACCCTGAACCTAATACATGTTTGTGAATGAATACACAATCAAATATGCAACTGTGAGGTGGCTCTCCAAGAGCGTGTCTGTTTTTTGGAATCTGGTTTATTGGTGGCTTGGCGCTTCACCCGAATAGAGTGATTATTTCTAACATTTTGATAAATTTCGTTTCTCAAGTGTTTATGTGGACAGCGACAGCATGGTTTTTGCTCATGGTAGTCCCACTAATTCTGGTGTCCTCTTTGTTCTTATAGCCTACCCTCTATTATTATTGTACGATACTGTGAAATTTAAAAATGCGTTTTGCGTTGTGTCTTGTCTCCTTCCTAGGCTACAATTACAACTTCGGGCACAGCATTTCATCCGGCCGGTCAGCTTCTCAGCCAGCACCAGTCATCCACAGGTGTAGCTACAGTCTCTCAACAGCCCTCTTCGTCATCTCAGCTGCAACAACAGCAGCCCATTGGACTCAGTATGTATGCGACCCAACCGGAACCGCCCTTCAAACCCCCCGATCCCCCAGAAGAATCCATATCCGATCGCATCTACTTCCTGTTCAACAATGTCTCTCAAGCTAACGTGAAGGAAAAGTCGGCCGAGTTGGTTGAGATTCTGTCTGAGGAGCGCTTGCTCCCTTGGTTCGCATTCTATCTGGTCGGGAAACGCGTCCCGGTGGAACACACATTTCACGACCTGTTCGCCGTAGTACTGGACCACGTACAGGAGCAAATCACTAACTTGCGCCAACCAATAATGCATGAATTGCTCCGTAATATCAAGGTTTGTTTTCTGGCAGTGTTCCGTTTAAATTCTAGAGCATCTGCATGTTTTGTAATCCTCTAGAGGTCAGCTCTCGGTTTGGCGTTACCACTAGTTACAGCAAATGAATGTTGTTATCCTGTGGTTGTGTACCTTCCCGTCTCCATGCCAACGAGCTTTGACGACCGCCGTAAACAGCTGCTCTTGTGGTAATCTACCCTCCCACCCGACCCAATCAACTCCTCAGATGTGGTCCTGTTTTCTGTTAGGCCATTTTTAACCCAATGCTCGCTTTGCATTCGCTGTGTGCGTGTGTGTTGCGCTGTTCCAGTGCCAGTTTCCAGGCCATTTCATTCTCACTATATCATAGAGAGGCTTCCAGTTGATACTATGTACTGTTTGGTTAGAATGCATGAGACCTTCCACCCTGAACATCTCCAGACTCCCTTCTCCTCAGTTGACTTGATCACAGTCTTCACACCACAAGAAACCATTTTGAGTTACTCAAAGCGTTTCTTACTCAGAGCTCCAGGTTGATCTGGAAGGAATATCAAACAACCGCCTGAAGACTTACTTTCCAGCTATCGTTTGGTTGCACAATCCGCATAAACTTATCATTGGTGTTCTTTCGTCCAAGTCGAGGATGTCTTATATGGAAGAGTATGGCCGTACATTTGATTTTCGCTTATTTCAGTTGTTCACACTATCAATCTTGCTATCTGTGACTGTTCCTCTTCACCACTTTTTTAAGCTTTCCCGTTATATCGTTATTCTGAGCGATCCAACGTCTTTGTCAACCAACCAGTGGTTTTCCACCATTTTTTCTGACGAACCCCGACATGCACTATTATGTCTTTTCTAGTCTTTTCCTGCGAATCTAATCTCCTGTTGGACGCTTAAACATTGTTTGGTGCCTTTTTCAAACGATGCTTCATACCCGAAGTTCATCATCGACAGCACTGCATCAGTGTTCAACGGTGATGCTTCGCTGCCGTACAGCCATAGGTAGAGATGGCCAACACCAAATACTTCCACCACCTTTCTATTACTCTTTGCGGCCCCAGTAAGATGCACAACCGTCCTATTTTTGGAGACAGACGGTTCTGCGTTGCAGCTCTCAGCAACATCATACTGCTGTGCTATTGCTGTTTGAACACAAATTAGACTACTTGTTCAGTCGCACACTGACAACCATATGTCGCGTCTTTGTGTGGTTTTTGGATGAGTGAAAATCGAACTATTTTGTCTCGTCACGTGAGCGAAATGAGACCACGGGTATTAGTGTCAGCCATTCGTACGGCGGTTGCTTTGTTTCCATCTGTGAGCGGAAATTTTCTACTCTATACTTATTGGGTTACTTAACTTCTTGCAAGGAAGATTCACGACAATAAAAAACGTAGATCGGTAAAAAATAGATTCCTTTGCTGTGTATCTTCTAGTTCAGTATGTAATGACGTAATGTTGTGTATTTTGAAAGACTAATCTTGTCTCCCTAGTGTGCCGTTTGGTGTTCGTCTATTATCCCAACCTATGCCCGTTCTTCTCCGTCCCAATCAGGTTTTACTTCGTAACATGCGAAAAGACCGTGACGACATGCAAGCACGTATGACGCTTAAAAATCTGGGCAATTTTCTCGGTCTCATCACTCTGGCTAGGAATAAACCTTTGTTACATGATGACCTGAATGTGAAGGACTTGGTCTATGAAGCCTACCACAAAGGCCCTGTGCCCGCCCAGTATGTGGTTCCATTTGTGGCTCGAATTGTGAAGAACGCGACTAACAGCATCGTCTTTCGTCCGCCGAATCCATGGACCATGGCCATACTGAAGGTGTTTCGTGAACTGTACGACTTGAACGACGTAAAGGATTGCATTCGCTTTGAGGTAGGTTGCACCCTCTTACTTGTAGTGGCCTTTCCATTGAGTTGTTCTATCGATGTTAACTGGGCCTTGTATGTAAATCTGAGCGATTCAGCTGAGTCTTCCTTCAAAACCAAACTAGTGTGCAAATGAGTTTATATTCAACTTCCCAGTCGATGTAATAAAAACGTCCAACTTATAAAAATGAAATTTTGGATGAGTTTAACTACACTTGGCGTGAGGTCGACCAAGCTTGTTCTTATTTTGTTCGCGAGATGTGTGAGATCAGTCTAGTGCAACTTACTTCACAAACAAGGATTTGAGCTGAAACCTACCGACGATCATATTAAAGTGCATATTAAATTGACCAGACTTTGTCGATAGATCTGGCCAGTGGAGCATGCCTACTAGGATAACACCACTCCTCACCTAGCACCTGCTTCAGGTAGATACTTTCTGAACGGACGCAGTACATTGTTTCGATGAATAGGTTTGAACCGAGGATATGAATGGCTTGGGCCATTGCATGTGAGGTCAACTCTTAGTCTTTTGGTGAAAGTGATCAGTTTCCATTTCCGGAAGGATCTGTCACCAGCTTGCCACAAACCTCCTGAGTTCATGCAGTCCCTATGGTAGCTAATCTAGCAGGCTTCGCGTAACCTCCATTTACCTCCATTGCCCGTCTCCGATTGTGCCATCTCTGACGATTTTTGAGCGGTGGTCGTGTCACCGAACGCTCGTTTTTTTAGATCTTGTTGTTGATTCGCCGATGTCCACGTACATTAGCAGTGCTTCTAAGGTATCCATTTTGGGAGACTTCGGACATCCGAACGGGGGACCATTAGTGAGAGGTTAGGCTATACTCATTTGCAGGCTCTCCCCATAGTTTGCAGCGAATGTCTCGTACCTATTTGTCCAATTCATTTCAATGACGTGTGGGGATCATTGAGAGTGCGTCGCGCACGGATTGTTCATGCTTATATCCTTTCTGTGTTTTTCTCACTTTTTTGTTCCCCAGATCGAACTCTTATATCGGAATTTCTCACTGAATGTGGAGGATGTGCCAATGGCACATTTCCTTAGAGATCGTGGTCATGCGGCTAATCTAGAAGTGCAGCTGTGCTTCTTTGTTCTCAGCGAGATACCCACCACAATTTCATCCACTGTGGCTAGCACAACCACTCCGATGCTAACTTCCGGTGCCGATGCGAACGCTGCGAATACCACGACGACCACATCTGCTACGGTGACTGATCTCGTACCCACCACAATGACATCCGCACTACCGGCCCAGCAGCAAATGTTGTCTATGCTGGCTGCACTTCAGAAGCAACAGCAGCAACACACCTCGGTTTCTGGACAGCAAACCGGTATTGGAGCACTTGATTTAGCCAGTACACCTGTGTCTACCAATGTCTCTCAGCCGATGTATTCCGTAAGTCTCACCTCCCAGAAGTTGGTCAGTAATGAACCTTGAGCAGCGCTATTTCCTGATACTCCCGCATCAACTCTCGACTGCCGCGGGACACGAGAACGAAGTATCAGGTTTCTTATAATCAACCCGACCTCACTCACCAAAATCCAAGATCAGATTCTGCTCTTTTTGTGAACATCATGTTGGCTTGTCACAGTTGATCAGGAAAGCTGAGTCGTCCTGATCACCAGGAACAATAAGCTCTTTTTCTAGCCAAATACTGCATAATCGCTTCTCTGTTTTCGACTGATCCCAGATTTAGTGAAGTTGGGGTCACATATGTGCTGCGGAATGGACCTCTCCACTTGAATCTTAGGCCTTGAGCAATCCTACCAATCTAGCATCCACCTCAACTGCAGGTAATCTAGTAGATGCAATGGACAAAACAGTTTTTGTTCATTCGATATTCGCCTATGTGGTTCGAATCCGACCTCTACATCTTGGTTTCTCTTGTCTAGGCTTGGGCAACCTGGCGGTATCCCATGCCATGGCAGCTGGGCACCTAACTGGTGTTACAGCTGAACGATTAATATTATTAATCGATCGTGGTGTAACGGGATAGGTTCGTCGTAGTGGCGTGCTTGCTGATCGTTTTAATGACAGATGAACTGTAACCAAGCTAAAATCGATACCAAAAGACCAACAAAAAAGACAACACCTCTTTTTTGTAGAATTTTGTATTCACACCACTCATCTGAGCATTTCTGCTCTTCTGTCCTGGGATGATTACTCTGGTTTTCTTACACCAAGATGTAGAAGAACCAAACTCGCGTTTCGCTTCGGTTAGACCTCACCAGTAGTGCATATAGTCGGTCGTACTGAAGTTCACATCCAGTATATGTTACATCCGGGACAAACGTGTCACCATTACTCCGCCAGCACACACTGGACGTGCCAGGGCAGGGAACGTGTTCACGACTAGGCGACTTAAGTGATTTACATGTCTCGGGATAGACACCACTGGTACGCTGTAATGGGAGCGAAACTGGAGGCCAGTACCTCAGGTTTTTGTAGACTTACCGGGATGGTCGCGCCAATGCAGGAGGAGTGAGGTAGATACTTCGTTTTCTCTCTCATCATTTACAGTTCCAAAAACAGTCCATTTGTGTGCGAATTTAGGCTGTTATGGTAAGCGAATTGACTGCTTGTCAAGTTCTTTTGTGTGGACAAGTTGGTAACCGTTGTTTAAGTGGGAAAGCTTTACCGAACGCCGGTAATTTTGGGTTGTTATTACGAAGCAGCACTTTAAATGCTGTTTAGTGTTCGACCTTGTGATCAATTCTATGAGAATGCCTCATGCTCAATGAGTTGCGTTTTCGGGTTTCAGCCTGCAGTCAATCGATCGACCGATTAGGCTCGACAACCAGCTAGAAAGCTTTTCTGAACTGCGTCCGCTTACTTTTCACAGTTGCCGGTGGATGGGTCCGTAACATTTGCAGCGGAGACGGCAAAATCCTTCGAGTTCTTTTTTCGGAGGTTAGTTCTTCTCCCTGGGTATCTGCTGGAAGGCAACTTCCGGTCGGAGACTGTACTTCTGGAGGAAGGCACGAGTGGGAATAGAGTTGATGCGGTTAAATTAGTGAGTTTCACTTAAACCTTATTGTGGTCTAACAGCCAGCCAGTGGATGAATGCCAGATCTTCACTTGCATCAGTTTGGAAAATGTAACTGCTTCCTGCTCCTGTCACTCTAACTGGGACAATATAAAACGCTGATTTTACCGATAATTTATTGTTCTTCAACTTCAGACGCACCAATTCTCAACGGACTAGGATGGCATAAGGTCACCACGATGTGAATGAATTTTGTTGAACATGACCGCACTACTCAGACCCTGCAATATTTTGACGGCGATGTCTCCATCACCTGCGGTTCAACCTGCAGCTCTCTCACTGTCCATTGACTGCTTCTCTCCCTAAATCATGGACATTTCGCCTTGTTTTATATCTGACTCATGGTATGCCTTGCGTTCTGTTCATACGTCAAACCGCCTGCTTTAAAGAGAGGATTATTTTAATTTGTAAAAGGCACTCAGGCGTCTACTTGTTTTTTTGTGAAACCATACCTCCAATTATGTTTATTCAAGCGTGGTCCCTACAGTCACTGCCGCGAACAACAGTATTCTCTGTACAACGGTGAAATTGTCCGACAAAATCAGCACACTACCACAAGTATTGTCTTCGTTGACGTTTTCCGTCTACTCATATTCAGTTTAAACGTCTTTCCTTTGCAGGCCTCTGGACTCGATTTGGCCAGTATGCTCCAGTCTGGGGCGGGGAGCTCCAACAACCGTGCCTTAGTCTTGGCCGCTGCCCTGGCGGCTAGCCAGTCACAAAAGCAGCAACAGTTTGGTCCACAGTGTGGGGCTGCCGGTGGTGCAGCCGGTGCTGCTGCACCAACCTCGGCACTTTCTTTACATCAGAAGCAGCTGGCTGCTGCAATGGCTGCCCTGCAACAACAACAGCAGCAACAGCATTTCCAACACCCTTCGGGTGCTTCCGGTGCCTATCCTTCTGGTAGTCTTCCAATTCAACACTTGAGTGCTACCGCTTCAGGTATGTTCTGTTTCGGTCAGAGTGCTGTGGTACGACTCGACTTAACATAGAAAGACGATTTGGAAAACAATTTACTAATCAATTTCAGTCGTCGCATTATCACGAGAAATGTCTGCTGATTGTGCCGGATGTCCTGTTCCTTGCTCAACACTTCCTCCGTTGGATTAACTTCTATTAGTTTATCATTTCAGCTAACTTTGTTTATTTTGCATTACACCGTTATCGATCGCCGTTTCATTTTAGTGTGGGTGCGCTGAACTTTTCCCTGTGACCCACCACCAGTATTTTCATTTCTCCTTCCTATGTTTTTTCTCTTCAGATTCAACTGTTGAAGTTCCTGGCGGAAATTTACGCTATGAAGAAGTCAGTATCCAGACAATTCGAGCATGTCTCAATTTAGATGATTTGATTGCTGCTGCAGCTGCCAGTTCTCGAGCTTCTGCTGGTGGAACCTTAACCTCGAGCGGTGGAAATAACCCAACACAAGCTGCAATCGCCCTACTCCAGTCCAATCCACGCTTGCGTAATCTGATCGAGCCGGCGATCACACGTGCAATCAACGAATTGACAACCCCTGTATTCGAGCGGTGTGCTCGCATCACAGTGACAACTGTCGCCGCTATTGTCCGCAAAGATTTTGCCCTGGATCCGGATCCGAATCGAATGCGTTACGCCGCTCATCAGATGGTGCGTCACTTGGCTGCAGGAATGTCTCTCATTACTGCACGTGAGGCTCTTGGTATGTCTCTGGTTACGGGGCTGAAGAACATCATGTTGGCCGAAGTCCAGTCCGCTTCAGGTCAGGAAAAAGAGGCCGTACAACGTCTGGCCCACCTAGTGGTTGCCAAAACTATGCACACTTGCCTGGCCTATATGCAAAAGTCTGTGGCCGAAAAAGCTGTAAACGATGTGGACAAAAAACTGGATTCTGACATCAAATTACGAACCGAACTCGGTCCACGGCGGTTTTTGGAACAGGCCAGCAGCCAGTTAGCTATGCAGCAGGCTAACATGCCCGAATCTCTCCGTCTTACGGTGAGCAGTATTTCACTTTATGGTCGATTATACGGTGATGTCTGTCACCTCTATGTCTTACCTAGTCTTATTGTCTACTGGCTTGTCTTCAGGTTGGTGGATTGACTCTCTCCGAAATGTCTGTCTATGAAGAGTTTGGTCGCGTTATACCAGGATTTGCTCCCTCGCCCGCCGGTTCGGTTTCATCATCTGCGCTCGGACTAGGACAGCCGGCATCTCCCAGCACCGGTGGTGGTGGCACAACGGCGGCTCAAGTGGCAGTCTACCTTCAGCAACAGAAGCAGGCGGCTGAGTTGTCCTCAGCCAGTCGGATACAGCGCCAGTTATCAACTGGTAGTAGTGCAGCTCCCGGTGGAGTGTCACTGCTCAAGCCTTTAATGGGTACGACGCATTCGGTGGGGCAACCGTCAACGCAACAACCATTACTGTTGCACCAACAGCAGCAGCAAGTAAGCTCCAGCTCTGCACCATGAATGATCTTCACCCTATGAGTAATAAGAAACTTAAAACTTTAGTTTGTCATACTACCAACCATTCAGTTACAGCTTAGTCGTTCACAACTTGTGGATAGTATAACATCTTCTGGGTGGAATAAAACGGGAAACAATCGAGTAACTACTAACTCAGTATCATTTTTTAAATTCAACTGTCTTCATTAGTGGCAGGTACACCTCCGGAATTGGCTATCATTGCGTGTGGTTATTTCCTCTCGTATGGCCAGTTACTGTTCTAATTGTTTCGAGAGATTGAGGATATTCGATGAAGTCATGAGAAGTACAAAGGTAGCAGACTAAGCTTGTTTTCTGTGAATAGAATCACAGAAAAAGGCCTTGTTTGTTCGCTACGGTCTTTCTTCTCATGTCCTAACTGTCTGGGAAATTCCTCCGTGGATGATACATCCATCAACTTGTCCGGTTTACTGATGTACCACTGGACCATCATGTATTCGTGTCTGGAGTTAACTGTGGGAAACGATCTTCTGACAGACAATTTATTTCCTTCAAAAATCTAGGCCGATGAACAGAGACCCACTGAAAAAGATGTAAATGTGTGTATGTGTGTGCGTTCTGGAGATCGCATCGGCTGTTTCTTTGGGGGTCCTGATCGGCACTGCGTCTGGGTTTTTTTAAACACTGTAAAACCGCAGATAGGCTAGTCAACGGCAAACAGACACAAAATGGCGTGGTGAAAAAGCTGCATGGTCTCTGTAACCCAGGTCCGACTCGGGTTGCAATAGATCCGCGGATAAAATGCGCGTGCGTTCAAATCAACCCCGTGCCTCTAGATTGCTGCTGTCTAGGCCTGAGCACCCTGTCAATATTTCAGCTCTCGTGTTTCCTTCGAGTTGCGTGGCAGCCAAGCACTGGAAGCGTGTCAAAGATTTGGTTTGATTTTATATCCCTGGGTGGATTTTGTTTCCAAGGGATCTACGGATGTTCAAGAGCTTGTTTAATGTTTTATATGTCATTTGGGGAATGCCTGTATTTTTCATTGCATTTCTTCAACCTATTGGAATAGTTTGAACAAGGCACAGTGTTGACGGTTAAATTCATTTCGTCTGCCGAAATGTGTGTAAAACGGAGTAAAATGTAACTAAATGCAGGACTAGTTGCACCGTTTATATGGAACAAAACTATGGCGTGACCTATCAGTGACTGTCAGGTCTTTTTTGGCGCACAGTACAAGCATGAATCGTTTAATCAATATTGCCTCGCTGAACTTCAATCTGTGTGGGCGACTGCTTCACACAGTGACCCGGAAATAGGAGTAAAGTTCGACTCTGTGTCCCGCCTCGATCTGGTAATCGGTGATTTGATTTTTGGCTCCTTCCAAGTTAAATCAGGATCAGTCAGGTTCTCTTGTGCTCGCGTTTTTAGCCTTCCGTCAGTTCCGCCAGTGTATACATTCCCACAGACACAGGCGAACTGGTAAATCCAATGACTAGTTGGCAAAACGGATGTTGGGGTTTTGGTCGGTGGCATTGACACACCCCTTATGTGGGCCTCAATATGTGTGCAGTTTAGGTTCGGTGTAGGGTCCGTTCAAGCTGAGTAGAGGCATGATCACCGGTGTAGGGACTCTCTAAGTAAATGGGCTTCTTCAGTACCGTGACTTGCGCCTGTCTGTCGCTCATTTTGAAATGCTTTTCAGTGAAACGGACAGGACAGTTGTCTGACCGCAGCGGCTGTTTTACTGCTACACGTGCGTGCTGCACGGGACAGAAACCTGTTAAATTGAGATACTACCCGGTCCGGGTAGGCTTTCGCAGTGACAGACACAGGACTGTCCGAGTGATATCAAGGTGTTCAAGGTAGGGTAAAAGTTCATAGGTACTTCTCAAACAATGTTTGGTAAGGCCTGTTCTCACAGATTTAATGATATTTGCGAACTGATGATAGGGCTAACCGTACATAGCTAAAATAGGACGAATAAATACATCTGGTTTATTAGTTTTCAGAAGTCCGTCGGGTTGGGGTGTATGGCAACAGACAGGTTCAAGCGTATTGAATTCAGTCTGGGAGGTGAAACGATGCAATAAAAGAATATGTAACTCACAAAAAACTTGCTTCTCCACCGATTGTACACTGTCAGGCTGTTTATATAGTAAAAGCTTGAGAGCATCGGCAAAAATCGCGTTGAATTTGGACACAATCCACTTTGTTTAGAATGGCGGCACGTCTACATTCTTCTTTAGCTCATGTAATGCTCTCATGTGTTCGTTTCATAAAGCGTATTTTTGATACATTGCTGGTGAACGCAAGCGAGTACTGAGGTCACCCGGTTTGACTTTAAGCCAGTCGTCATCTTCGGGTGAGGTAGGGTTCAGCTCCACGAGTTAGTAAAAAAAGCAGTTGGAACTCCGCTTGCACAGCACCTCGGTCGATTCTCCCGGACTGCACTTTGAAGTCCAGCTCAAGCAACAGTGCTTCCAAGTGAAGCCGACTTAGGCGAACAGGATAAAGGTTAGCGAAATACACTCATTTGCATAGCAATTTGCTTTTGACGGGAGGCTCATCTGGAACGGAACCCGGCTGAATCTCTTGTTTATGGTTTTTTTAAGCAACTGAATGTGCTGCACCAGGTCGCCTCATGTTTCAGTCGGTACGATATTCGAGATATCGCGATATATGTATAGACGTAATACACTACTCATAAGGTTGCTGAAAGCGGGAGATTCAGCTGAATTCCAGGTGAGTCAAAACCAAAGTTGTATGCAAATGAGTGTATTTCGCTAGTTTCGTGCAATTTTGGTTCAAGTAGAACATAAGGTTGACGGAAACTCAGGGACTGCGCCTGCCTGATGAGCCCCGAGAAGGGCGAAACCGGTCGTGGGCTGGCGAAGAGTTTTCAGCAATCTTATGAGTAGTGTATTATGTCTGTACAGGATAAACGTTGTTCACATGTTTTCCCACATCTTTTGGAAAACCACCAAACGGCTCCGTATTTCACGGATTTTCCAAAAGTTTCTCAACATGGGAACGTTTACGACTAACAGTGGTCGGCACGCAAATGATAGGTCATCCAAAATCGAAGCGAAACGGGCGTGCATTTCAACCAGCTGAATGAGTTTAGCTTTTGAGGTGTCAAAATTAGACTGACACAGGCGTTCAAGATTTTCCGTAGTCACTTGTTACGCCGAATCACTACGGTGGAGTTCCTTGGAAAGTCACCACTAGAAGTATCGGGATAGGGCTGTATTATTCAACTCACAATAACTATTCTCGGGATTCCTCTTTCATTCAGACTCCAATGGCTGGTTTGTGGGACAAAATTATCGGACAGATAGAACGTCACCTGTCTTTCATCTCCAGTTGGCTCTCGTCTCCCAACGATCCGATGATTCGGTCGCTACGTTGCCTGATCGACACTATGCACCTTGCCAAGTCCAACCGTGATCCTGCAGTTGCTGTCACAGTGATTGCAACGATGGTTAAGAGTTTCTTGGAACACTACCGCCCAACTGCTTGGTGTGAACAGCCTCGTGGCTTGGAGACTATGGAACATTTGAAGGAAGCACACATGTTGACCTTGCGGCATATGCTATCTTCTGACCAGGCCTCATTCGGCTATGCGTGGGTCACCCGACAGGTAAGTTTATGCTTCCGTGATACGAAACTGTTGTTTCATTTTTCGTGAACAGAATCCACGAATGTTCATTTTCCATCTCCTGCCTCCTAGGTCACCCAAACATGGATCCAACTAGATGGAGGAAGTGTCGGTAAAGAACGACAGAAACCATCCTCCCTGGCCACTAATGAGACTGCCGCGTCGGCCGGTAGTGGTCCCGAGCAGAACTCTGATGCAGCCGCTGTCGTGTCTACAACAGCAGGCAATATCACTGCTTCCAAGACTGAGAAGTCGACCACTTCGGAGACTAAGGGGGACGGTATTGACGGTTTTTATGGCTGGAACTCAACTCAGGTTAGCTATCTTATCATGGTTACACGTAGGTACACATGATTTAGACGCACTCATGTATGTTGTGGTTGTTTCTATCATTGGAATACTCCATAAGGTCACGCCGTTTCTCTATCCTTGGAACTTGCACTCCCTTCTCCCCGGCCAGGCAACAAACTGAACGCTAGGTCAACCTAGGGAAATTAGAATCGCGAACCTATCGCACGAAGTTTCATAGTGTTGTACTCAGCATAGGACTGAACAGCTATTCCAATCAGTGTACTTCTATAGCTCCTGACCTGGTGTACAGTAATGTCTTGTAATCTCGTTCGTGGTCAGCGGTGCGCCTTTCACTAGACGTGCATGGCTTAATCTGTGGTGTGGTGTTTGACTACAAGTTAACCATACTGGTTACTTACCTTTTACTTATGCAGTGATTCCCATCCGATGAAGCTGCGTAATCACACTGTTGAAAGTTTGGTTTTTTCGGGATGGGGGTTGGACAGATCACGAAAATGATTACCGAGGGAAGTCACTGCTTGATATCTCACTCCCCGTATCTTTTGGACGATGTAAGGTGTGCCAGTTCCAAACAGTCGCATCAGATCCCCTATAATAATAAGATAAATCGTTCAACTATGCCACCCTTTCGGTGCCTAGCTGCCATACCACCCGAAGGAAGCACGAGGGCTGGGATACCGCCAGGTTGCCCAATCCTAGACAGGAGAAGTCTAGATGCAGAGGTCGGGTTCGAACCGAGGACCTTCCGGTCAGTAAATTCTCGCTCTAACCAATGACCCATCTCGCCCTAAAGAGAGGAATCCATTGGGTATCTTCAAAAAATAGACATCGATCCCCTTGAAAAGTATATGCACATGTTTTATTGGAAAAATGGATTCTACGATGCTTTTATCTCTGCAAATCAACAAAGCGGTGATCAAGGCAGGCAACCATGGTAGCTACCGCTTATCAATGATAGACCTGAAAATTCTGGAATCAGCGTGTCCCTTGTAGTAGGACATGGTAGGGGAGAAGCCACTCCTTGCTAGTCTACGGTGAGTGCTCCTCGCTAGCTTCCCAAATGATTTCATAGTTTTGGAAAGTCACCCAATCCACGACTTTCCTCCCTGGAGAATGGTTTCACACACACACACACACACACACTCTCTCGTTCTGATTAACGCCTGTGTGATAACGCTTGAACTAATAAACACTATGACGTGCTCTACAACAATCAGGAAGGATTAGTCAATCCAGCTGCTTTGGTATAGTACTTGGCTAGAGCAAATGGAACAGATTGTGCTTGATGCGCTTCTGGACAAGAGCGCTGTCCAGGTAGCTGGTAACATCTTCTGACATAGCCACGCGTTTGGAATCCCTCAGTTTTCCTTTTGTACAGTTGATCTCACAGGACTGGGGTAACGACTTCGAAGGTCTCATTCCCTATTCATCTTGCGTATAGACCTTTCGAATTTTTGAGTATTTTGCGGTATTCTATTTTACAGTCATCTGCACTCCGATCTGATGGCGTGGACAGTCGACTTCACTCGATCAAATGGAACTGGGAAGCATTTGCTGAACTACTCAAAGTTCACGTGATCTATCTATCTCAGGTATGTTTATCCGGTGTTTTTTAAACCACTTGTTTGGCATTCTATACGATAGTCCTGTCGACACCGGGTCTGAATTGGTTTACTTGTTAATTATCCTTGTTGAAGCACTTTCCCGCTAGATCCTGAAGAACCCATGTTGCCTTTTTTCCGTTAGGTCGATTCCTATCTGGCGCAAGAGGTTGCTGCCGGTCACCCTGGTGCCATCACGTTTGTCATCGATCTTCTAGACCACTTCGTCCTTCCTTGCCCCACGGGTACAGCTGTTGGGGCAGCAGCGGCTGCTGCCGCCAGCTATGCACGTTCCAGCGTAGCCAGTGCAACAGGTGCTGGTGCTGGCACAGGTGGGCCAACAGGTCAGGCAGGATCAACTGGGTCCACGACAGGATCTGCTGCTGTTCAGTATCCGGCTGCAGGTAGTGCGCAGTCGTCTCTGGTTCCACCGAAACGCGGCTTCACCGTATTGAACGAATATGATCTGTGGTCCACACTTGAAGCCATGCGTACCCGTGTTACCCACCTGAATTCTGCGTTGTCTGCCCGTCCAAGTCCGGCTAGTTTGCTCGATCCTTTAGGTTTAAGGCTTCGATTCGCTTGTGCTCGTGTTCGTGGACTGTTGGATTTGGGTTTGCTAGAGCAGTCACCGTTGTTCCTCACCTCGGCCACCCCGTCACCAATCAGTGCGCTTTACGCAGGTTGTAGTCAGGCGCGGGAATTCGACGACCCACCAAATCTACAAGTAGGTGTTTCACTGAGTTACTTTGTACTGCTCTCCGATAATTTGCTTGCTTGAGCTTTACTGTTCTACATCGTCTTCAAAGAATTACTAACCAATTCTTTGTGCTTTCTTTTTTCCCGGTTAGGAAAAAGTTGAACTGCTGATGCGAAACTGGGTAGAGATTTATCAGAGCCCCCGGCAACGTGATCCAGCCACTATTGAAGCTATGCTTGCGCAATTATCACAGATTGGCGTCTTACCGAACATGGACACACTTACTAGATTCCTCCGTCTGGCCACTATTTTTGTGATTGAACGTGCGTTAAAACAGCTCAAGTTGCAAGAGCAACATCCTCAACAACCACCGCAGCAACAGGTTCCGGGTATGCCTCCATCTGTGGTCCCCTTGTCCGGTGGGGCCGGTCTGAGTTCGAACGTCTCAGTGGCTCGTGTGGTCACGTATGTCGAACTGGATGCCTACGCTCGCCTAATTAGTATTATCATCAAGAGAAGCGGTGAACATCATACAGAAAAGCCGAACATCAAGGTGCGTTATATAAGTTGAAACTCTCTGTCTCAACGGTTTCTTTCACTGGGCATTTCCTTCAGTTTACGGTCTATGGGTCACCATCATTTGTAAAAGTGTCACAAGAGTGCGTAGATGCCAGCTCCCACCTCACCGGAGTGGTTCTCAGGCTTTCAGACCCATCACTGCCTTGGCTCCCTTTGCATTCCATTCCCCGTTTTTTATGCGAACCGTATACAGTGCTATAAAATCATATGGCGTAAAACACGCACAGAGAACCCTCCCCAAAAAAGGCCGGCGCCATAGAGGGTTCAATTGGAACAACAGTAATCCATATATTTCGTGATGTTAGCACTTCGACCAATCTTATCAGTCGATACAATATGTGAATCGGTCTTGAAATATGCGCATGGAGACAGCAGTTGAATGATTCACGGAGAACTTCTGGGTTGAAACCAGAACCAACAAAACTATTATTTGGTCATCACTATGGTGAAATGATGTGAGGTCTTTGGGGTACAAAACACAGCCTGTAGCCGTTTAATCAATAATACTTCACTGATTGTTAGACTTACTGAGTTGTTCTTCTTTGGGTATTACCATGTACACTAATAATAACTAAAGCCTTAAGCTTCTGTCTGTTGGGCAAGTATCAGTTTATGGCTGCCACTACACTGTGAAACAAGGAGCTGACAACATGTCAGCATATGTGTTGGGCTAAACCAATGCGTTTATGTGAGAAGGAGGTTGTTTACTCAGAGTGTTGCGAGTGCGTCACAAAATTGATCAGCTCTACGTGGCCAGTTTTATTCTAATGTGAGGCAGTGCAATCATAAGGGTTAGATTAAGACCCACGTTTGGAGAATCGAAATCGATCCTTCCAAATAAATCAGATTCAACGTGACTGCGTACACTAAGGTGCGTGTTGTGAGACGGATGATTTTGATAGTGTTCCAAACGCGTTAGCAACGAACCGGCCTTGACGAATTTGAGTTGTTCCCACACTCTCACTAACCACCATTCACTGATGCGTTGCAGTGAGCGAAAGTGCATGTGGATCTGATTTAGCATGATAAAGATTGATTACTTTCTGCGCAGGGTAGCTGGAATCAGCGTCGTACTTACTTGGGAAGCCATGCTAACTAATCACAAATACACACTGTTGGTAATGTGTTGAAATATTGGTAGCTCGGGTGAGTTTATTGGTTGTTGATCAGGTGGCTGTTGATCTGTTCGCCGAGCTTGGCAATTGGCTTGCAAACGTTTCGTCACCATACGAGGAGACATCATCAGTGCGCAGTTGGGTGCGCACTGGTTGTGGTAGAATGCTTCTGTGTCTTTTGTATAAACAAATTCAATCAGCCGTTACCTATGGAAGGATTAAATTCGTGGATAATGGACACGATGCGACCCGTGTTTAAGTAGTTTTCATCCTTTTCCCTAGGACAGTGGGTTGGTTCAGGATTTTCAAATGAAAATCGAAGCCACAGGTCTGTAGGCTCAAGCTTTCTCAAGGTTGATGGTTAGTCCGTTGCACCTTGCCGTACGGCTGCCACAGTTTCGTTCACCGATCAGTTGGGATAGGTGGCCGCGCATTGGAGGCGGTAGCTGGTATAATTGAGGCGTAAATACCGGGATGTCATTGGACTTTTCGTTCGGGAGACTGGAGAGCAGCTATGTAGTGAAGGCAACAGCTTGGATGCACGAGCGCCATTGAGGGCACGACTTGGCCATGTCTGACAATATCTCTAATCATTGATGTGTCCCATATCGGGGTCTTCATCAAGTGAGACGACAATGACCAGCGCGGCTGAGTTTGCTGGTAATGGCTTTTATACTTCGTTGCCAAGTCATTGTTAGCCACTGTGCAACGAAAATGTAAAGGCACTTGAATATTATCTTCGCACTGAGTTGGGCATTTTGTGTCACACTAATGAAGCGCGGAATCATCCAGTTGCCACACAAGGAGCGTTTAGTTAGACCGATTTAAAGCCACTGAACACCTAAGTTATACTGACCTAAACACGCCCGTCTTGTCCCACGTCGAAGGGTGCGGTATCACATCTACAGCTTGGTTCATGTGCCCACATGTTTGTTATCTGGTTGCGCCCCATTTAACAATTTCGGTTGTGTGGCAACATGCAGGGAAATGAGCCCTGTGGACCATTCCAGGGGCGCTGGAGGAATGCGAATGTTGTGTGTACTAATCATCTGTTCGGCCAATCAGTTAGCTTCCTGGAGCGGATTTGGACCAATAATAGTAATGATAAATGTATTACAATAGCAGTAGAGATAGTGGAAGCTCTCAATTGGCGGTTAGAAGTAGTCTATATGGGATTGATCATTCTGCGGAATGAGTACTACACACAAGTTATTACCGTCTCCGCTAAACTCGAGATGGCTCAGTGGTAAGGGCACGAACTTACTGACCGGAAGGTCCGTGGTTCGAACCCTACCTCTGCATCCCGACTGCTCCTATCTAGGCTTGGGCAACCTGGCAGTATCTCGGCCCTCGTACTTCCTTCGGATGGCATAGCAGCTAGGCGTGGAAAGGGTGCTACAGCTGAACCATCCCTTCGGTGCAACCGCACACTACTGCTGCGTCTACGTCTTTTCTTTCTGTATATGTAGATCACACTTCTCAACAAAGTCCTTGGAATAATTGTCGGAATTCTACTACAAGAACACGAAGTGCGCCGTGATTGGTTCCATCCAATGCCCTTCGAGCGCATCCTTATTATGCTGTTTGTCGAATTGCACTCTTCATACGTGCTCACTGGTGAGGTCGTTGAGGTGCCTGCAGAAACTATCACAGAAACGCCATCCTCTGGAACCGCAGAACTTGCGGCTGACAAGGCCAATGCCTTGGCGAAAACATCAAGCCGTGGGCTATCTAATCTCGGACTGCAACAACAGCTGCCCTTAGTCTTCTGTCACCTACTGCATTGTCTTCGTCCGGAAAAAGCAGCAGCCTTTGTGTTCTCTTGGCTGGAGATGCTTGCTCATCGTTGGTTTGTCGGTCGCATCCTGGCCGCTCCAGGGCCATTCGAATTACGCGCTGCCTATCAGGCCATGTACGCCCAACTTTTGGTCGATTTGCTCAAATTTTTAGGCTACTTCCTCCAGAACGCTCTGATGCCGAAACCCATTCAATGCCTGTACAAAGCTACTCTGCGGCTATTTCTGGTGCTTATCCATGACTTTCCCGAATTCGTGTCGGACTACTATGCCCTGTTTTGTGATGTCGTCCCGTCGAATTCCATCCAGATGCGTAACCTAATCTTGTCTGCTTTGCCCAAACGTGGAATACCTTCAGCAGACCCTCTCCAGGTACAGTAATTCTCGTTAACACATATTCGTTCTTTTTTTGCGAGTATGACCAAGCTGTTCGTTTTCCGGGATGCAGTGTACGATTTCATACGGATAACTTTATTTAACCTGTTATTGTTCTCGACTACGGTTCCTACACTGAACTTATTTGAATGGGCGCACAGAACATCGTTTTATCCTCGTTTCAGGCGCCTCCGGTTGACAACCTAGCGTCTCTGGATGATCCAACAGGTTACTGTATGGAAGCTGGGTCACGTCTGCCTGAACTGATGCGCCGTGATATTGATGCCTATCATGCAACTCGCGCTCCGTTAAAATTGTTGAGCGAATTGGTTACTATGTTACGTAGAGCTGATGATATCTTGCCTCCGCCACCACCCCCGCCATTTGTCTACCACCCGCAACAACAAGCCTGTCATCAGCAAGCATTGGCAGCTTATGCTGCAGCTCTGGTTGCAAACGATACGGGTGCAGCAGTCCCTCTACCTGTCACAGTATCTACTACCGGAAAGTCAGATGAAAAACAAGCTAGCGATGAGGGAGGTGACCAAGCCTCAGGTGCGCAAACGTCGGTGGGTGTGCCTACTACTAATGCCTCAGAAACTAACGAAGGCAGTTCAGCCACTACGGATAGCACAGGACAAACTGCTCCGCGTTCCACCACAAGCAGCTCAGTGGGAGCTGTGGCCGCTGCTTCCCCACTTCTCTGGGGTGTACGTGCCACCCAGCAACTCGCCACGTTTGGTATGGCAGACGGGATGCACTACAACGTAGAACTGATGACCAACTTGACCTTGTACGTTTGCATCACCGCGATCCGAAACTTACGCGAAAAGGGAATGCCGTTGAATATGAGCACAATCGCCCACACACCCCAGATGGACATCATCCAAAGTCTGGTACTTAATTTGGACAACGAAGGTAATCTTTTTTGGGCTCTTCTTCACTGCGTATCTGCATATCATGTACACTAGCACTTCCTCTCGCTTAGACAAACAAGTAGTATCCCAATTCTTCCCTGAGCGCAGAAGTCGTGTGTTACTTTTGCTCCAGTTGGGCACCAGATGGGTTTTCAACTATTCCCACCTCATATGGACTGGTTCTTGTCAATACGTAAGTTACGTAACTACCATATAAAAGCAAACAAACCATTAAGCTTTACAGTAAATGTAGTACATTCCTTGAGTAGGGCTCAGCAACGCACGCCACCCCACAGATGAGATAAACAAATTGAGTTGCGTAACAGCTCGTACGAGGGAATAGACGAGGCTCCGAAGCCCGGTTTTCCATCGGGGTGTGTGTTAGGCGAGGGTCTCGGTGAATTAGGCCTTTCAAAGCGTGCAGTCGGGTTAGGTTACCCAGTTCCGTTGTTTCTGCTCAGTCTCGTGACTACAATAATCGGGTTCGACAAGTCGCAAGCCTCTTTATACATATATGAGCGGGTTTAGTAAATGCATAGAGGTACGCTTGTGATAGGTAATGCTGAGCAGAAACCGTTACTATGGTAGAAGGACATGCAGAAATATTTTAAACTCACCAATGATATCAGTGGAATAAAAATCAACGATCCAACTAAACTATCTTCGATTCTGGTCCGAGTGTATGTGATCCTGTCGGGTGGTTTATCCTCCCGAGGAGGGGTTTTATTTTTTCCTCTGGCCGTTATTCTCATTGGTTATTAAACTGTCCTCTATACGGAGGTGGTCTTTATATCTGTGGGCGCATTACTTGGATGTTAGCATCAATAATTCACTATAGTGGGGCTCAAGGTGGTTAAGACGCGAAATTATTGCCAGAATGTCCGTGGTTCGAATCCAACCTCTGCATCTCGACTGCTCCCGTCTAGCCTTGCACGACCTGGCAGCATATCTATCCCCGTGCTTCCTTCGGGTGACATGACTGCTAGGCACCGAGTGTTACAGCTGAAGGGTTGTTTTTTATTTCATTATATTGATAGCCGTGAGTAGGGCACGTGCATTCACACGTGCTCGGTCGAATTATCCTCTTTCCTAGCTTGGACCAATCGTATCGTTCTCTCTATGCACACTGCTCACACAGGCCTATTTAATTGACGACGGTTTCCACACAGAAATTCACGGTTGCCTCATTTGTGCTTGTTGGGTCTTCCCAACAAGTCGAAATATTCTCTCTCATTCTGTTTACACTTCAAGTTGTAGTCTGATTGGTTCTTCTGGTTCACTATGATCGATTGCACAGTATTTAGTGCGGACCAGCTTTCAATCAAGTTCTGATCCACTTGAGACTTTTTTTAACAGTCCCAGTCTTACCTCAGGCGTCACCGTGAAGAGGATATACATATGCATATACATATGTATACATATACATATACATACATATGCAAACACTACTGATATGTAGTGCCAAGACCGCCGATAGGTACTGCGAACTCGGGATTGAATTTCTGTACTATCTACTTACTAGTAGAACACCAGTTAGCATAAGTAATGCTCAACAGTAGGTACGCCTACGCAGCAAACACTCCGCTTGGACCGTAGGTAACACAACGAAGGACAGATTCAAGCACGCGGGACACTCAGGTGCGTTCACACTTGACCTGAGAGCTTCAAGGTCACATGAATGAAGTAGGTCGAACCCGATTCACGTGCACGCGCTAAACATTAAAACGGTGTGGTGGCTACGAAGTTGATCAAAAACATCAGGAATGCACATTGTGATACTAATTCCAGCCACAGAAACAAGGCAGCATAGTCTGCATTGGTGCACACGGCTCAAATCAGTTATCATCAAACACATACATACTATAACGGTGGTATTCATCCCCGTTGTGCCTCACCTGACACTAGCATGTATGCGTTTGGCTGGTATGCACCGGCTGTTGGGCTTTTCTGTGACGATAGCGCTGAGAATTCCGTGTCTGTCAATATGTGTATAAGAAGATGCGTTTTTGTTAATCCAGTCCTTACAGGTTAAAGATGATGAGCCAGTGGTACATTTCACGTTAGTCGTTTGTTTAACTATATTCTGCTATCTACTACGCGACCTGTGTCGCCGTTCGATTCGTTCATTGTACTCAGAATGTAAGCGGTTCCTATTCGCACGATTGTTAGAAAGTCATCTGACTTAGGCGAGAAACAAAACCTCGCTCACTTCGAGCAAGCTGATGTATTTCTTCACGCAAAATGACAGAAGCGTATTCCGTTACTGAGCTGAGCACTATACAGGTGTATTAGAACAGGTCAAAAGCGTTCAGATCTACATGTAAATGTGCGCGTTGCCTATATTCCCAGGCCTTGTTTGCGGTTTACTAATAATTACGATTCGGGACCAGCTCATCGGTACTCATGTTAAGGTGCACCTTCAAAAACAGATTTCTGAAACAGTTGCCGATATGATTGTTCTTGGAATACCGCTGCACCAATCGACAACTCACAGTCGCCGTTTGCTGTCGTGAAGATGCTTTGAGGTGCTCGATTTCCTTGTTTGTTCAGTAGCATGAAACAATCAGTCGGTTGTCCTGCTTTCTGGTAATGAGATTGCCCACGCAATCTCCACCTTCTACTGCATATTGTCGACTGAATGGACTCAGTATGGTTAAAGTTCGTACGACTTTCTTGCAGCTTAGGGGTCTGTTGTGACGAGGCAACATTAGCCTTTTGCTAGTTGATCGCAGTGTTTCCAGTACCGTTGTGAACTACGGTCACCTGGCATGAAAGCACTTCACATGGATCACAAGATACATTGGTAGTGCGACGGGCAGTTTTCAGCAAAAGGTTAACTGATTGTTCACTTAAGAGTCCAGTTCTTCTACACCAGTCAACTATTCTTGGTCATATGCTTCCAACCCTACCTCGCTGTGTCTTGTTTACTGAAGTATCTTAGGTGCTATAGAATAGGTAGTGCCTGAAGTGCAGTTAGATTTCATTCCCACTGGTTTATTTTTTTTGGTGACTTCGTGGTGCCCCAAAGGTGTTCTGTCAATGGCTGGACGTCCTCGTTAGCATGACCAGTTCACGTGACCGTTGGCACTGTCGCATTAATTTTCTCGTCATTGACGCGCTGTTTTTTGTCGATTAAACTTCTTTCTTAACCTCAAGTATTAGAAACATTTCATAACCAATTGCCGTGGCGACACAGACGGTACATAGTTCACACATTAATGTGGGTCGTTCCGTTACCTGACAAGAAGCACCCGGCATGTTGATGACGCAAGAGGGTCTGGTGGTATCGGAAAGCCTCTGTGGCGACCGATCACTATAACGGTCTCCATGGTCGCTCCAGCTGGGTAGACAGTGCCAAGTCGTCGATGAAAATGCATGTGGCATGTCGTTTACGTTTTTGTTTATAATGCAACTGGTTAAATTAAAGGGTCATTGCGTAATATCCGCAACATACATTGAATGAAGACGGTTGAAAGCTGAGGTACAGAGAACAGTCTCGTGATCTTTTCAGGGAATAGCTTGATGGATTACTGCTTAGACTGTAATGGCATCATTCCATTCCATTACCGTCGTAACTCTCAAATATTCTCTCGCTCTGCAATCCGCCGTGTTGCATTTTGCGAGGCGTTACTAAACTGCTCGACCATCAATAAACAGAAATGACGAAATAGCTAGATTACGTTCGGTGTTTACATGGTTATGCTAAACTAGGGATTGTCCCTAGGTTTAGCTGATCGACTCGCGGAGAACAAAACTGTTTTTCACCCAGACTCAGGTAGCTGTATGCTAAGTAGAACAACGAGAAAGCGGTTTATTGATTCCACACAAACGTTCCACACCAACCACATGCCTAGTCATCCTACTGCCAGTTGGACTGAACAAGCTAACTTGGACTTACGAACCACCACTTCTTTTCTTGACGAACCACAATGACCTGCTGGAAAATTCGACTGGTTTTTTTCCCCCTGAGTGTTTGATGTAAACATTTACTCGGCTGGTTATCTCCTCTCCGGTGCTCACATCCTGTTCATGCATTTCTGTTCCGCAGGACGCTATCTGCTCCTCAACTGCATGGCCAATCAGTTGCGCTATCCGAACTCGCACACCTACTATTTCAGCTACACTATCCTCTATCTGTTTTCTGAACAATCCAAGGAACAAGTTAAGGAACAGATTAGCCGTGTACTGATGGAGCGCCTCATTGTGAACCGTCCACATCCATGGGGCCTTTTGATGACCAGTGCAGAACTTCTGCGGAACCCAGCCTACCGTTTCTGGGAACATGAATTCGCACGTTGCAATCCGGAAATTGAAGCGTAAGTAATCGACAGACTCGCGTTCGATTTCAAACTTTGTTTAGTGGATTATGGTGTAGAAACTAACAGAACTGTAGTTATCTTTCTTCTGTTCCCCTTTAAAGTTCGGATGGGTGCGAAAAAGGCTGATAGCGGAAATTAGCGAAGGTCTTCCTGTTGTGTTGGTTGACCAATTACTGGATAGTAGACACTGCATAGTTTAAGATAAGCTCTATAAAGACAGCGTCAAAGGAAGACCAAAAGCTCAAGGCGCCATGGCGATGAATTCGTCAGAGGCATGAAAGCGCTTGCGAGTAAACTAGGATTACAGTATATTCGTAATGCACTACTACATTCAGTTGCCTGGAAACATCACAAACGAGAGATTCAGCTGGGTTCCAGGTGAGTCTCTCGCAAAACCAAATTTGTTTGCAAATGAGTGTATTTCGCTAGGATTACAGTACTTTATTTCGACCTGTCTCACTACGAGCAATTTGGCAGGTCGCATAAATTCGTCCAGTCTAGTGACAGCCGTAGCTGAAACGTGTGCAGTAAAGTGCCGTAGCCTAGCAGAACTAAGGTCAGTGTAGTCAAACAAAACCCCGGCAGTTTCAAAGTTCTAACTGAGTAGAGCTTACAATTATCCGTTTGTTTTAAGATCCATCCCAATCGCTGCTGTGGTGTGTGCTGAGCTTTAAGTGCTCACCGATATCTGATTGTTGAGTCCCGTTTACTGGAATAGGATAGTGGTGCATGTTTTTAGTTTCTCAAAGTTTTTCTGATCAATTTGCGCATTCGTTTGCCATTTCAGCATTGTCACAATTGTGGCCCGCAGTTGTATCCCAAATTTTCAAATACCGACGATGTCTTCGTCAAACACCAGTGGCCAGCAACAACCAAGTTTACGGTCGAGTGCAGCCCCTTCTTCGGCCGTAACGACCACGGACCGCCGGCGTCAGGGTTCCCCACTCACACACGGAAGTCCTAGTGCAGCTGACGCCTGTCCAGGTGCAATGCGTGTTTCACGTGCTCTGAACTCTTTTGTGCCCGGTTAAGTGGATAAGACACCTTATTAGGCAAATTCAGTTTGTGCTCTCTTCCACTGAACTTCCGTGGTTCTGTTCACACTATCACACATGATCAGAGGTGCTAAACATGTGTTGTACAACTCATTGTACAGACTACATCAAATCAGTCTCCAAGAGCTTTCAACGTAGTTTTACATCGTATGTTCGCCACGCGTAAATTCTCGTCGCCTTACAATTGCCTGTACACATCAGGTTCATTTTTCTCACCTCTCTTCCCACTACAATCACATCTCTTCTCCACATCGCTGTTACCGGTGTCAGCTGTCTCAGCGCTGGTTCCCCTTTTCCCCTACCTCAATGGTTCCCCATCCGTCGTACATGCACCGTGTATTGTAGCTAACCCCATTCTTGCTGTCGGACTGTCTACTCTCTCCTGGCTCTAAGGGTCACTATCAATTTGCAGAAGGTGAACAGTTTTCTATTGTTTACCAGCTATGTTTTATAGTCTCTTTTGTGGGGATATCTAATTAGAAAAAGTTAATTGTCGAAAGCGCTTCCTCTCTATGATGACAAAGACGATGGTTCCAGTAAAACCAAATCTGCTTAGTGTTTCCGTACTTCTGATCTGTACATGTCCTCCAAGAAGGACTGGCCTGTTCGGTTCACGGAGACCCGCCCTGTTTCCAAATTAGTCCAGTACCTACGAACAAATTTCGTTGAAAAAGCGGGTGACCTGATCTTCTTGTCGCATGCTCGAGCACTCCGCAATCAACGTGTTCGTTGTTTAGATGTTCCTGCCAAGGCCGAGTAGCCTTTCGGTGATCAAGAACGGCTAGTTTAATGTTCCAATCCATTACAAATGTCCATGTATGGTGCATATAAAAACACCTCATACCCTTCCTTTTTTGCGATCAAACTGGTATGAACAACGACATGGATGATGATGCCCGGGCTTTAGCAGTCCGATGAGCTATTTTGTCATTGATGGTGAAGCAGTTTTCCACTTTCCGACTACCTCGAGTGCATCTGGCCCTGTTGCCTTGCCTGTCCGGTAGTTTCATCCCTTTGCACTTTTGTGGGGAAAAATTCAGTTCAACACAATAGGTACTGGTGCTCAGTTTCTCAAAAGCAACCTGTATTTCTTATGCACAATACTAATTTGTCTGCGTATCAACGCCATCAGTAGCAACATTGAGTGGAAACAGAGATTTCAATGAGCCCTGTCAAGTCCCACTTGAGATAGCTGAAAACTTGGATGGCAAGTCACACGCTTGAACCTCCTCCAGAGCATTTCTATGATATTAGTGAATTTTAAGGCGATTCTCTTTCATGTGGGACAATTTCGCGATATGCTTTTTCCGAGTTGACCCCTTCTATATGTGATGTGCTCCCGATCTGCCATCTTTCGGTAACCGAAACGGTTTCAGCTGGAACAAACATGGTATATTGTCTACAGCTGATAAACTGGATGTACCTTCGCCCTTCCATAATAGGACTTTGTTCAAATAAACTGATATGATTGTACGGCTGTAAAGCACCGGCGTTCTCCAATAATGTTGCTGTCAGTGGTAATAGGATCTCAACAGAGTACTGACTAATCCCAGCACTTTACCAGTGCTCGCTCTTGTAATCTGTTTTCTAGTCGTGTCTTCCATTTAAGTCGCCCTGTTCCACTCTGGCTTGCATACGAGGACAAATGTTCGGTCGCTTTCACAATATCTGACGTCAGACTGTCGTTGGCTGGATAGTAGAATACTGGTCGGTTCGAGAGGAGTGAAGAAAACCGAATAGGGCCTAGATGCAGGGGAGCGTATGGAAAACAGCTGATCCGTTTTGCTAATATCCACGTATGCTCGTGCGATTTGGTACCAACGATTTAGTAGAACGTTTAGTTATGTACTGCCGCTAATCTGCGGTGTTATTCACCGGTGACACCCAGTTTTTCTTGTTTCAACATATGATACAGAACATCGCTTAAAATAGAGGAGAAATGAATTTAAACATGGCAGACCAATCAGATTCCAGAACAGTGTAGAACGGCTCTCACACCGGGCATTCGTTAGCCGTCGAGATTGTGAGACACGGAGTGCCGCTAGAATCACCCTGTTTCCTGCATACTTATCAGCACCCTGTTGTCGTCGGGCTGCGGAAAGTCGACAAGCCTGACTCAAGCCAATTGACACGTTTGATTTTGAAGTTAGTACCAGTTAAGTCAAGTTATCGCCGATAATACCTCCGAAGTTTACGAAATGCTCATCCTGGAAACACAAAGGCGACCATTGGGGTAGCGACACTTGGTCGTGGGTTTGTTCACTGAGTTGGGCAATCTGATTGCAAACGTTTCTTCACCAATCAAGGTGACATCATCATTGCGTTGTTAGGGTGCGTAGTAGTGGTGCGTGTGTGTGTGTCAATATACCTGCTGCTAGCTGGGTTGACCGGTCGGGCGGTTCTATTTGTTGTTCTGTTACTCTGTGTTCTGGTTGGTCGTTGACCTCGTGACTTTATGCTTGGCCTCTTCTGCTTTCGTCCAACGACCATCTAAGCTTCGTGAGCTGCTAACTTTCCCCTTAATAACAAAAAAGACTTATTTGGGTGGAAAACCAGAGGGACTGGGCGAAGTCGTTCTATCGTCCGTAGGGTTCTCTAAGGATGGTGTGGCCTAGAAATGCGTGTAAAAAGCTGACTGTCGTGTTCGATCCGTTCTGAGCGGTGTCACCCTTAATTGTTTTACGTAGATCTAATTGGTCAACAAGAAACGAATGCGAACGTTCGCGTGAATTGGGTGGCACTGTTTGCTGTTGAATGTCTACTTGGGTTCGTCCATTGCATCTTCGTCGTTAAGTTTCTCTTCAGTCGCCGACACGGATTAAACTGGTTGTGCAACGAACGACACTTTAGGGGTTTTCTAACTATCGTTGCCACTGTATTGCAAACATGGCAGTAAGTGGGTATCGTTAATGTATTCCTCTCAGTTTACTCCCTCCCCTGAATACGGACCCCTCCCTACTGAAGTGATCGCTTGTTCCGGTCCTACGAACTTCAGTATTGTTTTTTTATGGGGGGGGGGGCGCGCAAAATTTTGAACTTACAACTTCCCCCAAAGGGACCGACTGTCAGGAACCAGGAAACTCAAAGACACTAGCCATGAACCGCTTTTCCGTTCGGAAGGAAGATCACCATTTTAAGAAACGCAGGGTTGTTTATTTCACGGGGATGTCAATCGTCCGCAAGTTTCTATCTCTGGGAGGAGTGCTATATTGGTCTGGAACTTTCGGTTTCATATTGTTTTCACGATCACAAAGCACAACCGTAGCGACACTGGCAGTGCCGAAATCGTCCCTCAATGTATTCGGTAGATAACTATCGTTGTTCAGGCACAGATCAAATCTCATTATGATGACACTTCCTGTGTTGGGGGAAAGTGCCGATACAACGAATTTGATCTTCTCACGAGTTCTTCCAATCTATGTACATGCGCTTTTATGTCCTGTTAGAGGACGAAGCCATTATCCGTTTGCCTTACAAAGCTTGGCGCTTCTATAGAACTCAGCTAGATGCGCGCTCCTGGTAAGGAGCGGGAGTGAAGCGTACTCGTTTGGTCAAACTGACGGGGTGCGAGATTGCTCAGTGGTTAGAGCACGAATTTACTGACCGGAAAGTCCGTGGTTCGAACCCAACCTCTGCATCTCGACTTCCCGTGTCTAGACTTGGGCAAGCTGGCAGTATCCCAGCCGTCATGCTTCCTTCGGGTGGAATGGCAGCTAGGCACCGAAAGGGTGTTACAGCTGAACGAAACCGGCAGCTAGGTGCCGCGTTTCTTAAATTTCAGATTAACACGAACCTAGTTCGCTCTTTTCGCTTCTTCACACTCGTGTTCGTGCAGCATTCAGTGTACGCCTGTCCTTGTGATCTCAGGCCATCAGCTGATATGTGTTCCGGTCGTCGTGTTACTGTTTACGTACTCGTCAGGTGCCAATTTAGTGCATGCTGACAAAGTGATGAAACGACTCGCCATGGTTATCCGCAGGGTGTATCCTGGTGTCCTTTGAGACAAATTTACGTGTTAGCAAGCTTGGCGCCAACAGTTAACGACATCTGACAGGCATTTTTAGTAACTTTTTACGGAACTGGACGGCAGTGTGCAAGTTTGGGAAGGAGGGTTAAGTTTCTGCAGTAGCTCCTGGAGGAGTGGATTATAGCACTGCCAAGTGGTTGAAATACTACGGTTACGTCTTAAACGATTCACTTAATAACGGCGCTTCGCGTTAGCCACCAGTAAGTCATAATATGTATGATCACGTAGCTTTGTTAAACTCTCCGAATACCTTATTTTACTCCGTGCTGAAGTTGTACGTCGAGGGTTAATTTACACACCATTCTGCGCTTCTGAGCATGGATAAATTGGCGATAGTAAGAAAGTTTTTCAAATTGTCTACTGTTTGCATCAGAAGACCGATGTACATACAATTGCGTTTTTGAGGGTGTTCGTATGCAGCGATCCCCACGAGAGGCCAACATGAGTAACGGGCGTTTGACCTCTTTGGAAATCGTGGCTTCGAGGAGGGACATTGTCGTGAACGCTCAAAGGATGTTTCGAAATCAACATACTAATCTCGGAACAAATGCATTCATCTATTGAAAAACTCGGAAACAGATGAAATACCCAAGAATATATTGTTCTTGTTTTCACAACCAAACGACCTCCCAATTTTCTGAAATCCTGGACGACCAATTTTACTGTCGCATCTAACTAGGGAAGAGGGAGACAATAGACCGGAATGCACTTTCAACCATCAGAATCTAATTCATTCTGGTTTCGGTTTGTAAAGAAGGATTTAGCACTAAAATCTCACTCAGCTTTCAATTTGGAAAGTATTCTATCTGAGGCTTAAAAGTGTCCCTAATGCGTGTGAGGTGGCAGCGCCACTTCCATGCTGTGATCTCTCGTAACACTTTCCAGCTAGGTGTCGGGCATCCGAAAGGTTTGTCATCGTGTAACTTCAAAGGATTCCGCTGCTTCTACCGCACCACCACTTGGATTTGGCCATCGCTTTGGCCTGCCTCAGAACATTCGGCATCGCAACGCCCTGAAGAGTGCTTTGAACTTCAAGTTTTACTCTGTTTTGGGAGAACGGAACCCACGTTTTACAAGTGTGCGAGAGACCTATTGCAGTGCTCCACTTATGACCGACCAAATAGTGCTGGGATCATTTGAGCAGTTCAGGTTCACCGATCGAAGATATTTAGTTCATTCTTGTTGATTGGTGGACAAACGTTGGACCCCTGATGTTGACACAGGCCGAGGTTGTGCTCAAAAAGACCTGCCTCTGACACATTCTAGCCCTCCTCCCGCTAGCTTTCAGTGAATAAATGTGGGGTTTTCGGTAGTATGCTACACGTGCGTCGGCGGTTCACACGTGACACGCTAGCAATGCTCGAAATGCTACTATTCCACAGCACTTTGGCCGGATCACACCTCAGTCGACCACCAATGGGTCACTCAATGTCATCGCTAGAAATTCAGCCTGATGAAGACAATTAAAGCCGAACCCTCGGTTTGATCATTTGTACATATGTGGGTTACATAATATGACCGTCAACTTGTCCCGATTGCTACTCAGTGAGTTTTGAATTCCAGCCTTTTGCTAAAGGACGATGAATGATCGACTTTTGTCTTCTCATTTATTAATTACTATCCAGTTCGCAAGTCAATTTTAATTCGAAATTTAATCTGACATTGCCAAACACGCCGTCGGATTACGAACGATGATAAAACAGACGGTTTCGCAATGACATCGTGCGCCCAGTGTTCCTCTGTAAATTCAGGAACATAGCGCAATAGTTGTACGGCTTTTCGAGGTCTAGAAGCAGAAAAAAACTAAATCAGACTGATTGATGCCAATGCGGTCAATGTACACCGGAGGATGCTTGGTTTAATCAGAAGGCGTGCTCACATAGTTGCTCGTAGTTCAGCCTATGTGTGACGCCTATAGATCAGCAGGTTATGAACGGTGTCAAACGAATAACCGTGGTAAATTTCTTGCTTCCGATGATAGTCGAGTTCAGGCTGTGACCCTAATGCTATAACGCAGTACTCCGTAGAATCAGACTAGTAACAAATGTAGCACTTCGCAACATTAGACTCTAGCGTAACAACAACTTTGTGGGACTTACTGTTCAAATTCGTTGCCAAAGCGTGCTTACCTTTTTGAAGTGATGTAGAACCACCCAGTCGAGTTGAAATCACTCATCAAATGAGATTCCAGATTTCCTTCATTTCCTTGCACTTACATATCCAGACAAAAGTTTCGACTTAAGCGTTGAGAACATTTTGGGTAGTGACATGAAAGTTGCATCATATCAAATAGGCATTGATTGAATTGTTCGGCAGTCGAATTAACCAACCAGTGAATCTCTGTCCCTGGGTGTGTTGGCTAAGGAGCGTACATGCTAGTGTGATACGAATGTGTCCGTTGCAGGGACAACCACCACAAAAGGAGCAAGGAGACAAATGGGATTATCCCACGCAAATTAACACCACCAAAATCATTCCCTGAGGAAAATAGAAATGGTACAAATGCTGGTTTAGGTGCTCGGTCAGGATTGGATGGCGTGTACGTGAGTTGGGTTTGGAGTTAGACCCTAACTCTGCCCTTATTCCAACAACTTTCGAATGACTCGCAGAGAGCTGACCATCTGAATGGCACAGTGGACAAGATTCATGCAATCATTCGGCTTCGAACCGAATCAGCTGTCCGAAAGCCAGCTGACTTTGGCTCGGTTTGTGATTGAACACTAGTTAAAACACTATTTCACTACCTAGGCTATCAAGCCCATTCCGTGAGTCCTTTTTTGTGCACCATTATTTTCCCCTCGAATCCTGTAAACCGAGCTCCATGCGACAAGAACAGACAGTTTATCAGCCGATCACCACTCAACTGGACACACACACGACAGATCTCAGCGTCTGGTCAGACAGTGAATCAGTCGGTGTGGTCAGTCAGTGGCTGCAACCATTTGCGAATAACAACAGCACGTGTGGAGCAGAAAGTATGAATGCGAACAAAGACAAGTCTGACGAAACGAGGACACAACAGTAACGAATTACTTTCCGGTTCCCACGTGTCACAACAACTGCATTACACGCATGGCGGAACATGCTACTCATAAGGTCGTTGGAACCTCTTCGACAACCCACGACAGGTTTCGCTCTTCTTGAGGCTCAGCAGGTAGGCATAGTCCCCGAGTCTTCTTCCACCTTGTGTTCTACTTGAACACCAAGCTGTAGGTAACTGACGAGCAAAACTTTTCGACACTTCACTACCGATTTCACCCTCCTTGAGACCCCTCCCTAAACATCACAAACCAGCCTGGTTCACTTGAGTATCCCGTTAAAGCCAAACTGGTGCGTCAATGAGAGCAGTGCACCCGGTTTAGAAAAAGAATGGTAAGATTTCCGCCACTCGATGCATTCGTTCTAATGAATGACTATCAAATCGGCTTGGAGGGACCGTTTAGTTGATAGCGCATGTCTTGACAAGTAAAGAAACATCTGTTTTTCGCAAGAATATGTACAAGGACGGTAACCAGTGTAAAATCAGTGTGTGAAATTTTCAAACGGGGTTTGAACCCGGGATTTGCAGCTGAGATTCTGTGGTCTAATCAGTTTGACCGTTGACGCAGTTGGATCAGCGGCACGTCGGACTGACCGATTATCCATATATAGATTTCATTATGTGATTGGAGTCAAACTATACCGAGAACGAGACGGAAGGACGTTATCGATCGTTTGGCTGCAACAATGTCCACACAGGTCAATATTGCGGACCAGTTTCGGTCAGGTCAGTTTGACATACTTGTTTGGATAGTAGAGGTCACGTTGCTGAATTTCTGCCATCGGCCGGAAACTTGCATGGACTTCTGATTATCATTAGACCAGGATAACAACAGTCTGGTAGGAAGAAATTTTTCTGGCCCTTCCAGCTTTAGGCTCCATGTCGACAGACCAGTGTGGCTAATAACCAGTAATAGACCTCAACTCTTCGGTGTCTTGTGCATTTTTTTGTCTTCATAAAATTGCGGCTACTCGTGCAATTAGGTTGCAGAAGCTCATAGTTGTCGTCTAAACTCGACCATTATCTCCAAGGCACGACAGCTTACCGGCAGCATTTCTTCACGAACTCATCTCAAGTTCCGGTAGTCGCATTTGGTCAGCAAACAGAGGGTGTGTGGCTTACAAGCCAGGTTCGCTAATTTCCTCTGACAGTTGAAGTCACACACCGCTAGTGATAGATATCGCAGGGGTCCACCGCTGAGATTTGTGTTGTCCAATTACAGTGAACACTTGGAGAATTTAGCCGACATCTGTCTAAATAACCGGTTTGTTCTATTTGAACGATAGGGGTGGTACGGGAACACCGCAAATGAGCACTGTACACCACACTGCATCATCTCCTATTTCCTCTAGATGTGTTTCTTGTATTAGACTTTTCGGTTTAAATTTATAAGAAAACGAACAGCGTGAGAACATGCTTGGCAACTTCAGTATCGGTAGTTCTCTTAAGGTAAAATAGCGTGATATCAAATTGATTTGTGGGCCATCCCATCCATCGGGGTGCACTAAGACTCTCCCATCTCACTGCCGAGCCGTCTCGTTCAACCTAGATGGTATACACCATGTACCCGCCGGATTTGAGCGATTGTACTATTGTTTCGGAAAGTGATCCTGGTGAATCATGCAGTCAAGTCTCATACTCTGCTTTGCTGTGCGTCCAAATTGTGCCGAGCTCGGATATCCAAGTAGCTTGACAAGTTTCGTTGGTGAAATGAATCAGCTGAACTTAGGCGCCTATCTATTGCCTTTTCAAACTTTTATACCCATAGGTTTTCTTTCCTGAGCATCTGTCCACATGCATGGCCATCGACAACAGTCTTCGACCGACTATAACCGGTGCGTACACTGATTATCGGTTGAATTCACTTGCAAGTCCAATCAGGATCGTGCAAGTTAGTCTCATCTGAATACCAGCAGTGTAGTGAGTAGTATACACCAACTCAAACCGACTCTTCGCAAATTTCGGGCCGGTCACGAGATTTTAGAAAGCATCTGAAGTTCTGCACGCAAATCTAGGCGATATCAATCACTACCAGAAGACTAACTCAGATGCAAACATGTTCCAAATCCGGCCTCACACAGCCACGCATTAGGCAAGTGTGCCTCACCATAAACACAATGTTGACAGGCGAATCGCTTCACATTCCTACCTCCTTCTTCTCACTGGCGTATTGATTTCTGACGGCCCCGGCTCCGCCTCAGAGCCTCCTGAAGCATTCACCTGTCGTGTTCCCACTACAGTCGGTCTTCTAAGGTCTTCTTACTAAGGTCGTTAGCACACATCTGCAGCTATAACCTGCTAGAAATAATTCGCCGGGGTATGTGCACATGAAGTCAGCATTCGAATGCCACTGGGTAAATCTACTCGACTTTTTCAGTCAGTAGTACCGCCTGCTGAAAACCTGTCGCCGATTTCAAACGCACTGTCGGTGACAAGTCCATGTATGTGAACCCTACAAGATGACCTTTTACCACGAATACAACACCAGACCACCCTGTTTTTCCAGCAGAACTGCCAGTGAGAAGGGTGAGCAAACTACTCCATAATCTTTAGGCAAGCTGTTAGACTCGGTTTGGATACTCTCGTTTTTCGGTTGGAGGCTGTGCCTAGCCGCTTTTTTTCTCTCTCTCTCAACTTAGCAAGCAAACTCCAACTGTCATGGATCTTCTGTGAAGCGAGCCCACACCGTTATAGAGAGACATCGTATATATTCCCCTTCTGAAACATTGGACCGCCTTAGAAACAACAAATGAGACGTCAACACTTCAATTTCTTTCATCGGCTGTCCACCTAAAATACATTTATTGATCTAGCACATGTCGACAACGAGGAAAAAACATGAAGGTGCCCAAAAAGGACAGAATAGATGGGACTGTGTTGAGCGCTAGGTTAGGCACATATTTTGGTGCCTGCCTTTGGCAGGCGTCTTATAACCGATGGATCCGGGTTGTAGACGGACAAATAAATGATCGCTTTCACACGGTGGGTATGAGGTGTGTTAAATAATTACCTGAGAGATGGTGGTCTGTTATGCCAGTATAGACGACACCGCAACTGCAGATTAACCGATAGGCAACATGGGCTACAGAAGTCTCAGGTCCAAGATGGGCTGGCTGGGTTACTAAATATAAAATAATAATCGTACAGCTGTGTCACCCTTTCGGTGCCTAACTGCCATGCCACCCAAAGGAAGCATGAGGGCTGGGATACTGCCAGGTTGCTCAAGTCTAGACAGGGCAAGTCGAGAGGCGGAGGTCGGGTTCGAACCAAGGACCTTCCGGTCAGTACTTTCGCGCTCTAACCACTGAGCCGTCTGGCCCCTACTGAGTTACGCTACGGAGTGCGGCCGGGAAAGTGCGATCTGGTGTGGCTGTTATTTGATCCTTGGTATCTGTAAAAATATGATCACTCCTGAACGACAGTTGAAGGAAAGCACTTTCCCCTAAACACAAGTAACCCGCTTCGTCTTAGATTCTTACAGACTTTCGTTTCTGGCAAAACGCTATGGATAGTCATTTTCCGATAAGAACTCTTCTGCTTTGTGCAGCTCACCAGATATGCACCAAGCCAACTCGATCATTCACTTTCCTTTATCAAAAGGCTGGAATTCAAAACCCACCGAGTAGCAATCAGGACAAGTCGACGGTCATATTATGTAACCCACATATGTACAAATGATCAAACCGAGGGTTCGGCTTTACTTGTCTTCATCAGGCTGAATTTCTAGCGATGACATTGAGTGACCCATTGGTGGTCGACTGAGGTGTGATCCGGCCAAAGTGCTGTGGAATAGTAGCATTTCGAGCATTGCTAGCGTGTCACGTGTGAACCGCCGACGCACGTGTAGCATACTACCGAAAACCCCACATTTATTCACTGAAAGCTAGCGGGAGGAGGGCTAGAATGTGTCAGAGGCAGGTCTTTTTGAGCACAACCTCGGCCTGTGTCAACATCAGGGGTCCAACGTTTGTCCACCAATCAACAAGAATGAACTAAATATCTTCGATCGGTGAACCTGAACTGCTCAAATGATCCCAGCACTATTTGGTCGTTCATAAGTGGAGCACTGCAATAGGTCTCTCGCACACTTGTAAAACGTGGGTTCCGTTCTCCCAAAACAGAGTAAAACTTGAAGTTCAAAGCACTCTTCAGGGCGTTGCGATGCCGAATGTTCTGAGGCAGGCCAAAGCGATGGCCAAATCCAAGTGGTGGTGCGGTAGAAGCAGCGGAATCCTTTGAAGTTACACGATGACAAACCTTTCGGATGCCCGACACCTAGCTGGAAAGTGTTACGAGAGATCACAGCATGGAAGTGGCGCTGCCACCTCACACGCATTAGGGACACTTTTAAGCCTCAGATAGAATACTTTCCAAATTGGAAGCTGAGTGAGATTTTAGTGCTAAATCCCTCTTTAGAAACCGGAACCAGAATGAATTAGATTCTGATGGTTGAAAGTGCATTCCGGTCTATTGTCTTCCTCTTCCCTAGTTAGATGCGACAGTAAAATTACTCGTCCAGGATTTCAGAAAATTGGGAGGTCGTTTGGTTGTGAAAACAAGAACAATATATTCTTGGGTATTTCATCTGTTTCCGAGTTTTTTTAATAGACGAATACACCAGGCGCGCACCAAGCCAAGTTTATAAGACACTGTATTCAACTAGTTATTTCCAAAAATATGGGACGGACAGAAATTCAAAGCGGCTATTACACCATAGTACAACATTCTCATTGAAAGGAAGCAACTCGAAACCCCGCAGCTCCTAGTCTACACGGTTATATCAGGGAATCTATGTACACAGATGTTTAGTCAATTGGAATCCAAACGGCAGGAATGCGTGACCATTAGTTGATCTCTTTTATCCCATTTGGACAGATTTGAAGAATTCTTTCAAACTTCACCGAATCATCTCTATGGAATATCTTTGGCTTTTATCATTGATTTCTAATAATTTTTTTCCAAACCTACCTTTATTTGACCATGTAGCTAATAAAAACAGATCTGCTCTACTGGTCCTTCTCCGTAAACAGATTTGTTTTCTCTTTAAAAACGAACCGCCCACTCGTTGCTCGCCCCCACCTTTATTTAGGTCAGTATTTGTTTATCTTTGCTCAAAGTTTAAACAGAATGGGATGATTTTCCATTCTTATTGTCAAAATAGTTTTCTCGCGTTCCGTTTGTTAACTACGGGTAATTTGTTAAAGGCTGGATGAGCGCCATAAACAGAGTTGTGGGTCTGGCGATGAGATCACTAATCCAACACGAGCGTTTCGTACTTTATAACACAAGTTTACACGGGACGAGGTGTTACCCTCGGTCACTAATCTACATTCTCAGGTGAAAGGTAGAAGAAATATTGACTGTAAATTGGGTGGCGTTTTGACCAGGAGAGGGCAATGCAAAGTTTCCGGACAGACTGGGTGTGTGAACAACGGCAATGCGTGACGGTCTTTTTTGCATGAGCTGTTTAGGCTTAGTCAAGTATGAGGTCTTGGCTATGCCAAATAATGTACGACACGTAACGTTGTGTTCGTGTGCATCGCATAAGTGCGAGCTTTACTCCACCCTGCTTATGTGGTGGACACAGCCTGGACACAGCGAAATTACTGAGCAGAGCACGGTGCCTATTTTGTAGAGTTAGCCTGCAACTCAGCCTGTCGAAGCGCCAACTAATGAGTTGTACGCCAATCACACCATGGAAGGTAGGAGAGGGGTGGCAGAATACTCAGATAAATGTGACCGACGGAGTTTATTAGAGGTTTGCTAGCGGAGATCAGTATCAAACACTCACCCTATTGCCGCTCACTCACAGCGACTTTTCTTTCATTCATCTAGTGGCCACATTTGCTCCCGACATGTAAGCCATCTAGAAGAGTTCCTTTTCGATCGCACAGAGGACACTTTAAACCCAATGCACGCAATCCTTGGTAGTTTGTCCATTTTTTGACACACCTCATGTACGCGTTGACTGCTCATTTAAATTCGATGTAGTCACACTTGAAGTGGACGTTATCTAAGAGATTGGTCCTGTCAGGGAGAACAATCATCAGCAATGTGCATCCCAATAGACTCACGGAGTTTCGAAACTCTCGACCTCCTGGCTACTAGTTTGAACACGTAGCAGTTCGGCCACGAGCGACCAGTCAACAGTGATTAACTCGTACTTATACAGGATACAGCGGCGCTCATCCTTCAATCACGATGAGTGAAAATTCCATCTGGGAAGTTGTCACTCAAGGTGACAGACAGAGAGGTCGGTAAAAACGAGACGGAAGGCTAGGCCAACGGTGAGGTGTGACGATGCCATAAACTATACAAGTCTCGCCCCGGTCTGGTTTACATTTTTCCTTGTCATACACCTCTTGTAAACGCTTCTTGTGCAATTGCAATTCCCCCCAATTTCTTGGTTATCACGATTCCCAGCCTCAGAAATTTGAGATTAGTGTTTGTTTATTTTGCAAGTGCTGATTCTATTTGGGATCGGGAATGAAATTCGTGGAGATTAGCAGTCCATTCCTTCAGAATAAATAATTTATATGGGGCGAACTAATCAAATAGGATAGATAGTTGAAAGCATAACCTTGTAATAACCAGTGCTCCTCGAAATGCACATAGAGTCAACCTAACCAATATTAGCCCCAACAATTGGTCAGTTTCCATCAGATGGGCTCACTCCCTTCTCAAACACATTTTCGAGGTGCAGTACATTCCAGGACAGAATAGTAAGATTGTAAAATATTGCCATTGGGAAGAGAAGGCGGGTATGAAGACTCTGAGAAGCCTAGCTTGTTTCAATGATGAGCATATGATGCTAACAGCGTTAAGTGAATTACAGGCCTACATGGTGAAGGATTCAGCTCTTCCAAAAGTACTGGACTACTCATCGACTTCACGGCCACCAATGGGTCCTGTCCTGCGAGGTTATTTCCCCGCACTGCTATCCAGTATGAGACGTCTATAGTAAATTGGCACGACATAGGATCTCACCGTATTGTTCCGATCCCAGGTTTTGCCCAAACTGTGCTTGCTAGCGAGTATGAGACTTATCCCGGCATCGTGAGAACTATGGCCAAAATACGCGCCTACTGTTTGTGGAGGTATCATTCGGAGGCTGTGTTGGTTGTCAACATGCTCATGAAAGTTCTAAATATTTCAAATTACCTGTCCAGCCCGGACAGTATATCATGATGTCCAGCGCTAAACTTATCGTGAATATAATGGGTTCATGCACATCAGAGAAACATGCTCATTGTTACAAGTTTTTATACAAAGTGAGGAAGCCTTCGTTTGCGGCAACATCACGATCACTGTGGTCACAAGGCGACTCGAGCAATCGTTTCACCTCAGACGTAGATGACACATAAGTTGGAACAACTATGCAACATGCAGTCGTGCACCGGATACGAAAACAGTGGTTAGGCAAACAGGCGAACTAAGGGGTAGACTACAGTGATGCTAACGGAGAGGGCACAAGGTCACCTCCTGAAGCGCGTTGTTCATTGGACAAGATAGATAACAAACATTGCACGTGGGGGCATGCATAGGCTTTGGGGGAAAGCTCCAACTGAACCCAGCAGAATGAAAAATGAATCAATAAGGTATCAGACATCAACAGGCTTAGAAGTCCCGGTCCAAACTGGGCTCGGATCTTACTTAGCAAATTGAGCGCCATGTGGTGTATAACAAGGAAAGTTTAAGGTCGACACAGCATAGTGAAATAAGACGTTATAATCCTACGTTTCCCTTGTTGTGGTTAACCTTTTTCAGAACTTTCTACAATCGGTTTAATACGAGTCAAGTGCAGTGTTATTTGAGTTCGTCACAATCCCCTTTGGAATTAAAAACATTCCGAACTCAGGCCAAAACTTCTTTGAAAAGGACACTACATTTCCAAACGACGAATTCCCCTACATAATGCTCCCTTCTCATTCATCTGGATTCGTGAGTCTGGAGGCTCTGGTACATTGTTGCATTTTGACAACCAATCATGCAGACGCGTGAGCACCCATCACGCTTCAGACTGATCGATCTACTAACCCTCATATCGTTGTTATTGGGGGGTTTCGGTTTGACAACAATCTGAACCGAACAGCTGTGACTTTGCCTGTGTGAGCGAAGTCATGAGAATAAAGGACGGGTAAAGCAATTATTAACAGTACGAGTCTCTTCAGAAGGCAAATATGCCTTCTATGAAGGCACACCAAAAGTTGATTAGTTCATTCCCTACCTATTTATAGCTTGTCATACCCTAGAGATTAAGAACAGTGCGTCGATTTTCACTTGACATTTGGAAGTTTGTCCACAAGACATGCTGCAAACAGGTTCCCCTTTGGGGATCACTGCTGAGGAGTTTCACTGCGTGCATATTCGTATCCTAGCAGTTTTCCAGCGTGAACTTTGCTATACAGCGTAAACCAGAAAGCTTTATAACAGTTATGCTGGAATCAGGTTTGTTTTCACTCCACCAGTTTGTATTCCAGGATGACCACAAGTTTGGTACAAATGATCCCCAGCAACAGAAATTCGCTTGAAAGGAGTCAAAGCGTGCTTCACGAACAAAAACATATTTCCGAATAGTATAAAAATGTATTTGCATTAAAAGGTAAACAGTTTCTAGCCGATTCCAAAGAGTAGACCTTTGACATTCAAACCCTTTCAACATGACCCTTCGCCTTATTCAACGCAATTCAGCTTTATTTCAGTTTAATCATTTGTATCACACTTGCATGCCACTTTGGTTTTCACGAAAGGCACACCTGAAACCCAGCTGTGTCTCCCGTTTATGATATTCTCCAACTGAATGTGCTGCACCAGGTCACCTCATGTTTCAGTTGGTATGATATTCGAGATATCGCGACACGCTGAATATACGTAACGCACTACCCATAATGTTGCTAAAAACTCCGACAGCCCATGGCTTGTTTCGCCCTTCTTGGGGGTCATATGGCAGGCGTAGTATCCTAATTTCCTTCAACCTTATGTTCTACTTATACCCAAATTGCATGAAATACGACAAGTACACTCATTTGGTTCTCACTGGAAACCCACCCAATTCCCATATGAATCTCTTTGTTGTGATGTCTGTCTGATGAGCCCCAAGAAGGGCGAAGCCAGTTGTGGTAATAAATAAGATAGTCGTTCAGGTGTAACACCCTCTCGGTGCCTAGCTGCCATGCCACCCGAAGGAAGCACGAGGGCTGGGATACTGCCAGGTTGTCCAAGCCTACACAGGAGAAGTCGAGAGTCAGAAGTCGGGTTCGAACCACAGACCTTCCGGTCAGTAAATTCGCCTTCTAACCACTGAGCCATCTAGCCCCACCTGTTGTGGGCTATCAAATAGTTATCAGCAAACCAATGAGTACTGTATGACGTCAATGCAGAATAAATTCTGTTTGAACCGTGTTCCGTTTTGTCGGCATCGCTTCTTTTGATTTTGCTTGTTCTGTCTCTACTGAGAGTATCAAGTTTGGGACACCAAATTCCAGGCTCGGGTGAGACACCGGTAAAATGACGCGGCAATATGAGAGTCGAGGGCCAAGACATCGCCTGTTCACCGTGATCTAAGTGGTTGCACGGGAAATCGCTCCAACTCCTATCACGCTCCATCCAGTGTTGGGACTGGAGTAGTTCAAAGACAGCACAAATCCCCCTACAGACCCTGTTCATTAAACGTGTAATTTCAGGACATGTTGCAAAAGTCAGTATAAACGGTACAGGGTCACTGATCCACCTCAGAGATAACTGTCCCCTGCAATCAGCCGATAGAGGGAAGGACAGGACGCTTGACTGGTTTAAGTCATGGCTTTCGCGTCAAGTAAGCCGAGTGAATACAGCTCACGTCCAACTGGCCAGTTTCAATTCCAGGAATGTATAAAGAAGTCCGTATAAGGACCGGGCTGATAAAACTCGACGCAACCACTTACAGAAAGGAACCTGTGAAGTGGGTACATGGGACTGATACCCAACTGAAATACGATGTGCCAGACATTTAAATATAGGAGAGGAGTGAGGCGAGTTCCTACACCACTGAGCATAAAACGACAGATAGTCATAAGACTGTTCATAAGGCTGGATGAACATGGCGAGAAGCCGTGCCCTGAATGACACAAGTCCACTAAACTAGTAAGAAGTGATTCAACGATGATGCTTTCTGCATTAAAAAGGAAAGTAATTTGACCAGATTTTACGTCAATCTACCGTCGTCCGATTGCAATAGAATGAATCCCTTCCGGGATCCTATTCTTGTTTAAAATCTATATCGTATTCACGAATGAAATAGATTACATAAGCAAAATTGACAAAGCAAATGAATTCCTCAATAACCTGCCTTTCAATTGGGAACTGGGATTCCAGGGACTGGACATCGATGTCATGCAGATAATCCTTGCACACCTATTCGATGAGTTAGTTAATCGATGTTGATATCTGCTCGTATATGAGTTGTGTTCAGTTACTCAGCATTCTCTAGTGATCGGGATTCAAAATGAAACCCCTAGTGCACAGATGTTATTCGTTCAGCTGTAGCACCCTTTCGGCGCCTAACTGCCATGCCACCTGAAGGAAGCATGAGGGCTGACATACTGCCAGGTTGCCTAAAACTAGACGGGGGAAGTTGAGGCGCAGAGGTCGAGTTCGAAACACGGGCCTTCCGGTCAGTAAATTCGCGCTCTGACCAATGAACCATCTTGCCCCCCCCCCATTGTACAGATGCAAGCCTTCGAATGACAGTACTTACCAATGCTAAAAACTCATTCTATTGCGGTAATCACCTTCTCGGTTGAGACAGTGTTTCTTATTGTATCTGTCTGGGTTTTGGGGGCAAGGAAGGGGGAGGTGTTCTCCCTAAGGTTTCGCCTATGTGTCGGTTCAGATGCGTGTTACTAGCTAATTTGCACAACCCTTAGGGCTCCACTGGGGAAGTCAGGATATAAAAACAACTGAAGTGAGTCCCACCCTACTTGGCCGTTGGACTAGTGTGTATCCAGGATTTAATTGCCAAAGAACATTTTCCGATCTTTTTCATAGTCACACGATGCCAACAGATTCGGAAAATTTCAAGTGTGTAGCCAAATGTACCGACAAACGAAACGTATTCAACTAGTGGATGGGGGAAATTTCACTTTACTGCATTCGATAATGGTTGTCATTGGAACCGCCTCGGACAAAGGGAACGTTCACCTTGCCGCTGTCAGACTGAAGTGAATTCATTCGGATCAATCACGTTGCTTAATTGGGATGTCGCCTTCCCAATTCACTTGATGGTATGCGAAGAAAAAGACACTCGGATCGACCAGGGATTAGCTAGCGTGTTACAGGTGGCCTGATTAGCTGTCTAGATTATCTAATTATCCGATGTGCCTAGATAGTGATCAGACGACCGGAAGCATGTATACCGACCTTAATATGGAACCAGTCACCTGACCTGAAGACGGTTTGTGTTGGAAACGAAATGTGCACTCAAATCAATTGAAACGTGACAAAGTGGGCTACGAGTGCAGTTTATATTGGACTGTAACTATATTCCGTCCACTGACGAACTTCACTAATTTGAAGATCACTTTGGTGTTGGCAGGGGACTTAGTTGCGGCAGCAATTTCAGTTGAAGGATACTGTAAACGTTAACACCAAAAGAGTGTTCATCAGTTACCTGTTCAGGTAGGACACAGTTGAAGGAAACTCGGGGACTGTGTCTACCAGATGAGCATCAAGAAGGTCGAAATCGGTGACGGGCCTTCGGAGAGATTTTAACAAATTTATGACTATTGTGTAATGTCAAAAATACCCTTTGTCCGTTAAGAAAACTATTCATGAGGCTGCTGAAAGGTCTTCAACAGCCCATGGCCGGTTTTGCCCATCTTCGGGCTCATCAGGCAGACACAGTCCCCGAGCTTCCATCAACCCTATGTTCTACTTGAACATAAATTGGATAGATTTCAATAAGTACTTTCGTTTGTGCACGAATTTGGTTTTGAAAGGAGATTCAACTGAATCTCTCATTCGTGATATTCTTCGACTGAGTGTGCTGCACACAGGCCGCCTCTTGTTTCAGTTGGTACGATATTCCAGACATCGCAGTATGTTTTCTCCAAGTCAGACTTTCTGTTTGTAATGTTGTTATTACTCGATCACCCTTGTGAGACGCAGTGGAAGATCGTTCCACATTGCAGCGCGCTCCTTAATATGAAGCCGTCAAATAAATGACAATTGCACGTAGCTAGCATCGAATGAGAGGTAAATTTTGAAGTTCATGAGACCCGGAAGAATGGATGGAAGGATCAAAATCAGCTCGCTGTTTGCACCATCCAGAATCGAAGTTTGGGCAGGATAACGCAAACAAACGCAACAGACAAACACAAAGATCATCAGACCCCGGACCGGCGTGATATGGTTTGCTGCCGACCTTACTAGGATAGGGCTAGCCTAAGCACAAATTCGAGCTGGGTTTGTAGTGTCGAATTAACGCTCACTTCGGCGAAGCCCAGTAGGCACAGGTAGGTCTGAGTAAACTTAGGAATACTATCGCCTCAGTTATCTCAGGTTTTCAATATGATTCTTGAGGTAGTACACTTAGAAGATAGGGCAAACATGATGACTCATGCTGTCTTCAGACCACTCCACCTCCAAAACTGAATCAAATGTGCTGGGATTTTGAGCAGTTTCACATACAAACACTCGGACTCCCAGGCTTGAGGGTTGATCAGCTGGGTTCTCGCCCAGCCATAGTGTTTAGAGGGTCAAAGCTAACATTCGTTGGCCCAAGCGTGACGTGAAAATGTGTACGAGGTCTTTCAGAGCAACTTGACATTCCCAAACTGGGTTTGGGCAGAATATCAATTAAATGACCTACCAGTTCGGCCATCTCGATTCGGACATCAAACTAGGTCGTTCAGCCTTAATATGTGTGCTCAGCGTTCGAACACACCACCCCGTCCGTGTAGTACCAAAGGCAATGAGGTGGGGAAACAATCCTCGCACGGTGTCGAATAGTCGAAAACGAAAACGAAAACGAAAACGGGCATGTGGGTCGTGTGAAAAGTGCACAGTTCCGTGAGACGAAGATTGTTCAGTTTATGAATGGGTTGGTGGACGACTGAGATAGACAACACAACGAGCGAACTCATACAGATGAAAAAATCGTTTGAATCACTTCACTCAGTTCTACTCACCTGCATGCGCAACGTGTGCGATGGTCACGAAGGTCGGAATACACTCACCTGATAGAGGGAACTGATCGATCCATCTAGCGTTTAGCCAGCCATTCCACTCACGGTGGATTCCATACTGGAATGAACGCAATCTGTACTGTAATTAGTCGGTTTCTGGGGTCGTACAGATTGGATGCCAACAAGCCAACTAACGGAAATGAAGACGCACACGAGACCTTGACCTTGACCTTTCTCTAACCACCGTTTTTCGTAAAAGATTATGGAATGGCGCGACGCAATGCCATTCAGCCATGTCGTTCGGCCGATGTGAGAAAAGGACTCGAGGAGCAGTCGAAGATGACCGTAGGTAGAGGTGTTGTGTGCACCGAAAACACAAACATCTGGGCAAAAACATGAGAGATTAATTCTCATCCCTTCAACCGGTAAAAAAAATCAGAAACCTCGAGCCAAGTAATGTGGAGATAAAAGAATCGGTCAGCAGGGTTTAAAATGACAACTTTAACTTTGTCGGCATTGTGCCTGCGGCTGGAAGCAGAATACGAGAGCAAGGTTTCTAGTGCGACACTTTCATGATACCCTGATGGCCGTTTGTTCGCACTAAAGAAAGTGATTCCATAGAATAGACGTAATACACTACTCACAACGGTGAAACCGGTCGTGGACTGTTGAAGAGTTTTCGGCACCTTTATAAGTAGTGTATCACGTCTATACAATGCATCGCGATGTCTCCAATATCGTACCGACTGAAACATGAAACATTCAGTTGCTTAGGGACGTCATAAACGAGTGATTCAGCTGGCTTTCAAGTGAGTCTCTCGTCAAAACCAAACTGATATGCAAATGGGGCCGGTAGTCCAGCTGAGAACAATATGTTCAGATGAACTAAGTTTTGAGAACTCTTGGGCAACAGGATGGGGACCGTACGCTTGTCTGATATCAATTTCAATCTGTATTTCTACCTGACAATGGGGTGTATCTTCGTAGCCCTGTCTAGGCTTGGGCAACCTCGCAGCCCAGGTTGCTCCCTCCCAGCCCTCGTGCTTCCTTCGGGTGGCAAGGCAGTTAGGCACAGAAAGGGTGCTACAGCTGGACGGTTTTACCTTCATAGGCATCATTATGGTAAACAGCCTATGGAGGAAGCTGATATGTCCATGGTACGTTAACACCCGACGGCTTAGTAGAATTAAATCCCGAGCGAGGGTAATATACAGGTGAACTCTGAAATCGCTGGTCACGGAAGCTAATCACTGAGTATGGCAAGGCTCCGTGCTACTCTTGCTCAGATAAAGTCTTCTTCGGAAAAAGACTTTAGTTCTCTACGCTGGTGCGCCTGGTTCCTACTCATTGAGTCTTATTCCGATTACAGACGAAGTTGTGGGTATTTTTGCGATTTTTAGCTGCATTTTGGGTGTGCCAAATATTTTCGATGTGCACAGGAAACATTCGGTGATGTCAACTTTAGTGGCCGCTGCACTAGGACTGAAGAGCACGTGTGATGTTAAAGTGAAATGAATTGAAACTGTTTGGCATATGATTTGGGTTCCGATTTATCGGATACAGTAACTTGCTGGGTGAGTGCACTTAGTTGTTTTTTCTCAAGTTTACTCACGAATAAATCAGTCAGGACGGGGCCGAAGGAGATCACACTACAACCCCATCTTATCACTATTGAAGCTAAGCTGAACACTGCAATTGCAAACCAGTATTAGTTATTCGGGTTGGGAGGGAGATGAAATTGCTGGCATATTTGTCAGTGCACTCACAAGTAAAAAATTCACTAACCTGGTCTATTTTTTGGCAACTGGTGCAATGGCAAATTGGTACTACGTTGGGTGTGCCTAGCGAATTTGTGATCTTTCAGGAGGTTGACGCAACTGGGATATATCTTTCAAAATGTGAGTTCTCTAGGCGAACAAGTGTTTCCGAGGGCGGTACAAATCATATCATACACATAGATAACGTCATAAATCGATTGAATACTCCACTATAGCTATCGATTTTACCATGGGAAAGGAAGCAAACAATCAGACCTCCTTTCTGGACGTACCGCTGACCAGGAGAACTGATGGCTGTATTCAAAGAGAGGCGCGCACCATAAGGTAACCATGAGTGAACAGTATACGAATTCGCATAGTTTATTCCCCCACGACAAAAAAGAATCCTCGTTCGTTGTTTGGCTTCAGGGGCTCAAAAAATGTGTTCAGATGACCCAATGGAACGCGAATGGATGCTATCAGAAACACTGTAAAGGAAAACAGTTACCTTGATCTGTTTGTCCCACGTACTATGCAGAACAGAACCGAAACATTCTAGCACGTTCTTTCAAGCGGAACTGGGGAGATTAACCAAAAGTCTTCCCGCAGCGATAAGATTCACGTTCGGCGAGTTTAAATCTCGGTGCCTCTTCATAGCTTCACCTCTTCTATGCCCACAGAATAAAAAGAAACTACCAGTGCTGACCACATTGATAGTTGTTTACGACTTGATGTGCACATGTGGAACCACTTAAATCAGTCGTACGGTGCGGTACTTGTCTAAGGGGACTAGAGAACACTGCGCATAATAGCCCATTCTGGGTGGTACAACAAAATACCGAGTCGCCACGAGGCACATCATTGATTGGGATGCAGAAGTTCGGATCGGTGACAAGAAACCGGTCCAAAGTAGTCGTGTTACATAATTTCGCGACCCTCAGGACTATTGACATCCGATTTCTCAGGCCCGAACTTTAGGCACAGAGCAGATTTGTCCAATCTCTCAAGCTGAACTGTACCAGTGCTCTGAAGACAGCACACTCCAGACCATTTCTATCACATAACCCAGACCTAACCCAGACCTATCACATAACCCACCCAACAGCGCACTGAAGATGTCTCCTCGAATGGTGACGAAACGTTTGCAAATCAATTGCCAAGCTCGGCGAACAGATCAACAGCCACCTGATCAATTACCAAATAACCCAGACAATTAACCGTGTGTCAGATGACCTTTGCCCTTACTACCACGTAGATTTCCGTACCCCGGCGTCTTATTACGTTTTATTCTATGTTTAGACTTGTACCGGCCAGAAGATGAACCAGTAAGACCACGTGTCCATCTAACCTTCCCTGTTCTAGTGTCAAAATGGCAGCCTTTCAGCGGTTCCGGTTCTCGTTGGTTCTGGCAGTTAGTTAATTAGGTTGCCGGTTCCTCTAGAGGTTATGATTTGGCTTCGTTCCGTTTGTGAGATCATGTAACCTCACGTCATCCAGCCAATCAGCAGTAGCCGTCAGTTTAAAAAAGTCGAGTTAATATGATTACCTCTTCCTAAATTCTGGCTGTTTGAAGCCATTTCCATAACTCCACATGAAAACCAAAATGGAGGTGATTCGGCCCGGACTTGGACAACTGCGGACTATGGTGCGCATTGTTCGTCGAAATAGCATATAAGTAGCATATATAAACTCGCGCATGAATATTGGCAGGAAGTTTATACGATTATCTGAAAATATTTGGTCTAATACCTATTGAACTTGGAAGGGCTCCACAAACGGGTCACGCCAGAAGTCGTGCAATCCGGAATTATGGTCCCAGTGTCCCAGTACGAAAAAATGTGACACTGGAAAGCTTACTCACTTCGTGGTAGTTGTTGGCTTATGGCTCAAGCCCCATTATTCCTCTCCCCACAGTAACCCTCCTTCAGGAGATAACCTCCCTCCCGAGCGGACCAATTCTTAAGCTGCTTACCCCGAAATGATTCCAAGGAGGAGGAGAGCTCCAGAGATTTTAGATGATGTTAGATTGCACGCCCACCCATTCAAAGGCGTAATGTTGAGCTGAAGTTCCCTATCTTCAACCGCTGGAGAGATGGCTCAGTGGTTAGAGCGCGAATTTACTGACCGGAAGGTCCGTGGTTCGAACCCGACCTCTGCATCTCGACTTTCCCTGTCTAGGCTTGGACAACCTGGCAGTATCCCAGCCCTCGTGCTTCCTTTGGGTGGTATGGCAGCTAGGCACCGAAAGGGTGTTACAGCTGAACGATTATCTTCAATCGCTAATGCTGGAGTCGTTCGATTCGTGGAAATGGACCACTGGATACAATTTTGTTTACGCATCTTTTTTCTCTCGGATAGCAGCTCTAATTCGAGATCACTGTTTAGCCAAGTAAATGAATTGTTTCCATCTGTTATTCTAATTGGGACCAGTCGTCAGACATCATAATATGGATCTGGGAGGTTTGGAACACTATTTCTACCGAAGAAAAATGTACAAATGCTTCCTTAAGGGTGCTTTTGCTAGACGGATTAGACTCGCTAGCCCTGCTGTTAAGCTGGGCACCAGCATACGTAGTGCTATTTTAAACCACAGCGTTGATGGGCCCAAGGCCCAGGATTACAAAGTCCTTGGTAGGTCCCTGATCTTATACTATATATCTTGCTAGACCACCATATAAGTTCCGTGGTACCCTCTGGGAGAGGTGAGACTTCTGTTGTTCGAAAACTTGGAATACGCAGCAATTATTCGATGCGACGTTAGGCGGCTAATTCGGTTGTTTGTACTCGAGCAGTGAATCACCCAAGAAGCGAGCGACTTCTAATTTTCCAAAAATGTTTGCTCTTCCGGAAGACTTCCATCATGATGTCCCGAAGTGAGCCAGCCGGGTGATTGTTGCATGGATGAATTACCCGTCAGGACAGCAGTCATATTGGTAGTACCAGATAAACCGTATTTACTCACCCGAAGCTCGCACTGCACAACATGTATTAGTCACCTATCGTTGTTAACCGGCATATCTCACGACATTGTACTGCCCGGTCCACTGCCCCCATAAGATGTCTAAATATTCCACCTGATACCGTTCTCTGTGTGGTGATGGATATTGCACCATGTTAAGGGTTTCTAATTCTGTGGGATTTCTTCTAATGCAACATCCGGCTATCGAACCTGCCTATTTCACCAGCGGTGAGGTCATTCCGGCGTAAACACTGCACTGTCAGCTTTTTCACATCGGAAAACGCTGTTATCTATTGTCACCTACGTCGATCGCTCCTCGAGTCCTTTTCTCACATCGGCCGAATGACATGGCCGAATGGCATTGCGTCGTGCCATTCCATAATCTTATACGAAAAACGGTGGTTAGAGAAAGGTCAAGGTCAAGGTCTCGTGTGCGTCTTCATCTCCGTTAGTTGGCTTGTTGGCATCCAATCTGTACGACCCCAGAAACCGACTAATTACAGTACAGATTGCGTTCATTCCAGTATGGAATCCACCGTGAGTGGAATGGCTGGCTAAACGCTAGATGGATCGATCAGTTTCCTCTATCAAGCGAGCGTATTCCGACCTTCGTGACCATCGCACACGTTGCGCATGCAGGTGAGTAGAACTGAGTGAGAGTGAGAGTGAAGCGATTCAAACGATTTTTTCATCTGTTTGAGTTCGCTCGTTGTGTTGTCTATCTCAGTCGTCCACCAACCCATTCATAAACTGAACAATCTTCGCCTCACGGACCTGTGCACTTTTCACACGATCCACATGCCCGTTTTCGTTTTCGTTTTCGTTTTCGACTATTCGACACCGTGCGAGGATTGTTTCCCCACCTCATTGCCTTTGGTACTACACGGACGGGGTGGTGTGTTCGAACGCTGAGCATACATATTAAGGCTGAACGACCTAGTTTGATGTCCGAATCGAGATGGCGGGACTGGTAGGTCATTTAATTGATATTCTGCCCAAACCCAGTTTTGGAATGCCAAACTGTGTAAAACTCTATCTAATCCATTTTTGGACCAAGTGCGGAGTGAATCCAACCCGCAGGTCTCGACAACAGGTTTGTCTGTTCGTTGACCATATTTGGTACTTAGCTACTGCTCGATTAGCGTAGCGGTTCGCTCCCTCTAAGCTACTTGCCCTGGCTCCTTCCGTCTACCTTGCTCCTGTCCTCGATGGGATGTGACTTCGGTAACGGTCCCCTGACGATCTTTCCTGAGGTCGTCGACGCATTTTGACACTTTGGGATACTCAGCGGTCCACAGAGTTTTTCCGGTACGTCCAGAATTCCGCTGATGTATGCTCGGCGCTGTGCAGTATTCTGGATGTGGGCGTTTTTTCAGTGGCGGCATGCAGGAATGTTCGGTATAATGCCGGGGGACAGTACCAGCTCTTCTCATCTTTTGTCTTTGCAGGGGTTTAATTAAATACAGAGGTACAAATTCGACTGACCCCAAAGTGAGAATTTTGACGGGCGCTTATATTTGTCAGCGCATGTAGAAAATCGGCGTATCGTGTCCCTTTCATGGTATCCCCGTTTACTTTCTTTCCTATCTCCTATCTTAGATCCCGTGACCATAGAACAGTCACCTGCTGTCAAACGCACTAACACTAGGTTAATCCCTATTCATGGGTTAATAAAATGGGAAGTCCAATGAAAATTGGTGGCCGATACCCGTTTCCGGATTGGCCTGTCACAAAAAAGAGCTGATGGACGCCCACCCACAATGGTTTTGGTGTGAACGGCTGAACAGCTGAGAACTACACTGCACGTAGCTATTTGTCTGGTAACCAGCACTACTCACGAGACGCAGCTGAAGCATACCCGTATGACACAAACGGGAAAAGCCTGGCAGTTGGACCAATATTATATACTTCAGGTAGACTGTAAGCCTGTTTTACAAATCAGCCAAACAAAAAATACACTCGCCCCGCGTTTTACAGTTGGCCACGGTTCGATTTGATGCGGTCAGCAATATGATGACCATCGAAACACACTTAGAATCATTGCGGGCTTAGCTATAGGAGAGCTCGGAGAGCTGAAGTGGATCCGCATAACCTATTTCATCCACCGACGCTCCATCGACCGATCACTGTATGTCTGCTGGTGGCCGATCAGGCTAACTCGATCAAAAACTAATGTGAACACAGTCGCTTCAGATTCAACTTGTTCGGTTCACGAGATCCACGCCGACCGCTTTCAGGATTTCGACCAAGGTGTCCACATGACGAAGCTTTACCTGCCACAGTTGCACTCCTTTGTAACCAATTAATCATATAGAAGCAGTCCTGGAATCCTGCTCCTGTCCACTTGGCAAAGGAGTTCTACTTACCGTGGTTCATCAGGACCAGAAACCACGGTCATTCCCTCACAATCGAACTTGACAGAAAGGATTAAGATTCTGGCTCGAATTCTAGGAATTTACACGTTATTCACTGCCGAATTCGGAGAATTCTGAGAGATGAGGTCGCCATCTCCGAAATCTGAAGAAGGGAATGATGTTTGTTTTCCGATAGGCTAAAAACAGACTGAACATTTCCACCTTTGTCTCAAGGTCGATCTCAAGTGATACACACTGGACAAGACTCTCTACGAGCCATGGCGCTTACGGGCCAAACATTACAGGCGTTCCTTGGGAAACATTTCATCTAACGACTTGCTCATATGAACGTTCTTTTCTAGGCGTACAACATATCTATACTGTTGCCCCTTCAGTAGCTTATTCAGGACACACACACATTGTTTTGCAACACAGTTTTCACGACCAGCAAACTAAGCATTCAAACGCTAGTTTATCTGATACAGACAGTTAATAAGTGAAACTATGTCGCCCGAACAAGGGTCAATTCGCTACAAGAGGAAAAATTTTTGGCGGTAAAGCTCCTTTATTGTTGCGGAAGATTACATTTATTGTTAGTCACCAGACAGAATGCTTGTCTATCTCTCACTCTTTCTGAGCCAGTTATTTGCTGTGTGATTCCGATGTACAATATTTTCTAGTGGTTCTTTACTGATAGTAAGAGCCTTCAATTTCACCACAATTTGCCCCAAAGATACAGAGTTAGAATTACATGCTAGATGGTTGAAAATTTTTTTGTCAGATTTGAAGAAAACAGGTTGTGCACCGTCCACCTATCCGTAGTAATGAGTGCACTCAAAGACACAGACCTAAATCTGCTGAGCGTTTCCAGTGTTTGAGCAGTTAGCGGTAATTTATGAATGAACTTTGTAGGCCAGTTTGATTTGTATGTGCGTGTAGCCAGAGATGATGTACAGGCAGCTTACAATGTGACCGTCATTGAAGGTCAAACACTTGAAAAGCCGACAGTTCTTGAAACAAATTACTATTCTGCCAGATTCTTGTGTTCTGGTTCCACGGGATCAAAAATAAACTCAGTTTGAAGAATTTCCATACTGAATCTGATACGAAACCAGATTGAAAAATGTAGGATCGGAAAACCCAGAGTTAAGTCCCAAAACAGACAAACTAAAAAGTGGCGAAAATGCGGTGATTTGTTTGTTAGCGAATGATGTACGACATCGGTTGAGGATTTGGGAACAGAGGAAGTCGCCTAACCCAAACGAGACGACCATTTTGCTGATAGTTTAGCAACTCAGTAGGGGTTCCAGTGGATATTGAACTTCCTACCTAAGCGAGACCCCTCGGAAGTACTTAGAGGCCCTTAAACCTTTGACAAATTTCTCATGCCTATGTAAAAGCGATTGTGTTTTGGTAACAGCATTGAACATCGGTTTTTGTGAAGAAAAAAAACATTTAATAAACTCCTCTACTTATAAGTAGTCAAAGTAAAGTGAAAGACAGTCGGTGGGATATCTTACCCCTGTGAGGCGTGGTTTCTTCCGGAGTACAAGTGAAGTCTTGGTGCTAAATCTCTTTGCCTGTATAGACATTCAGTAAAATTGTTTCATTCTATCAACAATTATCTTCAGGGCCATCCGTGGCAGAGCGTACCATCAATTCTGGGGAGAGGGGGTTCGTCCGGCGAGGGAGGGGTGTTTCGCACCCTGTAGATTGCTGAGATATTTGAAGTCAACAATATTTGGCTGGCGCTGGGTTAACATTGGTATGTCTAGACATTCGGTTGCTTCAGATCAGTCAAACGGTCAACGAAGTAGATGGAACTGAAATTTTCGCACCTTGAAAATGACCAGATGATGGGTTACTGTGCTTGTAGACATGCGCCAGCTGCCTGCGAGCGCTTATCATTGGCACCACACAGGTATGGCTGCGCAGTTGAATACGACAACGCGTTCATCGACAGTAATACGCGATTTGACCTTGTGACATACATAGCATTGTCTGGTTAGCCGCCAGAACTGTGCACTTCAATGAACTTGTGAATGTTCTATGAAGCGCAACTATCGGGCTCACAAACCTGACAATGAATCACTGAAGTAATCGTTAGCCACGCTAGGATGGTTCGTTAGGAATTTCCTGTTTAGTTTTATTATTTTCAACACAGATGGTGATTGGAACAAACTCAAGGTTGAAAAGTTCAGTTGACTTGACGAACTGTCTTTGCGGGCGTTGTAGCTCTGGGAGGAACATATGCATTGCATACAACGCGAAATGCTTCCTAAGATACTAATTTCATGCAGGATCTTGGAGCTTACGTTTTACTGCAGTAGTCACGCCGGTTTAATGAGCACAATCCATCGGTTGACCTCGTGTGGAGAGACCAGCCTGGAATAACGATGTCCAAATACCGTTTTGATGTTTAAACAAACAGGCAGGGGCTGACACACCTGTGGAGGTGATAAGTGCAGTCCAGGACCCTACTATTAACCCTGTGGGTAGCACACAAACCCACTTTCTGCTTATCGTCGATAGATATTTAATGCCATTAAAAAGCGTAGCAAAACGCATCACCTATATGCCAGATAAGTGTGACAAATTTGGTTTCGTTGCTGTGCATTATGAAAAGACAGGATCACAAGCATTGTTTTTCAACGAGCCTAGAGGACCTTGCGTACAAAGGTAAGAGGTACTGTGTGCGAAGGAATCCTGGGATGATTACGACAACAGTAACCGTAACGGGGACACTGCAGGCTGCATGCTGAAAAGATACGTTTTAAGATGCTTTTTTTAGCCGATGGACAGCGAGACTTTAGGGATTTTTGCTTTGGTATGGTGTGTTGTAGTTGTTCAGTGATTATCCTAAAGGATTAACTTAGGCAGCGATACCCACCGGAGCCTACGCGTCTTTACCATGTGATGAGAACAGGCGACTGTTCAGTTAGACAGGAAGCGGAAAGAGGGTAAAAAACAAGCGTGTGCTATGTTACACACCTGTGTGGCTCACATAGTTCACAGTCAGTAAACAAAACATGAGCACTGTGAAACCATGTTGCCTGCGCTTCAGCTCTCAGTGTGCTTATTGAAGAAAACAAAAATCTAAGTACACCTGGGCACAAACGAAAATGTGCCTGGGGTTGCACTCAAATGATCTGCCTCCCAGTCGTGTTCGAAAAGAAAAAAACCCTACTTCAAACACTTATGGATTCTCATCGTTCTGCATTTTGACGCCTTTGATGGTTTCTGTCGTAGATACATCGTAATATGTTCACCTCTTCAATAAATATCTCGAAGAAACCCTAAATATGCATACTGTCGTAAGTAATTCTGCTTTGGGAAGCCTACAGTATAGCTCGTTTTCTAAGAGGAAGACATTTTTCTGATAGACGTTTCAGGTTGAAAATAGTGCCCGATGGGTATCAATCCGAAATATCAGATTCGCGAATGACGGTCGAAGTGACCACGTGATCACTTTGGTGGCAATGAAATTGACATTTCAGTTCTCCTGGTGTGGATGCTGCACAGACCAGAGTACTGCTCAAATGTAGGCAAGCTAAAAGTACCGGCCTACAGACATCTTGAAGCTTTGGAGCCTTTTGTCTTAAGAGCTTAAAAAGATAATTGTTTTTGGAATATACATTCATGATGAGCCACGCGACCCCCGATCACTCTGAACGGTCCAAAGTGACTGCTTTTCATTCCCAAGTAGGCGAATTCTCAATTTAGCCTACTCATGTTACAGCTAGGTAGTTAGGCTATTATACGTGGTAGTATTTATCGCTGGCATACTTTACTGCCTGTTACGGCATGTATGGCCATAGCGACGTTATTTTGGGTTGAAATCTTGAAATCTTCTCTTCCGTTCTCAAAAGGAACAAACTGAGAAGAGTGCCATTTGTGGCTGCACCGGGTTATCTAGATTCTCTTACTCAGTATCGGGCTCTAAACCAGAGGCGAACAGGAGTTTGACCGATGCTGTTCACTATGATTTGGAATTCCCACAGTGTTCCCAGCGTTGTTCTCAGGGGAATTATCGTGATTCTGGGTGATAACCAATGACCATGTCGGTCCATCAATACCGGAGTCTTTTCGCATAAGTCTAGGTGAGTTTCAGTCAAGCATCGCAAGGCCTCTCCTACACTCCTGACTTACCGAAGCAAGTCTATACTGGACCCAAAAAGTGCAGCTTTGCTATCAGCTCTGCTAGCGATGGGCTACAGAGCAAACAAGTCAGATATCACTAGTTACGGTATTGTGGTTGGTGGGTGAATTTGAACCAGTACTAAACTGTAGTACCATTACGATATTCGCACGCGGAATGGCGACGGAGCCATTTAGGATTTTTAAGTTTGTGATTCTTGGTTACCGTACATTGTGGGTGAAAAACGGGGCACAGTGGGTCTCGTGAATGGGAATGCCATTCTGTCAGGAAGTACCCTCCTGGGTACGCCCTATATTTCTTGAGAAAAGAAGACAGATATTCTATATCAGACGGCTATCGAACTTAGCAGAATTTAAAAATTACCTATTTCTGACAGGTCTACCTGGTGCTCAATCACGCAAGAAAACTAACATGAAGAGTTTTGTGCGGCAAAGAGATTCCCAAACGTTTGACGGAGAGTTATCAGGAATGCTGTAAACGGCATGAAAAGATAGCTAAACCCTTCGAGAGCTCTGTATTTCTTAAAGAGAGGTGGTTGTGTACATTTCGAGTAAAATCAGAAACAACAACTTTTAGACGTCCTTTCCACCGCAATATGTTCATCTTTAGAAGGGTCCAAGTAAGGGAGACAGGGATGAGGTGAGGTGGGAAATATTGTGGACAGAAAATCGTTCAGAATGTCAAATAACCTAGAACCCTGATGTGATACCATCGATCTGCTTGTCTCCCTCGATCACTATGGAAGTTGGTCTTGGTAGCGGAGGCAGTGAGGGTTGTGGATGTTGCATTTGTACGACCGGTTCTGGAGGCCGACAAACCAGTTCTGTCAAGGCCACCATACTTCCGAAAATATAGGTTCCCATGTTCAAACTGATGAAGACCTAGATAGGGTAGACGGAGCGGTTAAACGAGTACAATGTTTTCGGAGGCTACAGAACATCAAAAAGATGGTTGATAAAATGGTACATAATTGTAAAAATTGCTGGAGGCGGTGGGTAATCTAATTAACCAGAGAGCAGATTCTCTTAGGTTATCGGTCTATATTAGTAAGCAAGATTGGGGAAAACTTATATATTAGTTGGTCATTTGGTGGGAGTATTCAGAAAATGGTCATGAAAGCTTGGTTTTCATCGTCAGTTGCACGTGATTGGTTACCTAATGATGCGCGGACACTGCATGTTCCGAAACCAGATTACGACTGGAAGTTATGAATGGAATGCACACTGTACTGCTACTCCGAAGTGCTGTCGGTTAGCGATTCAGCGAATGATCCCCGGTTAAATTATAAAAAGGCAACAAAACTACGTAATTGTCGATCAGTGCAATGTGAAGCGGGAATTTTCGCGACAAACCTTCAAAAAATACGCAGCAGTTATTATAACCCGGCGAAAACTAAGCCAGGCCCGGGCATATACCATTGGTAGGACCAATGATGCGTGTACGGTCCAAGTTTCAACCAGCCCCATGGAAGTTTGAAGCAGCAACTCACAACGAAAGAGTCATTTCGGCTGATCGCTTGGTTTGTTTCGCGCATGCAGGGATTCGGACCAACAACTGTGTAAGGAGCAAAGCCCTTAGCCGCGTAGTCGTCTATTAGAAAGCACCAACTAAACTGTTACAAACCATTGGACAGGAAAGTAAACACCTCATATGCACCTTGTTTTTAAAAACTGAACATCCTCACATGTCTTCTTCAACTTTCGTGGATATTCATTGACTATCCCGCAATTGTAAACAAACATTGCAAAGCATTTCCGCAGGTTCCGTACTAAAATCCGTGGGGGTGCACATTCCATTAGACGCGAGGCGGAGTTACGAGAAAACCACATACTACTCCCATGCCTCATCAGTAGTATCCTCCGTTACACCTGTACGTCTAGCTGCAGTGAACGTTTGCTGTCTTCCTATTACCTCACTCGACTAGTATTTTAAATTGCGGCTTTTTCCGCATGTGAGAGATGTTATATGCATGGTTCGACTGATCGTTATTATGCGAGTTACAGTGTGCTTCCTTATCGTGCCGTCTAGCCGCACATTCCTAGTTAAGGATGTGCGAATGCAAAACGGCAGTCTGACACAGTGTGCTGTAAAACTACACTATCATCTTGATGGTACTGATTGGGAACCCTCCAAGAGCCATCCGAAACCGCGATTACTGGGTTGATGGGACCCAAATCATTCGATTCGACCGCACCGCACCGCATCGCACCGCATCGCACCGCACCGCACCGCACCGCACCGCACCCCACCGCACCGCACCGCACCGCACCGCACCGCACCGCACCGCACCGCACCGCACCGCACCGCACCGCACCGCACCGCACCGCACCGCACCACACCGCACCGCGCCGAACCGCACCGCAACGCACCGCACTTAGATTTTTAAGCCTTTGAACTGTTTGGTACAACTATTTGTGGAGTCACCTGGTCTGACAAGGGCTAGGACTAAAACGAGGTGTCACAGAAAAGTGGAACGAGGCGACGCATCGTTAAAACGCATAGTATTTTAAACTGTCTCGGAACGCACCGGGAAACGAACTTTGAAAATACACGTTATCTGGGGTAGCAGCTTACTAGCAGACTGTCAGTGGAGCGGTTCTCTACAGTACATTGCCAGATGGGGTGGAGAGCTTTGTTTGCTCTGTCGATGAGTTCGATCCCTTCAGCTTTGGTCCAAGCATGTTTTTCGACCATCTTTTGTGGCGAAACAACGCAAACTAATGAGTAACTTGCTGATTCAATCCCTTATCGTTAAGGTGTGCCATTGGATGCTGGTGAATTGGATCTCAGTCGCACCAAGCTTCCTGTCTTTTGCGTCGAAGTTTAATATCGCTGCGAGACTGAACCAGCGCTAAATTTGTTTCGAAAAGTTATCTTTATGTATGGTCACTTCCTTTACGGACCTTCCCGGCTTGACGTCATAGTCACGGTGTCTGCGGTAGTCTTTGAAATCCTCGTTGTACTCACACGGAATAAGTGTTTGAATTCAAAGCGCAGTGAACTAAATGGAACTCAGCTAGACTGTTTGTTGATTACACTCTTCACACGAACTGCTGCACAAACGCCGTCCAGCATCTCAGATGGACCGATATTCGGATTACTTCTTCTTGACACGATAGGAAATCCCCGACAATTCGCTAGCGATTTTGTCCTGTTAACCTCATTCTTACTATCATAGTTGAGTGTCGCTCGGGGTGAAACTCGACCGTTTAACTCCACTTACGGACAACATAGTGCCAAAGTAGGAAACAAGATTGCTGATCTGCTCCAAAAGACAACTGATACATGGTGAGCTCCGATAGAACAAAGCAGATCATGAACCGCTGAATATTTTCTTTTGACGTCGTGTGTGTATCCGAAAAACAGTTTTCAACCAAAATTTACACATGAAAATCAACCAGGACCGTTGGTACCACGTTTGGCATAGTGCTCAGTTCCGCCAGCCTTGTTTAGATTGACATACTGTGTTAAAGTGAACCGAGTGCAACTGACTGTTCCAGTAGTGGCGCATCTCCGGTAGGATCTTTCCGACTTCCAGCACCCTTAATATTCAAAATGTATTACTGTTTGAACATATTGATGCCAAAAACCTGCGTCCCTTCTGCCTCCAAAATTTGCATCCAGAACCATTTTCTTATTCCGTTGCTCTCCGTTGAATACCTTGGCGTGCAAAGACAAAGTGTGTTAAATTTTGTTTGGACCATTTGTAACCGTAGTGGACTAATCAGATCGTTGGAAAGACACGAAACCTCGTTTTAATTGGGCCGATAGTACTCAGTATGGGGCACTCTGCAATCGGTCTTTCAGCCGGCTTCACAGTCTGTTCAGGCAGTGCTTACAAAAACGGAAAAATGTGGCTTGAAGATCCATTTCAGACCCAGTTCGCCATTATTTCTACCCCAGCCCTGTTGGGATTGGGGTCGCCAAGTGGGATGCAGGTTTTTCAGTGCATTAGACTGGTTTGATAGTTCCATCCCCTCCGTTCAGTGCCAAGTAATTTCCCTAAAAGTCTCTGAAGTGATTAGCACATCCCGTCAGTTGATTACTGGAGTAATTTCACGGACGAAACTTAGCCACATAAGTCAGTTGTCCTCACTTCTGGGATATTCCGTCTGAAGAGGGTACGACATAAAATAAACATTCGCGTCCGAAGAAACTCACTCCCTAATTTTGGGATTTTTCGTCAAAATGAATTGTAACTGAGTGGTATTGTTATCCCATAGCGACGACTGTTTTGATCAAGAATTCGAACTAAGCAGTCCTGATCTGTCACGAACGAAAGCTACTTCAACATCATACTTGAATGCAGGTGTTATAAAAAGCATCCGAATAAACAAACTTACTCTAGACACTAGTACAATTACGCATAATTGTCATCCTTTGTCAGACTTTATAAGTTTCTCCGGTTGGCAAATACCCCAGATTAATCCTCACGCAATTCTGCGGTCCCAGTGGTATTACCATAATAATTGGGTTTAAGTGTGTCAAATACCGGAATCTATGGCTACACTACGGCGTCAGTGAATCTCAGTCAAAAGGGAAAGTGTTCGTTCCCTGTGAGCACTATTCAGACGGAATTCTTCTGGTTTGTCTTTGTGTGGCTGAAGAATTCAAACCCCACCATTCTCCATCTCTTACTTCCAGACATTGATGCAAATTACATCAAAGAAATCGATTCTTAGACGTACAAATAAAATACTTTCCTAATTCTGTAGGTTATATTATAGAATCGCGCTGGCACTTCAATCCCGAGCAGTAAAAAACTTGACGGTAGCAGGATGGGGAAGGGAAAGGGCTAATGTTGACCGATTAAAGTTCGAATTAGTGATCCACCACACATTGTTGGTTAACATTTTGTGAAACGGATTTGAAACGGATGGTGTCGCGCTTTTAGATGGACAACACTCCTAGGTTTAGTAGACTACCATGAACCATAGACAATGAAAACGTGACATTAAACTGTTTGATGAAATGTTCCAGTTTGCCCTAATTTACTTCTGATAAAATTGGATGCACAAGTGTAGTGTCAACCCCAAAACTAGTTCTCCATTGTTGATCTAATCTACCGGAAATTTAAACGAGCAACTTGTCTCCATTTATTTATTGATCTGGTTGGTGCTTTGCATAGTTAGCCTATGCAGACACTATGTTGTAGCAGTTCATCACATTTGTTGGAAACGCAATCAAATGTAGACACACACATGCACAGAAGGCACAAAAACTGTGAGGGGTTTATGCAAAACAGGTAATTCATTCCGCCTTCGTTGTTAACTGAAACAACCTAGTACGAGCTGCTGGTGGTCTCACAAGGATTTAACGTCATACTAGCAACTCTGGACTTCAAATAGTGTTGGAGATTTGGTAACCTGAGGTTTTTGGATGGAAATAAGCGAATAAGGAATCCATTCAAGTATGTAATTTCATGTTCTTTGACTGGACCTTGTTGTCATAAGGTGTTAACTCTTATTTTGGTCATTAGGTGCCAGTTCAGATTAATGGCCTCGTGCTGCTCGAACTGGCCTATTCCACGTTGAGTTGGGTGGACCAGTCACTATCACCCAACTAAATCCAAGATCCCGGTTAGGCTTTATCTTTTTCAGATACGTCGAAACACTCGGATGACAAATCATTATAATATATGTGTAGCAACGAGTAGTTCTGAGCAACACTCTACTGCGTCATACGAGGCTGCCTCCTCCACATGCTCTCGGCTTAACATAGTAGCTTCCTTGTATGGGAGTTTATCAAATCAAGGCGATTCTTACAAACTTTGAGTGACTCCGCATTCACATGACTCTAGGAGCTTTCCTGCCTTATGAATGCAAAACAATGCAACCCATACATTAGGGAAATGTACATTGAGGAAGTTACTTGCGAACTGTAAGATACTACTGGATTGTAGTTGCCGCTTGGTCAGCAAATCTGCCTCTCTAGGTGCGGCGCACTAACCCCGTTAGTCTAAACTGGAGCATATGCTTCTACTCTTCGTTGGTATGCGGTTCGTGGTTGATGGGTTAACTTACACTAGTATGGTGAGCACTTCAGCCTTTGCTTCTTAGTAGCAAACAATCAAGTGGGACATAGTTTAGGTAACTGGAAATCCCCAAAGACGACCTGAAATTGAAATCAGGGACGCTCATTCACAGAAAGACAGTCAACCTCAGAGATTTTCAACAGATAGCTCTCTCAGAAGAATGGCTTGTTGAGAGCTCATCTCAACAGGGACCACATCGAGTGAGTGCACTACTGCGTATATTCATATAGCGTCTTTTGAATAGCTATTGCTGTCAAGGAAAGTTAAAATGTTTGCCTAGAAAACATCTTGAAGAAGCCATTTTACTTCCCCTATGGAAGGCATACTGCGTACTGTATATCTTCGCCTAACGTTATCGGAACAGTTTTCAGAATTTGACTACGCCTGTCGTGAGTAGAACGGTGCACTAGAATCCACGTGTCTAGGTGAAATCCCGGGTTACTGTGGGGAGTGGAGTCGGATAACGCTGACTGCTGCCCCATATAGGCAGTGATGCTTGGCCTATTCTTAGAATGTTGAACAGCAATCCCATTTACTGTTTTTGTAGGCCATCTTGTTGAACTGACGCCTTTCTCACTTTTCTTAGACTAAACCTGAATCGTTTGATTCGCATGATTTTATTGCAGTATTGATTATTCGTGTGTGGTCGCTCCTGTTACTTTTGGCGGTGGTGTCATTGATGGATAACAGGATGAGTTCCAACTGACTTATCCTCCATCCCAAACCGCGTTTGCCCTAAGGTTCCCCATGGTTCCTCTCGAGCAAAGACATCAAGAATGTTATCCAGTTTAGTGGAACTGTACGACGGTTTCTCTATTTCCTTTTGACTGCTCATTTATGTGGACGGAAACACATCATAATGATTACAGTAACATAGGGATGAATTGGTTCCGTGAATGATATTGGGGCGATGACAGCCCAAGATCCACTCTCCGTTTTATCGTCAAGTAAGCACTTCACTAAATCCAGCTCGGTGGTTTAATACTTCTAACTCAGAGTAGACCCGACCCACTTAGTTTCTTCAGCTTTTTCTTATTTAATTTTTCGTCTCGCCCAATCAGTTTCGCGCAAAAGCAATTGATTGGTGAAGAGTGAGGTGAGTCTTAAAATCGTCAAAAACCTCATCGCGTAGTGAAACTGATGGAACTCAGAAAAGGCAGATCGAAAATTTCTCGAAGCAAGTCTCTAAGGGGTTTGTACACATGGCACAGGTACAAATGCAGAACAACTTGAGGTGCACGGATCATCATAGCATGTT
>SJOL01006813.1:328245-358532 GCA_004794785.1 Opisthorchis felineus | reverse complement strand
TGATACTTACGTAATAGTGTGAGAAATACGTTTTGGATCTATGTACCGTTTTTAACCTATCCTGTGGTGTCCACATGAGTGGCTTGGCTAAAACTGCTCTTAGGGGTTGCGCCTTTCCGGTTCAGCTGGAGAGCCGAAAAAGCTAACTCGGGCATCTCAGCAAACGGAGACTGAAAGTTTTCGGTAGGGTAGACTGGGTTAGACCTTAATCCAGCAAAATAAATGTTACTTCAGGACAAGTGACTCACACACCAATCTAGACTTTCCAGGTAACTGTGCTCTCAAGACTAGCCCCAAGTAGGTTTGTGGTGACGTAACACAGTCTAAACTTTGCACTGTACAAGACGAAGCCAGTACTGAGGCAATCAGGAATATTTACACATCACGTGCTGAATAACCGGTATTACTCTCCATGATATATTTTTGCCTAAATAAGCAGATTAAAAGTTCTGATATCAAAGTACATTTCCCAGTAACATTTCTATGGTTTACAACTACTCAGTTCTTTTCCGGCATAGAAAACCAGTGGTTCATCCCATGAGTCATCTGGTTTCAAACTTGGTTTTTGCAATACAATAAACGTGATGTACAAAGCGCTCTTTGGGTGCAAAACCTTAATATGCCCACCCTCGAGCAGGAATGAATTAGCTCCCCATTCATGAGCATGATGGAGGTTGTTCTTTGGAAGAAAAGTCTACTGCCCAGAGGTAAAAGTCCAGTTTCGGCTAGCAAAATGCAATCATCTCCATGCCAATTTGGTTTTGACGGGAGACTCACCTAGAACCCAGCTGAATCTCTCGTTTATGGTGTTGCAGCAACCTTATGAATAGTGCATTACGTCAAGTTTTGGCTAGTTGCATAATATAACCTGTCGACAGAGGGGAATACATGCTCTTTAGAGTCCACGCGTTGAAAGCCATCATACTGCAGGGGACGTGAGCCAACCTAATTGGTACTTGATGTCGCTAAAACAACTGTTTTTGGAAGTTGATGTGCGTCACTATGTATCAATGGGGAGTTGGTACACCGTTTGAGAGGTAACCGGTCAAGTCATGCTCACTGAATTCAGGCTGTTAGACGCACAACCTCATAATCAAATCGCTTTTCTGTCACAGAATCCCATCTTCTCTGAGCCATAGCTCCATGTAACGTGCCTTTCTATTCCATCCTGCAATATTTACTGTTTGATTTCTTTTCCTGTAGCCCACCCACAGAGAAGAGCGCGGCGGCCGGAGTTCGGATCTCAGTGAGCAGAATTTTAAATGCAAATCTTCGCTGATCTGAATGCCTTTGTCAGCCAGTTTATGCTTTGCACAGTTGCCTTCTTTTTTCTTCCTCGATCATCGTGCACCTACTACGAAAACATTCTGGGACGGATTGAGCAAAAGTTCGCAAAGATCACACTTGAGTGGTTTAGGTTTTATGTCATCTTCCGGTTAGGCAGTTTCGGTACTTTGTGAATCTACATTTTCTCTCGCTCAAGATTCCAAAACACGCATCAGACTTCAAGTTAGACGTATGGTTCATACGTACGACTGTTTTCTGATCTGACCATCTGATTTCAGTAAAATTTGCATAAACCCGGTAAGTGTCCCTTCCAGAGTTATCAGCTCAAAAGCGAACCTGATGTTTGACCCAGGAAACATTCACTCCTCGACGGCCTTATTAGCATTTCGCACCTAAACTGAGCGTTATGCATAGCTGATTGTATTCAACATGCAGCCAGGCGTTTACTGAGTTGCATATTACATGTTTCAGATTTGTATAGTCTCTGCTGAAGCGAAGAGTTGCAATTCACATGCGAAAAAAAGAGAGTAATACTTTCCCTCTTAAATGGTCGGATAGCGTTCGGCTCCAGATTTGCCTCCGCGGTTAATCTTCCTGTGGCTGCGTATAAAATTGGTTGTGAAGGAGGAAGAATCGTTCAAAGTGTTTAAGCCTTTTGAACGAGAATACTGTGTTATCGCGTGGTGAGAATAAACAGTACAGACTCCATAGCTTCTATCTACTTCAACTGGTCGGTAGGACAGTTTTTAAAGCAAGATATTGAATTCAAAACTTTGACAATAAAAATGCCGGCGATTGTGGGACGGATATTTCAGGTGGAACCGTTTGCAATTCCACTTGGTGTGTCTGCCGTGTAGTCGCCAGCATTTTCACGGAGCCTAAACGATTTTCACTCTTTCGGGGCTTTTTTCTACTGATTTTTAGCTGTCATGGTTAAAACAGTAATCAGTGTGCAACAGATGTTCTCATGAACTTCACTCAGTCAGACTTTCGACTGGCACAACCTAATACCGGCTAGCTTCAATATGGGCATTTATGGGCAACTGCGTGTTAAATTTGCCAAACAAATGGTTGTTTAGACTCGTCATAAGTTTGCTAAAAACTTTTTGACAACCTGCGACTGGTTTCGCCTTCTTCGGACTCATCAGATGAGCGATCTCCGTCCAACTTGGGTTCAAGTGGAACCTAAGGTCAACGAAAACTCGAGGACCGAGCCTACGTGATGAGCCTAAAGCGAAAGGCTGAAAACGGCCGTTGACTTTCAAACAGGTTTCAGTAATCCCGTGAGTGGTATATTACGTCTAGACAATTTACTGCGATTCCTCGAATATCGTACCAACGGAAACATGAGGCGGCCTCGTGCAGCACATATAGCTGAAAAATAACTTCACAAGCGAGAAATTCAGCTGGATTCAGTTTAGTCTCTCGTTAAAATCAGATTAGTGTGCCAGTGAGAGCATTTGATGAAAATGCTTTTTGTCGTTGTTGCCTATCTACCCGCCGATTGCCTCTCTGCAGTCCGCGGAATCTTTCCATTAACGCTGTTCACAAAGGCCGATAAACAGAGTTCGCATGGACAACAAAGAGTTGGACAGAAAGTTACCGTTAGTGGGCCAATGAATGGATGCAGGTATTCCGCAGAGTTCACTGTGCTTCCGAAACCAATGCAGTATAACAATGCGGCCAGCATCTGATAAACAGTCTCCTGAATGAAGCAGATAAATGGAGAGGTGTGTAAGTCGATCACGAAATGATCGAGATAGGCTGAAATGAAATACCTCTAGTAATGAACTGAGATATCAGCGTGTTGGTTTTCCGACATCCGGGGGCTCGGCAAGAAACCACAGACATGTCATATGAAATGGTTAGTAACCTTACTTGTGCGATTTTTGCCGAGGATTAACAAACAAATCATACTGGATGATTTATCTTATATCACTACTAACCTAAGGAATGACAGACAAGGAACAATTTAATCTCTGAATCAATCACAAAACCTTTAGCTCAATGAAACCCAATGAGCTTAAATTAGGTAACTTAGGAACATGGCAATCACAAGACATGATGGCAGACACAAAGTACACTGCAGTTTACTCCTATTCATGTTATTGTAGAAATCCTTGAAAAAGGTCGCCCCATGTGGCAACCGAAACGTCAGATTACAACATTTTATTCCAGTACGCTGTGTATTGACCTTGAAAGTTTTCATAACTTACAATAATCTTGGTAATTGACCATCCCTCAATTGGTCGAGAAGTGGCGAATCCGTAAACGAAGAGAAATGCGATATCTCCCAAAGAGAACAGGGCTGAAACTGTGATCAGATATTGGACAAATGCTTCATTGTAACCCCGACCGGCCAAAGCAACGCAGATTATACCAATGATCTGAATGGCAAGAAGCAAACTGGATTCAGTGTGGAAGAAATCTAGGGGATAATAACTAAGGTGAGTTTTGTCATCCGCTCTGTGTGGAGTTACAGACTACTTGAGGGCCAAACAGTATGGCATTAAAATACTGTCACTGCGGGGTGATATTCCAGGTAACTTCTTGGCCTGTTTTCAAAACATAAGGTTTTATCGAAGCGAGTAGTACGCATTTTTGAGTTCAGCTGTGTGGACCAAATTTAAAAGTCTGAAAGTAACCATCAGTTTTTTGAAATGATGATGATTAGCTTGCATCAAGTACACCTGGGTAGTTGACATCCATCCCACAATATATATACATTATATATATATATGCATCAAAATAAGGTACATAAGCCGATAAATGTCGTTACCTCACAAAATCAATTACCCTTGAATGGTAAGTATAAACAAACGGGTTTTCTTGACACAGCGAAAATGATCTGTTACGAGTGTGTCTTATTTCCAGCCAGGGGAGTGCTTAACAAACACTCTGGAAGAAGGGTTATTGAGTCCCATTTAGTTGTGTTCTATACAAGCCCACTACTAATCGGTTAATAGCCAGCTGTTCATAATGAGACCACACCGATATATAAATGCATCTGTTATAGATTACTGAGCTAGTTATATCGGCTGAAAAACGAGGCAGTTCTCCAAGGCATGTCCGAGCCACTCTGTTTTAGCCTTGCAATCTAAATCATAACTACGGGGTAGAACGCAGCTGATGAAACGCCCATGCCATTGTACAGCGCTACAGTATTTTGTCATAAACCACAATAATCGTCACATACCACACAAAAAAATTAACGAGCCCCGAAACGCTGGCCACTGATGTCAAAATATTGATAATTTTCTTAAAGTCGGTCCAAAAACCCTACGAATTTATCAACAGTTCCAAGGCGTGAACTCAGTCTGAATTTACGTGAAAGCCCTTGCTAGATCTGGAAGTTCAGAAGTGAACAAAACCAAACAAACCACCACATCCAAGCGGCTTTGGCCACATTGTTCCATTTGTTCAGGGCTGGAAGTTTTATGGAAAAGAGAAACACAACAACCAAAGAGAGTCGCCAGTGAGTGGGTCATCTACATACGGATGGGAGAGAGATAATGGGACAGATGTACGAGAACTCAGCTGTGAGACCCTTTTCATAATGTCATGTAAAAATCGAGCAAAAACATGACATACCAGTAATGAAACAACTTGGAAAGTTGACGACAAACACACGATAAATATACAGTGCGTTTTCCAGCTAAAACAGCTATGAAATACGTACTCTGGCAAAATGTGCATTGGAATGATTTATCGTAAGGAAAGTGAGCTTCTATTGATACAATAGCCTCTCCTCATAAGAAAAGATCAAAAAAGTGACCATCAGCTTCAAGAAAAACCTTTGTCCTCGAAGTAGGATGCACTGAAAAAAATTCTCTAGTCGCGGCCAGAAAAATCATGAGAAGTGACTTCAAGATTTTGTCTGTAGAGGATCAAAGTGATCTGATTGGCCGCCTCTCACAACTTTATCTGTGTACAAGCCGTCGAATGCAGCGTCACAGAAACATTTTGACAGCTGATTCAAACCATTTTGACAGGATTTAGAGCTGTCCACATGTAGGACCGTGGCATGAACCAGCATGGGGTGGAAAACGGCTATTGGATCCGAAGGCTTAAACAGGTGGTCATCATCTTGTTACCCATTTGGCAGATTTATACACCTTAGAAGCAGCGTTATCACGGATACCCTACAGTAACAACGTTTCTCACTCTCCATCTAGTTCGAAAAACTGCTCAGAAAGGCCGAACAAATTGGCGCCACCTTTGGGTTCCCGATCATGAAAGTGACAAACCATCTCTCTTTCAGGAATAAATCTTAGTAAGATGTAGGAAATTTGAGTGCTGGAGTTCAGTGCTCAGAAATAATATCATGATTTAACTTGCTGGGTTTTTGAATGCTAGTTATCCACAAGATTGAAGAGAATAAAAAGGATCGGTAAGTGTTTTTTGACCACTGCATGTTGCACTGTAATTTCGGCCTCGGACTATCACTGTTAATCGGTTCTAAGTGGTTGCGGGATTCGTAGAATTCACTTACACACCACTCTATTTTGAACAATCCTTTCCCTGTCTTGGCGCAATTATTTTGGTGAGTTCACACGTGTTCAAGCGTGCTAATTCATAAGCTCAGGTGAGTAGTGGTAACACGCTTGCGTCGCATTTCAGAAGCCCAGAGTTCAAATCCATTCAGGGCTAAGGAGATGCACTACTGATGACCGCTAACAAAAACGAAACTTGAGTCCAGTTCTTCCCCGCTTTGGTGTGGACTCACCAGAATAATTGCGCCAGGACTGGACGAGGGCTGCTCCAATAAAAGTGATATGATGATATGAACTGTGACCACTAGGCGTAACAGCAACGCAGAAGAGGTAACTGAAAAGCAGAGGGGAGTATGTTAAGCGCCTGCGTGACTGAAGTAAAAAACAGGTACAGGTTCCAGCCATTTATGGATGAACAGCACCTGTGTGTCAGCCGAACAGGGCGGTTAGAATGGTAGGTTTTGATATTTTACTCCTACAAGTGAGGTCAGTCTATGCTGAAAATCTAAGAATCATTGTACGACTGTTCCATCCTTGTAGGCAGTCATCAGCGGTGTACCCCCACGAACCTCAATGGGACTGGGACTTGTGACTTCCCGGCTGGTAGTTGAAGGCCATACAGTCCACACACCAAAAACCAATTAGCTGTATGATACTCGCATTTAGACAAGATATAGCCGTCGTCAAAAGAAACACCACGTTCGTTAACTTGAAACATTACTGACTAAAAAAACGTTCAGCTGTAACACCCTTTCGGTGCCCAGCTGCAATGCCACACGAAGGAAGCCCCAGGGCTGGGATACTGCCAGGTTGCCCAAGCCTAGACAGGGGAAGTCAAGAGGCAGAGGTCAGGTTCGAACCACGGACCTTCCGGTCGGCAAATTCGCGCTCTAACCTCTGAGCCATCTCGCCCCCTATTACTGACTAGGTACATTAGCATGCTCAGGTTGAGTGTGGCTCAGGATTGTTGAATGGTTGGAGCAGTGACGTGACCTCAGTAGAATTTCGCATCCTCCTGGTATGTGACAATATGTCTTCCCAAATTTGCTCGCATGAAATCAAATTTTTCATCGGTTCTTTGAAAGAATACTTCAGCCAAACTGCTTCAAATCTGAATGCCAAATGAAAGGGTGGAGTAAATCGAAAATGGAGTTGGACATCACTGTTATTATCATTATTATATATTATTATATTATTATATATATATTAAATTATTATTATATTATATTATATATTATTATATATATTATATTATATATTATATATAATACATATATATTATATATTATTATTATTATATTATGTATATTATGTATATATTATTGTATATATTATATAATATATATGGTGTGTCTAGTGGTGATATATAGTATGTACTTATACAGTATATACCATAGTATGTGTATAGTATTCGTGTAGTACATATAGTAATGATAAAGCTTTTCGTGTTTGCACAGCCCTGGGTTTCCAACTTTTGAGGTTGACAGAAAAGCAGATTCAATTTTTGGAAGTGTGTAGCCTAAGAGTCCCTGTTTAGAGTAAACTTTTAACAAAAGTAACGAATTTCCGCATCAGGTGATTTTAAGCCATTCGCTAATGTTTCCTTTCGCTCTCCTCTGAAAGTACAGTGGCTTCTATCTGAAGTACGCGAACGGTGAATCAACGCTAGATCGACTTTTTTACTACAAGACTGGTGACTTACATTTGGTTGTATAAAGTAAGATTGTTGGCAATATTTGCATCTTCCTTACACATCGTTTGTGGAACCACTTTTATAGCTATTCCTTGCAACTGTTTCTGGATCGGTCGTCTCCTGAAGAACAAGGAACACCTTAGGGGGTTTGCTCACTTTTGTTCGCTAAGACTGGGTATCATCCGCTCAAGCCTTTTTTCAATATTTGTGTGACCACATCGGATAAATCTAGGTTCCTCTCCAGTTTTCATCAAGTACGATGAATGAATTTTTAGATGGATTTTCGTTCATTTCTGTGTCCGATATCATTGGCAATTTATTACCATAGCAGGAGACCTAGTTGTGGTCAGTTCCAAACCTTTTCTTGTCTTGGGTCTCCGTAATCCGCTTGAAGAGTCAACCTGGAACGGGTCCCAACATGATATCACACTGGTCAGTTCCCCTGAGTTGTATCGCCAAAAGATCCGTGCACCTTTCGCAGTCACCCCACTGTTTGTGCACTGCCAGTCATGTATTCCTCATTTCCTTCTATGGCTTCCACGAATGCCATTTCATTTGAGGTCGTTTGTCGCTATCGAAGGTCTGCACAGCAGCCTCTCTGACTGAACGGGCCAATTTTTTATTCAACTTTGACTTCCTCAGCATTGCCTGAAATATAGCCGGTTTTACTCCTTGGAAAGTTAGTCCTTGTTAACGGACTGGCTAACTCCGTTCATACCAAAGATCTTTACTAGGGAAGGGTTATGCCTACAAATCTGGGAAGCACACTGTCTTGGATGAACTTTGTTTGCTTCAATGCTTTATCTCTAGACATAAGCACCTCTGGTTTTCTTGACTTTTTCCGCGACGTTGCTCACTCTAGACAGACTTCCCCTTATACTTAAGATTTATCCTTCCGTGTGTTTCCCTTCTCTATTGCCATGTTTTATGTTTCTCGAAATTTCTCTCAGTTCCACTACACGAAGGTAGGAAAGCAACAACCCTAGGTAGACAAAACTGCAGACGGACGACCAGGCTAATGAGTACAGATGCTCAAAGCCACCTAGGAAAATATTAGAGTGAATCGTTACCAAACAGAGAGACTCCTGTTTGATAACGATAGGACCAGAACTCTTGCATCAGCCTGACTTAGCAATGGGACAAAGAATTAGGTGTACTAGCGAAAATGAGAAAACCGCAACGGAAAACAAATGATGGAGACTCATTTGGAACCACCGAGAGTAAAGCTATTGCGTGAATCATTCTAGAGAATAACTTACAGAGACGGAACAGAACGTCCGTATCAAAGGGCTGAAATCAAGGTTCAAAAATGCCGCGAAAATGAAGTAATTGACTAGCTTAGAAGCATTCGATTGGCAGAGTCCCTTGTACGCCACTCACTTAGTTGGGGCTGCTTTTTCTTCGGCGGACTTTTTAACAATATGACCTCGCTGGATGGCTTTGGGGAGAGCACAGTCTTGTCACTGAGGAAAAGACGATACTGCCCAGCGTCGAGAACATTTACGTGTACACTCCAAATATGGTGAGCGGATCAGTAGACATAGATGCGCGGACAGCCTGACTCACCAAGATTCTTTCATCTTGTAATTGAGTATAAACCACTGCTTTTTGGTTATCGTGATGACGTGAACATAACCCTTGTTGTACATGTTTCGCTGTGACTTCCATAGTCTTCGACTGTCGATCCAGTGGGTATGACCACAGCGATCTATTCTAGAGTGTACATACAGGTTTACTGGACTCTAATTGATTTCCGCTTGATTAAGCACGTGCATCGAAATTTGTTCAGAATCTGACCACTAGTCAATCTTCAGAAGTGTTCCTAACTTCTCATGACCTTCGAAGAGGACCCGATGAAACCCTGAACTTATCGTATCCCTGCTGAGAAACGTGAAAGGTAGGTGCAACTTGTGCCACTCGCTAATAGTCGAACAAATTTCGATAAATGTGCTCGGCCAGGAAAAACCTGTTGGAATTACTGCACGCCAGGTGAAATTGAGGTGACCGACCGCTTGGTGTTGGGGAGTGTGTTGAACCGGAACATCAGCCGACCGAACCCGACCAAATCCACCTGAAAACTATCAGTTACAACAAAGCGCTTGAAAGATCAATTTCACCATACCAACCCCTTCAGCCCTACTTGCTTATCTTATTTGAGAGTGTAACATGAATAAAAAGCTCACAACGAACTACGGCCAATCATACACTGTCCACCAGGTTTTGTTAACATGGGAGGTCCCGACAGTGTAGGCAAGCGATCACTTAACCATGGTAGTCACCGTTTCGTCCTTTGAGAAGTTGAGCATTTATCAGAAGTGATCATTCTCCTGTTCAGGTGCATTCAGTACCAGCTCCATCAACACACTTCTCGCATTTCAAATGTCCGGTCAGGGCCAAGATAAAGCACAGCTGGTGAGGACTAGTGAAATTTGAGTTCAGTGCTTCGGCATCTGGATGTGCAATAACCGGGATAGCCACTGCAAATGTTCAAATGTATTGTCGCAGTTCCCCACAACCAGTTTAGGAAAACTGTACACTGCAACCCCTACCAAATCACTACGGATTTTGTGGTGTGAGTAGGACTAACTCAGCGAATTAATGAAGAAACGAAACCATGTTAAAAAGTTCTCTTTTGGTGTGCAGAATTCACAATAGCCACTGTCTTAGCTGTTATCAACGAGATTCGTTTTTACGGTGTATGCCCATACCAATCGATCGCCACTGTCCCAGATAAGTGGAACTGCATAAACCTGGTTGACCGTACATTTAGTGAACGGATGTTACTGACATTTGGTGGGGAGTCGATAGGCCTGTGCAGCACCAACTTTGGCCTGTGCAACCGCAGACAAATTGGCAACTATTCGAAATCCCATACCGCGTTCAAGAACAAGAGATTAAGGGACCTCCAACATAGGTTCATTCAAAGCCACCCTCTCTTCTCTATGAAAAAAAGTTACATCTTGATGCGTTCTGAAATTCAGCTGGCTGGCAACAACAACAACAGACATCTGATATTCGGTTCGATTAAACACCAACTGATCAAGTCCACAAACCACTGAAGAAGAGATTACATAATTCGGGTGACGCAAAGCTGTTACGATTAGTTTCCTTTAGTGTGAAATCCTACTATACCTCTTCGAGATGTCGAGTGCAGTGGTGAGAAGTTTTGGAAAGGTTTGAAAAAAAACAGTCGGTAAATTTACTGCTGGACAAAGTTTCGTTTTTGACACAAAAGACTCATCAGGCTAAGTGGCTTTATTACAAGGTTAACTGAGTTTTAATGCGTACGGAGAGCCGGTTAGCAAGGTATCGTATTGACAGCACGCATAACCAGTGTTAGGTGTTGGTTAAGAGGGACTTTTTGTGTTTTTTTTTCGGTTGTGGTGAGTGTATAAGGCTGACACGAATTAGGGCCGGGTTTGGGGTCCGACATCAAATGAGTTGAAGATTCCTCTTGAATGTTCTTCACAGTAGCTGTGCGCTGTGGGTGAGTTAGCGCTGCGGCGGGTGGGTTTGCGAAAAGGGAGATATGGGATTTTCGGGCTGGAATGTCCACTTTTTGTCAACTACTTTCCTTGGCTGGTAATTGCACATAGCCACTTGTTAACTGAAGGCATCTAAAACCATTCTCCACACGCTTGCCAGTCCCACCTCCTCTATTCTATTTACGCTGAGATGCTTGGCGATTCCCACTGCACTGGCCGTTACTCGTTCTAGTTTGAATCGTAATCCTTGCCTCAGAATTTCTACGTTTCTAAATTTACTCACCAGCCTGTTTTCAAATCATACCCTGCCATCGTCGAGTCTTTGACAAGCCCCTAATATTCAACTGCGTTGCTTAGTGGTTCGTTTATTTTTCCCCTGTGCTCAGCAGTTCCCGCGTGTAGCTTCCTGGTTACCCGTTCTATGTAGACCTTGGTACAGTCGTTGAATCTGATTTGATGTAGGCACTCCCTGAACTTTTCAACCAATTGGAGATTCTTCGATTTCACCAAAACTGTTTGGCAGATGTGTGGTGGAAGAACAGTCTTGTTTGACCTGTGGCGCACAATACTGTGGGGGGGGGATCAATCTACGACTATCTCTGTTATACTGGTAATTACCTTGAACCCATGGTGCCCAAGAATTTTAGCTTACCAACTGCTCACGTTGTTTTCTTGCGTTAAATTTTAGATCTAATACTATCTTCTACACGATCAACTACTTCTTTTAACGCAGTTATCAGACGCCAACCGTATTATGCTGCTCACTTGGGGCTCACAGAAGGCGCATAAGTTTGTGCAAATGGAAGATGTAAGATCTATCCTTATCAAAGTCAATTTCACTTACCCGGGGACCAAAGTAGACTGACAAGACCAGGATGCACTCTGAGTAACCCGGAAATTTCAGAATTGGCTGGCTTTAGTGTCTAGTAAAAAGGCTTTTGGTGTCGACAGAATGCAAAACACTGGCTTTTTCTCCAAAGAAGCACGCCATGTCTGTATTTGTTGAACTTATTTGGTGGCTGTCTTAAAACTGGGACGTAAAACCGTTGAGTCGAAAGCTACCCACAAAATTGGTGACAGTAACACAAAACATTTTGTAGGTGAAATGGTTGCGGAAAACTACCATAATATATTATAGTTTACCCGCTCTTCATTCTTAGGATGTTACATTAATTTTATATTGTTCATATTGCTCCTTCCAGTGTTTTTATTCAAGTTTTTCTAAGTATTACTTCTCCGAACTGCCGTTTTATGTTCTGATGAGACTTTTCGGCCACTGAAGAAGCACCGTATCATTTGTTCTGCCATTGAAGGAACTTTAGTGAAAACATGACTGGTGTAGTAGTTTTTTATGGAGTATCGAGGCCTTTTTATGCATACAACGCGCATTTCAAAAAGACCGGCCAGCACTGAGCATACACTTCCGATGGACACAAGCTTTCAACCCTAGCCCAATGGAAGTAGTTCGCAGAGCTTTTATTGCCATGAATAGGCTTTCTCGAAAAAAAACCTCAAGATTAATTAGCTGTTCCTAGTTGGCATTGTACCAAAAGTCCCCTGAAGATTTTGCAGGTTTTGAGTTTCGCTTGTTTGTTTTCCATGGCAGTCCTCCTGAACGCATTTTTTGCGTTCAGAGATTGCTGAACATTGCTGATAATAGAGATTGCTGACACAATCTGTATTATGTCTGTTGGTGTGAAAAACCCCTTTTAAGTTCCTTTGAGTCAAAGTTACCAGCGTGCTACCATCAAACAGTAGAGTGAAAGCACACCTGTTGCGTGAGATATTGATGAGAGTCGAATATACTGATGGCTTATCATCACCTCCTCATCCAAACGTTCGGACATGACGTCAATTTAGTACCAAGTGGCAAAGTTCAGGCGGGTTGGACAAAAGTGACTGGTACTCGAAAACAGTCAAAATCGCGTGGAATTGTTGAACGGCACCAGTTTTATTTCTACACATCCAAAAGACGGTAACTGTCATTATCAAACGCACTTTGGTCATCATGGTGAGACAAATTTTTTTTATTAGAGGCTGAAATGTGTGTAGTATGCACACTTTCCAAAAACTAACTTTCCTCAAAACAACTCTCCTTGGAGGAACTCCATGCGCAGAGCGGCTTCACCCACTTTTTGGATGCAATTTAACTTCGGACAACACCGTAGCTCCGAGTGAGCTATTAGTCAGTGGCTACATACCGAAATGCGTTTTGGCCGCATGCAAGGCCACGTCAAATTTGGTTGCGATAACCACTCAGGAAAACTCATATATCAATATCACACGAACTGATTAACCCTCGGTTCATTTGCTGGTATAATTATCAGTGATATAGCCACTGCGAAAGTACCAGCATAGCGGGATTTTTCGATGATTCAGCTGTAAGCGAGCTCAGTCTATGCCGAAAAGCCAAGAAGCCTGCAGAGTTGTTTTCTCCTTAGTTGGAACTGTCGCCAGCTCGCTGCTTCAAGGAACTTTGAACCCGCGACCTCCTGGCTTGCAGCTAAAGCTCTGACTGTTTAGTCAAGAGCGCTTGATCAACAGTGTGACTAATTCATACTTAGGTTATGGCTACACTCATCCTTCATAGCACACTGTCAACAGTTGACTGGTTCCTCTGGTGACGACTTCTCAGACGACTTCTTTCTAAAATACTTTTTGATTGGTTTCACTAACAAGAAACTTGGTCGGAGAAAAATTATCTGGGTACTTCAGGGTCAACCAAAACAGGAAAAGCACTAGACGCCGACAGAGTGACTTGTAAGTGCTTGTCAGTGCCACAGTTGTTCGCGAATTGCATTTCCACTATTTCTTTGTCTCCGACTGAGTTGACTTCTAAGCAAGTTGACACCAAGCTGAAATACCACCCCGCGTTTTCTACCGAAGCTAAATGGGACACCAAGATGAGTCTCTGAAGTACTGGATAGCCCTGCTTGAACCGTGAAGTCTGGATCAGCGCTGGTGCAGTCCACTGCAGTAGGACCAGCGGGACAGCACCGATATAGTATCGAAGACGTTAGCTCAATTACTATACTTTGGACGTGCATTCGAACTTAAGGAACATGGAAAATGCCCACCGAATTAGTCCCTAGGGTGCAACCGGGATCAGATTGTAAGCCTACTTGTCATAGAGTCCTCATGCTAAGGACCACGATAAAAAGAGGAAGGGCAGGGCGACGTTCAGTAGCCAAGAATTGTTAGGTGCGGGTAATAGCTTGGAATCTAGCTGGCATTGCGTGTCTGACTGACAAGCGTGCAGCTGGAATCTAATGAAGAGTGCAAAGTCAGCGAAGTATGAGGGGAGTTAAGACGGGGGACGTCAGCGGCCACACATCTTCATTTATCCCTCCTGTGTGTAACAAACTGGGAAGCCCAACTTGTGTTACCACACGACGGCAATATAACAGGAAGGTATTGTTGTTCACTTGTTTCATGCTAGTATGCTGTGTCAGAATTTGGCAGACTTGCCCCAAACTCCAACATGGAGACGCAGGGGATTCTGGTTATTAGACCCGTATTCACCGACCAACTTAGTGGCTGACAGTCTACGGATGGCGCTTGGGCATCCCTCAGTGTGGTTCCGTGGGTGTCTGAGGTAGGCAAACTGTTGAATTACGATAAGGTCCAGTCTTTCTTCGACAGGTGGTCTCTTCTCACCAAGCGAAACTCTTAGGACGTCACATTGGACGATCAGGTACTTCCATAAATTAAAACGTTTTCTATTGTAGGAAGCACATTTTGTTGACGGCTTGTCTTTGGACCCAAATTTGTCCCCATCAATTATGTTCTGGTAATCTACATAGTGAAGTCCACTGAGGTGTCCGAAACCACAGACACTTTCAGCAAAATCCTAGACTGACTTCCCCGTTTTTGTGGCTCACACTAGTACAAAAGAATATAACTCACTCATTTTCACGGGAGACCTAACGGAATCTCTCATTTATGATGTTTTTTTTAAGTAGAACATAAGGTTGCGAGAAGCTCGGGGACTGCGCTTACCTGAAGAGCCTCAAGAAGGGCAAAACCAGTCTTGGGCTTTTGAAAAGTTTTCAGCAACCTTAAGAGTAGCGTGTTACGTCCACAACTTGTCTGTGTTAAGGATTCAAAAGTTAACCTATCTTGTGTAGCTACTTCATTTATTGAGTGGACCAATATTGGATACAGCACGTCCGGACTAGTAGTTTTTGACGGTAAGCATTCAGTTTTCAGCGGAGAAACCAAAAGTGGGACTGGCCCCTCTTGGAAGATCAACTAAAGAGGCTGAACAAAAGTGGCCACGAGTGGGACAAACATGATAGTTACAATACCGATAAAAAATGGTATCCTTTAAACGTTCTTATCTAAAAGGGGCGAAAACCACACGAGGGGAATAAACTGCAACATTAGTGTGTCGAAAATAGGTAGCTCAGGTGCATTTATTGGTTTTTGATCAGGTGGCCGTGGATCTGTTCGGTAAGCTTGACAAGTAAACTTGCAAGCGTTTTGTCACCAAACAAGGGGACGATGACCGGTGAGCTTTCATACGGTGTGAAATAACTGCGCATTGTTTCGTAGACCTTGAGTGATGAATGATGTCCTTTAAGCCTGGTTCATATACCGCTTATGTTTATGCAGTCGATTCGTTATATAGGCTTTGTGTCAATTACCAAACTAAGTTAATTCTAGACCAGACGATTAGAAGTGACCGTCATTGAGTGTTTATAACCACTTGGTGTTTGTGTGTGTGTTTGTTTTGTTCTGTTCTGTTCTGTTCTGTTATGTCAGTTCGTATTCAGACTTCAAAAATGATGGTCGGGCTATCACTGTAATTTGGTTTCCGGTCACTTAATGAAGCAGTATGCAATATTTCAATGAGTCGTACACCACGATGCGACACTGGTGCTATTGGAACAAATGAGGTCAAATTCAATTTAATCAATATCACGCGATATAATTCTGCGCACAAGCGAACAATGCTTGCCGAAATTGTTATGTAAATGTCAGCCAGACGTATGGGAAAACAGAAGTTTGGAGATGGAAAGCCTAGCCCATTTTTTTTAGCATGGCAATGGCTAAAATCAGGCGTACTTAACTCAGCTTGCAAAAGGTGCGTAAATTTCTGCCCCAATTTTTAGGTTATGATGAGTTTTTACCCTGAGAGAGGATTGTTTTCTAAACTGAGAACGGAAGATGCGCAGAATCTGTGGATTGAAAAAGGAATGTGATGAAAAGTTTGGGTGAATTCGGAAATGCTCACATTCTGGAGCGTTGCTGGTTTGATATGGATGCTTTCGAGTAAAACTGTCATGGTAGAGGTGAGAGAAAATTGCTGCCAACGGTGTTGTTTTTGTCGCTTTCAGCCAGTTTTTTCACAAGGGTATATCTGACTGCCGACATTTTGAAAGGTTTGGCAAAGGCTTGTGGTCGGTTCTCTTTACATCAACAGGATCACGATAGCAATTGAGTAAAGCTCCGGGGTTCCAAGGAACATGAGGTTTTAGTAGCAATGATCCTTGAATTTCACCGCCAGATTTTCATCTTTTCAGAAAGAGGCATGCTTAACATGTGTTGTCCAACACAACTGCTGAAGGTAGAAAATCTTCAAATTGACCCATGAGGGATCTCTTCAAGATTATGCTGCAGCGGAAAGCTGTGTTCATCATCATCGGCCCAGGATACACCATTTTGTACATTAATAGAGGCATACTATGTGGTGTGGTTTTTATCTTTCTACGCAGCACCGTAGTTGCAAGGTCATACATAAAACCGCCAATTTAGATGTCGAATAGGTTAATAGGACGCAATTCTCACCAGTACGTTGGGCTGAGGAATAAAGCTACGCATGATTTAGGTGGACCTCATGGTCATTTCTATGTGCTTGATTATGTGAGGTGATCGTTTACTTACGATAGTACCGAATTACGTAGTTCGGACACGCAAACGCACTACCTGAATTTAATCTAGTTTGCATCCACAAACGTTACCGGGTGGGTCAGCTCTCTGCTATTTCATTTTGTACCCTGGTTAGACTGAAACAGTTGTTTTACCGGGCTAAATATAGTTATAAGACTTTCTTGGAATTTCGTGTTTTTGTTCAGGTGTGTATTGCAACTCCTTACCATGATGCAAGTCGCAGTCGCACTCATGGTTATTGGTGTCGGTTGTTGTTCATCATAATCGAAGCGAGCACTCCCTAATGTGTCTGCCAATGCCTATATCAACTTTTTTATTACGAAAATAGCCTACACAAATTGCTCGGGTTTTAGCAGTCCAAGAATTTGTCTTTAAAAAATAACTGTGATACCACCTAAATGGTTAGTTCTTCTAACAGCTGTTTCCGAGCCAATCGGGTAACGAAAAACAGGAAACATACTAAAGGTTTCCTTGCTTATAACCACGTAGATTAGGCAAAGTCCATACAAGTTTGGTTTCAGTAATTTGCCATCATTTTCTACTGTCTCCTCTATACAGAAATTCCTACCCAACCTTCGAAAACCTTTGTCCCCTAATCCATCTATCGACCTCAAGTTTCATACGATGAATACAAGATTTGAATTTTCCTACATTTCAGGCCAGCCGCCTTCAAAGTCCTTCCACCATAGAAGGTTATCCTAGTGAGGCTTGTCTTGAAACTTTTTCTCTTATTGGCTTTTTGTTTGTGATTCTTGGACTAACCCAAAAAAGAATCGCACTCTGTTCGTTTACCCAAAAATCGCGCTACAATAGTTCTTTTATCGCATCCAGTCTTCATCGCACCTGCAAGCGCAGTATTGCTCCAGATAGTATTGTTTTTCAGCTACCATAGGAAATTCTTTGCGATCAAGTAAGCCTACGCCGTACACGTTGTCGTACAATTCCAACTTCTTTTACCTTGTCAAGTTCCCCTTGAGATTTATTCTTCACCGGAGGATTGGCTGGTTTCAAGTTCGTCAGTTGAGCTTGAAGGGAAAAGGAGAACGTCTCCAGATATAGGAAGCTTACTGTCATGATTATACTCTGTATACAGACATGGTGGATAAAAAACAATGCGTGGTTTTTGTCAAAACGGATGAGCTTGGGTTTAGTAAAGACCTCAACCTGTAACAATGATATTTACACGGGAGAGTTGGGCAAGAGTTTTCACTGTTTTGCTTTATTTGCTCAAAACGCAATGCCGCTGTGCCTTTACACGGACTCCATCCCAAATTTCATCTCACCTCCTGTCGGCAACATGCTTTTGCTATATGGTTAGTACTTGATGATTAAATCTTGTTAGTTGCAAGGGTCTGCTAGCCTCGACGGAATATTTCCTATTATGCTTCAGTATTGCGCGACAGATTGAGTAAATCTGCTTTACGCAGAAACCATTGACGTGCATTTTCTACGCCAAGACTTTTGAGGAATGTCAGTTGGAAATCCACCTTCTAGATGGACGAAAGGCATCGTTCCACTTCTTGCCTTCTCAGCCGTGCTAGAAACGTGACCAAAGTAGCATCGGTTGACGTTTCCCCTCGCTTACCTTCCTATTCTAGAGTGTTCCTACAGGGCCAGTAGCTACCGTGGCCTCACTTCAAAGCTTTTTCTCTGAGTGATCGTAACCATACACTTGTATATTTCTTTTGACTACTCCTTAGCCCTCCTTACCGCATGCTGACAAATAGTTTTACACGGGCTTCTTTGCTCTCGACGGTGGGTCAGCTGGTCATTCTCTCGTCGCTCTCAGTGAACAGTGGTCGTACGACAGGGCTTTTGCCACCTTCTGGAGGAAGTGGACTTCTTTAGGGTGATGGCTTCAAGCTGATGACTTTTGGCTGCTTCTATACTCCTTCTCAGTCAGGCATTGGTTGTTTGGCGACACCTATCTACTGTAAGTATGCGTTCTTTTTTTCGCCTCACACTAAGTACGATAATTACCCGAAAGATTTTTTATCTGCTAAAAACCACTTCAGATTAGTTGTTTCCACGATGTGCGTAAATGTAGCTCTTCCTCTAATCTATTCGTTTCATGACTTCTCCTATACTAAACAATTTCGCCTTCAACTCAGACTTAGTGGTAACTTGATGGACAAGTCTTCCTTTCATGTCCACCGTTGTGTGCCACTTTTTAGACCTTTTGTCCTCTTCCCGTCTGTAACTTGCCGCACCTTATCCATCCAGGTGTCTCACAAGCAAAATCCTATATTCAGAACCTGAAATCCATCAAACATATTACCGCCGGCACCACTGTGCAAAGACTAGGTTGTCCTGTTTTAGCAGCTTACCCAACTAAAGTTTATGTTATGTACGTCCAGCTCCTTTAGTTGACTGCTTTTTGTGTATGTGTGTACACTTTTGCAACTATTCACAGTTGACAACTGTTATGATGAAAATAAGTGGACCTATTGCCTACCTAACCTGCTATCTACCCACTTGCCAAACCAATCAGCAATCAACCATCAGTCAATCAATCAATCAATCAATCAATCTATCTATCTATCTATCTATCTATCCATCTATCTATCTATCTATCCATCTGTCTATCTATCTATCCATTTATCTATCGATTTTTGTGTCTGGCTGTTTACTTCCAAGCCCATCCACCAACCTATTAATCAATCAATTAATCAAGTAATTAATTAACTGACTGATTAATTACTAGGTCCGCCCATCCATCAATCCACCTGTCCATCTAATGTTTACCACTGTTTACTCCATGTGCCATGGCCGGCTATTGCATGTGATTGACTGTCTTGTAACCTTCTGCACAGCTGTTTGACTCCATTTTGTACATCGACACCAGCTGATGCCTTCGTCTTTAGTTTTTGGTTAAAACAACTTTTCCTTCGTTATCGCAACAATTTTTGGCGAAATTTGATAGCCGCTGCTTTTAGCAAGTGCTTGTCTGAGACGATTTTTACGAAAATGCTTCCCCTTTTATTACCCACTTTCACTCTTTCTAGGAGGTCATTCTAGTGCTCAAGTTTTTTTAATTTGACCTCAAACTTTAGACTATCGATCATACTACGCCATTCGGATGAACAGAAATCACTACTTGATGAGTAGCATGTTGCCATACCAAGGCTGTTCACACTCATCGAATGAGTGTGCTTTTGCAGATGAATCGGCGTTCTTGAGAAACGCCTCATGTTCTCATCTTCCTAGTCCCGATACTATCAACTGTGAAGAGTGTTTTGGGGAGAAATCGATCGCTTTGCCTAAGCAAGGTCATCCACCAATACGGTTAGCATGCATGTGTAACATTACTGACTACTCTGAAGAAATACTTATAACTTTGGAAGCTGAGAGACGTGGTGGAGTGAAATAAGCTGCTCAGTGGAGCCCGGGTAGATAAGTTTCCATAAATTACATGCTGCTAGGTTTTCTCTCTTGATTTTGAAGAAATGAGGCAAAAACTGATCAGTAAATTGATGATTACGCGTTTTATTCTTACCTGGAGTTTTTTCTGACTCTTGGTGGTCGCACTTGTGTCTGATTTAAAAGGCTTCATTCACTCATTTCAGTAGTACATTCCAAAGAATTTTCATATCAAGCCTCATCTTCACGACACACTTGATCCGAAGGATTTTACAAGTATCCCTACTTACGTAATTGCGTTACCCATTCCCTTGTAGTCTAGGGTAGATGATTCAACATTCCGTAATGTGAGGGCATTTTGATTACTTCTAATCAAGAATCAGGTCTGTATACAAAGGTCTGTTGATGTTATTCCTTGCTGTCACGTGCTGTGGGTTCATACCACTACTTCTGATGCCAGAAAGGCTAAAGGCTCTATTGTAGTACTCGGTCTGATGGTGGCACCATTAAATATCCTTTTATGACCTCGAAACAAGGTAGTTTAAAATCATCATTTGGCTGTAGCACCCTTTCGGTGCCTAACTTCCATGCCACCCGAAGGAAGCACGAGGGCTGGGTACTGCCAAACCTAGACAGGGGAAATCGAGAGGCGGAGGTCAGGTTCGAACCACGGACCATCCGGTCAGGTAATTCGCGCTCTAACCGCCGAGCCATCTCGCTCCCAAGAAGGTGGTCTAGTATCATACGATTTGGTCAACAATGTCCCCTTAAGCAGTGCATTGGGAAAACCAGCCATATCAGTCAGCCGTGACAAACTTCAACCTGTAACAGTTTAGGTGCATTCATCCTGCGATAGTAAGATGGTGACAACACTTGAAAGGTGTTTGGGACCGACTGAGTAGTCGTCGTTTCAGCGAGGTTTGGCAAACAATCGGTGGATTTTTTGCTGGGCAAGTTTCCGCTTTTGACACAAAAGCTTCGTCGGGTCAAGTGAATAATTCAGCAGGCTAATCGAGTTTTAAGACAGTCAGAAAACCAATCGGCTGGATTTCTTACAACTAGCCGACTTGGTCAGTGCTGCGTTTCAGTCCGTTTGTTGGTTCGTCTGGATGGCCAACGCTTACGATTGGTTGGAGAGCTTATCACCAACGTGAATCAAGATTTTTGGGGTATGATTTTCCCGTCTAGGCATCTTTATGGAACACTCCTCTTGGGGGTCGGTCACGGATTTTGTTGGTCTGTATGCGTGTCAGGACGATCGGATATGGGACTGGGGGGAGGGTTAAGTGGATCTTACTATACTGGAGTTTTGTGCTTTCAGACGCAGACCGTTTCACTAGTAACTGCACATCGCCCCGTGTCATCTCAGCTGATCTAAACCCGCTCTCTACATACTTAACAGTTCTATGCGCTCTATCCTATTCACGTTGGGATGATTGACAATTTCTATCCCTTCGGCTACCAGTCACTGTAGTCCCGAAATTCCCACATTTTCCGAATCTGTATCCAGTGTTCAGTGCAGGCCCTGACACTGCCGAGTCCTTGACTATCACCTGATATTCGTTTACGTTTCTGGGTGGTCTGTTTATGCATCGCTTATGCTCACCGAAGCAATGATACCAGTGATTGTTTACCAAAATCTCCGAAATAGTGACAACACGTTTACTATGCAAGTCAGATGCCCGTGGATTCGAATCACGGCAATGCCGCCGAACCCTTATAAAAATAAGCCTCAATTCCACTGATGTGTATTTATCAGCGCCATAGAAGAAGCACTAATCAAACGGAAGTGTCGCGGAAGGGAAGCGTAGCTAACCGAAACCGCAACAGTTTTATAGTGACGAAGTTTCCATCATGAAGCACTTCCTTTAAAGCAAAGTTAATTTGTGAAGGATAGTCAATAAACACTATACAACTCCAGTGCATACCAAAGACTACATAAGTTCTAAAAAAAGATATGCAAGCTGAAATCATTCGGATCACGGTTCAAAACTGTCATTTCATGGTATCATCAATACTGAGAGAACAAAGCTGACTCCGTAGCCATATATATTTACTTAGTGTGCTCTGCTTTTAGTAATTTTTTTAGCTTAAAACCCATGTAGTTTGAATCACGGAACAAAATCCACAAACAATCGTTTAAAATCGTTTTAGGGTCTACAAAAGTCCAATAATATTTGGAGGAAGGACGTCAGCCAACAAGTCTTCCAGACTATCCCCTGAGTAGTAGCTCCAAGCAAATGCGGGCAGCCAGTCAGATCAGGATAGGTGAACAAGATAAGTTTTACCGCATTGCCTATCAGTCAGTGTTGGTTCAAGTATGATGTTCACCTCAAGAAAGAATCCTATTCTAACAATTTTGATTTCATTCACCCTCGAGATTTGCATATACCGCCCCACTGACGATTCACAATACGGATGAAAAGGCCTTAACCCACGTCCCAGCTTTTCAGCATGAGTCTACAGTGAAATTCACTGTCGTGGCGGACAAGTGATATCCAGAATCAGTGATTAAGAGTTTCTCAGTTCTGCCAACATTTACTTCGTTTGGTGTATCTGAGTAAGTGCTTGGTTTTTCTATGAGTCGTTCCACAAATTCATTGCATGCAAGAGACATTCAAAAAAGAAAGAATTCACGAGATTTGTAGCATTTTTCGATGCATAAAAATATCCATTGGTCTTTACTCTATTCACCTCTTGTTAAAATATCTGCTGATGCTACGGGATCATGGCCTCACTTTACTGAACTTTACCTGCACAACATTTTTTGGTACAAACATGCTCATCGAACTCATCGAACAAAAAACGGCCTAATGAACGATTTAAAGATGCTGTCGAGGGATATTTCCTTGCTGAAGCTTTCAAGCACCAACAAGGTCGAGTAAACTAATCAGCGAAACTTACCAATTCTGTCCAGTAGAGAATCACCTGGGGATGAGAAAAGTGGATTGCCATCGGTGTTCCAAACTTTGGTAGAACTTCGCTTTCTGGTTGATGCGTTCAATAATCCCCACAAATTCCGGTGCTTCTGTCGACGGTGTCAGACTTATATCATGACAGATACCACAAGAATTTTTCTACGGAATACATAATGAAGTGTGAACAGAATTAATTTGCCCAGGTTCAATTGTACGTGCACCGAACACAGGCGGTTCCGTGCACTTTTGTCGCTATGTGGGAATGCATTCATAACCGTTATTGGCGGAAATACAACAACGAATCAGAATAAAGCTCACGGATTCCTTCGTAATATTCTGATTGGCTATTTCGCTTGGCGGTGTGGTTGCTCGGACTGATGAAAGGTCTAATTTTTGAATTGATCGTTCGTGGAAAACCCAATATCGACACGAAAAATAGGCCACAGTTTGAGCCATGTGATCGCAAGTGGTGGAAATGAGTTGTGCACTGGCCTGGTTTTTTGATTCCAACAATATCGGAACTAATCGAGTTCAGCCAGACATGTGATAAGTCATGCCGGAGATGCCTTTGTGTAACCCGGAAAAAAATAACGAATAAATTTCTAGTGTCTTCCTGTTGTGGGTGAGCCAGTTCAACCGAATCCATTATGACCACAATCATCCAGGGTAGTCATGTGGTACCCGCTTTTTTTCAATGATTCAAAATGGCCAAATATAGTTCACCTGCAGTTTGAATCCTATTTTAACTCAGCTGTATTCATGTAGGAGAAATCAAGAGTTCTGAAGGAGCACATTTGCATTCCGGTGGGCTTGTCGTCGCAATACCCTGCGTAAACAGATAAGTGTCATCAAGCCGACTATGACATGCGATAAATGCCTACATATCAATTAGATGGTACAGTGGGTTTGTTCCGAAACCCAAAATGACCTCTCACAAACCGATGCGGAATCTTGATTTCTAATTGCTTTTTGCCAATGACGAATGACGTTTGAATGCACCAGTTAACGTGAAAATCCATAAAACCCATATGTATCACTTAAGCACTGTGAGAAGGAATCAGGTGAGCAGATCATTCATACAATGATTTCAACCACCAACTGAGCTTTCTGGCTGCACAATAACCAATATACTCAGTGTCCATACTCGAGGTAAAAAAAATCCTGCAGGAATACCTGATTTCTGTCTTTTTGCCTATGCTTCTTTAGATGCAATGAAGGGCAACTCACAACTAAAAGTGGTAAGATAATTTGGATCCTGACAAGCGAAATCGGACGTGAATTTCAAACCCAATTAACTCTCTGACGCGTTACAATTGAAATGAACAGACGCTATTATCCATTGACGTAAAACACTACTCATACGGTTGCTGAAAACCATACGTGTGTCGCGATAACTCGAATATCGTACCAACTGAAACAGGAGGCGGCCTGGTGCTGCACATTCAATTGCTGAAAAACATCCTAAACGAGAGATTCATCTGGGTTTTAGGTGAGTCTCCCGTCAAAACCAGATTGGTATGCAAATGAGTGTAGTTCGCTAAGGACGGATATCAGAATTTCTGATAACTGGGTTGTGAACCAACACTTCAAGAGCTCACCATCTAACATTTTCTTTCCTTCTCCACTTTAGATGAGTTCAAATGATATTAACTACCCAGTCGCATTAGGAAACCTGTTTGAAGCTTCGTTCAATAAGTTTGCCACCTTTGTTCCACTTGGCATCTGAGCTAGAGACTGCTAATTCATGGGGTTTAAAGCAAACACTTAGGCCTCACAAGGTCGCGACCAAGCTGCGACAAAACTCTGTATAGTTTGTTAACCATCTTGTTGCAAATTTACCAATCGCTCCACCTTCTGTCGCTGCTGCTGCGTCGCACTGCCGTGTAACCACTGGGTGGTGCTGAGCAGCCCCATCTTGCTGAAGCAGATAGAATCTCCCTGGTTCAACGCAAAGAATGTAGATTTCACGTTGGATAGGATTCAACCATATGCAGACAAGTGGCACCTAAATTAGCGAAGATAATAAAAGCGATACTTCATTGATCACTTTTTACAGAAATTAAGGTCCACTGGATCAGAAAGACATCTTTTAATAAAATAACCTTAAAACTGACTAGAGGGAGTCAAAATTACTTCCGGATATTCTGAGGCGCAGAAGATCCTTTTTTTCTACGATTTCACTCAATTAACCCTCGTTAGCATTTGCGTGGGACGTAGGCTAGTAATACGATTTCGATGGACGTGCTAGTCAGAAAAATTTAAACTAATTTGATAGATTTTTCTTAACAAGGTCGGCTTTCGCGGTGGTCTTGTGGCACTAATTTGCGCTGTATATCTTGGCGCACTTTCAGATGTCCACCTTGTGCTCTTCAGAGACTTATAGTGATGACCATCACTGTTGCCTTCTACCTGATGTCTGGTCATTGGTAAGTTCCGCGATACAGAATTTGCAAACAGATCAGGTTAATGTTGCTCGAGAGCATATTTTCTTTCCATATAATTTCCACCGGATCTTTGTGCATCGCCGTAGCAGTTCTGTTGCAGTTAAGGGGCAAGAATTTTTCCACACTATCACAGGAGATGGAGCCACCTCGCCTGTTAGATTACATAATGTTCAAGTATACGCAGTGCGGAAAAACTTGTTGCTGAAAAACAACTTGCTCCGTAAGAACTCGACATCAACGACACGTTATAAGAGTTCCATTCTCGTAAATATTTGGTCATCTCAAGTGGCATTTTTTATCCATTCGGAAATTATTAGGTGGAATAACGTATTTCGTTTTACATCTTATCAGGGTCATATGTCATTGATTCTAGTCGAAATGCTAAAATTTGTGAGATTTGACGGATCTTGAAATCAGTTGCTACATTTTAGCTACGGTTGCAGGTGGTGTAGTAGCAATGCTGGCTGCTGAGAACGTGCGACGCATCATGTGACTGGTTTGCCCCGAATCAATAAAGTAACTCCTGGACGTAATAGACTGCTCATGATGTTGCTGGAAACTCTTCAACAGCCCACGACCGGTTTTGCCCTTCTAGGGGCTCATCAGGTAGGCGCAGTTCACGAGTTTCCGTCAACCTTATGCTCTACTTGAACCCGAATTGGACAGATTTGAACAAATACACTCATTTGCAAATCAGTTTGGTTTTCGTGGGAGACTCAACTGAATCTCTCGTCTATGATATTCTTTAACTAAATGTGCTACGCAAAAGCCGCCTCATGTTTCACTTGGCACGACATTCGAGATGTCGCAGTATATTTTCCATGAAGGAAACTAATCACGAGGTTGTTGAAAGCTCTTCGACAACCCACAACCGGTTCCGCCCTTCTTGGGGCTCATCAAGTAGGCGCAGTTCCTTACTTTCTTTCGACCTTACGTTACACTTGAACTTATATTGCATGAACTTCGTCTTATACGCTTATAAGCAGCCTTTTTCTTCACCGTTGGAGGCTGAAACCTATTTCCATTTGCGTACCACCTATTCTTAGGTACCGGCTGGGAGGTCTTAAACAAATCCGTATGCCTATCGGTCAACTCAGTATTGTCAAAAAAATAACTGAGGCGTGTTCGTCAGACCCATATCAGAGTAAGATGTGAAGGTACAGTGAAGTTCTAAAGTGAAAAGTGGACAGCTCCACGAAATGGACTAGACAATCCTAGACAGAGAGGTGAAGCCTCGAAAAAATGTTGTAAATAACCGACAAGACGGTGGGAGGGTTGCATAAAATTCCGATAATTCCCTGCTGAAAATTAAGACAGTGCGCATCTCACTGGGCCGCCTTTCGATTAATAGATGGGCCCTGTAAATGTTAATCACTTGCTGAGTTACGCAACACGCGTGACCTCGTGATGTGGACCCCCTTGACTGAAGAATGAGTAGGGGTGTATCCCAACCAAGTGCAACATAATCACACTGGTGGTTACCAATAAAGCTTCGGCAAAAGATATTAGTTGTTCACGGTGTGCCAAAAAATTGGTGTACCGATATATACTACTGATAGAATGTACAAACAATATCTGTTTAGAGTTGAAAAGGTCGAGCGCGCAACTACTGGACATATGAGTTGGCGAATATTGGGTTGTTCGATGGTTACGCCCAGGAAAGCACAGAAGTATGCCTGAGAACACTGAGTAGAATCCCACTTCCCCTGGTAGCTGGCTTTCCTGTACTGGCTGTTGATCGGGCGCAGTTGGCCTGTTTGCCGAATCAGGCAACTAGCTTACAGACAACTCGTCGCCACACAGGGGGACTTCATCGGTGCTTGACCGGATGGGTATTTCGTTCAATTTCCCATATGTTTACATGGTTGTCAGGGAGCATTTAACATTTCGATCACGAGTGGTTGCTTAAAGAATGGCTTGCGTGCAGTTTAATGGGTCAGGTTGAAACTGTGTTGTGTTATGGTCTGATTCTGTTTGGTTTGATAGGTTCATTGACTGTGTACATTTTCGTAGCTTTGTTCCTATTTTCATTTTCAACCACAATTTCTGTTGCGCTGTGGCCTGATTTTCAAAAAGCTCCCAAGGCGTCTTTCTGTTCTACAGAGTGTTCATTTTTGTGTCGTTTGGCCTTCTAATTTGTTCGTTCGCTTTCTGTTTATTCCTACTTTCTACAGGTCTTTGTTTTGTCCGTTGCATTTTAAACCCTTCTTTCCGTTTTCTTCCCACAGTGATTTTAGCCTGATACTTCAGAAGACTCCTTTGTCCTACTAAATTGATAACATTTTCAGTTGAGTACTACGCCAGCCCAAATTCACCTTTTTTGCTTTTTTCCCTTCCTTGGGTTAGTATAAATAGACTTGGTTCCAGTCAAATTGGTTTTTCTCCAGATGTTCGTGTCCGGAAACGAGCGAAAACTGTTCACGCCTGTTTGCGAAATGTTGACATTCCTACAGTCTGATGTAGAGTTTTTTCCCGTGTGTCTAACTTGGTCCATCACAATCCGTGCATTGAATTGTATACAATTTTGGGATTCCTAATTTGTTTCCAGTTTTCATTTTTGTTCTGTTAGTGATTTCCTAAGTGGGTCTTTGAGCCACCGTTATGCTGCTCCTGCAGTCATTCTCGGATTGATCCCAGTATAAGAGAATGCAATTCGTTTGCGTTTCCCAAAATTTATTGAGTTGATCAAGTTGCGTTTCCTTAAGGAACGCGAGTGAAAAATTCCTGGGATAACCAATTCTATGGAACAATTTGTGTGTACCTTCTTCCCCCTGACTTTGGATTGCCTGGTGTAGCAGTCGGTGTGAACAGTTTTCAAGTGAAGCGTTGTTTGTGGCAGCTTGGATGTTTACTGAGGTAAATAGGATGAATCAGGTGTCTATCGAGTGGAGAATGAAATCGAACTACGTATCATGGCGTCCGAATACCATCAACCTAATCGGTAATCCGAAAAACAGCTTGAGCCGGTAGTTTTATAATTCTGAGTTGTAAATATTCTTCTATGCTCGGCCCGTCCCATTTCATGAATTATCAGGTCCAAAATATACCACAGTTATTTTCTTGAAGGAAACTGGTCATAGGTTTGATGAAGACTCTTTGAATGCCCACGACCGGTTTCGCCCTTTTTCGGGCTCATGAGGTAGGCACACTTTCTTGGTTTTTGTCATCCTTATGTTCTCCTTGGACCCAAATTGTACGAAACACACTAATTCATACACCGATTTGGTTTTAACGGGAGACACACCTGAATCCTAGTCGAATCACTCGTTTATGACATTGCACAACTGAATGTGCTGCACAAAAGCCGCCTCGTGTTTCAGGTAGTGCTATATTTCACATGCTGCATTATATTTTCTCGAGCGAAACCACTCAAAAGGTGGGTGAAACTGTTCGACAGCCTATGATCGCTGTTTGCTTACCTATAATCACCTATAGTCACCCATGCGGAACATGCGCTGTTTGCGCGGAAGGAGACTGAAGTTTTCAGGTACACACTTACCACACCTCTTTGACCATACCAGATTATCTCAGAACTAGTTGGACGTTGAAGAGGTAATAAATAGGAGTAGTTGGAACTTGTTTCATCCTTTGACTTCGGTTCACTTCATTTTTCGGCCTGATCTGCGTAGGAAACCATGGGCGATGTTTGGATTCCCGTCGGCTTCGCCACAAGAAGAAACAATCGAGGGCAGAGTAAAAGCCCTAGTGGATGGTCGAAGTGGCGTTGCTGCACTATGAAGGACACACTTTGGGGGATGCTTGCATTCCGCATCGGGTAAGGCACTGCGGTTGATAACGCAGAAGGCTAAAGGCCACGGGATTAGTGTTCAGGCGCCTGGCATTTGGGAAAACAGGAACAGCTATGGGTAGAAGAAAGATACACTTCTCAGTGACATCTTGCGAGACCTCTCGCTGAGAAGCCGCACATTTTACAGAGTAGAGAGAGGGAAGTGTCTCTCTAACTCAAGTGCACATATAAAGATTATGTACTCAAAGCTGACCGTCGCATTCAGCAACTCCCTCTCCTGGAAAACATTATGTAAGTTGATGAGTCTGTCGTCTAGCAATACGGAAATTGTTATCGATGATAGGCCAATTCTCAAGGAGTATTTGAAGTTCATGGATGTGTACCTGGTGTGGAGTCCATTCGACTCGAGTAATTGCCCTTAAATTATCGTTTATTTTTAAAGAGCATGTTCACAGACATAAAAAGTGAACGCAAGCGATGAATGTGAAAGGGTTACGGGAGAATATGAGATAAAAGACAGAATGGTCTCATTCGAAGTCATGCCACCAACAGTTCCAGTCAGATAAGATGAATCCCAACGTATGTAAGAATATTTGGTGCGGAAACACGCGTGTAAAGACGAACAACCGAAGAAAGAACAAACAATGCTGAATGCTCTTCAAGGCGCGGTAAGCGCTAGCACAGTCAAGACTCGCACATCAGGCACAAAGTGTCCGTCATACTGGGTCTGGTGTGAGATTCAATGGCAAGAATGTGCACTCAACGCCATGTACCACGCATAAAAGTGCCGTAAGTACGCAGGGAGCCCACAATGGCGAGCAAACACAAGTCACTGACTGTGAACTTAGGAAGTCCCAGTCCAATAACAGCCTTGGTGGATTGAGGAAAGCAGATACCTCGATAAGAGATGATCATCGGTTGGTGGACCAAAAAGTCGACATCACAACCAATTGCGCGTAGGGCTGAG
>SJOL01006813.1:291723-325361 GCA_004794785.1 Opisthorchis felineus | reverse complement strand
CAAGCTTATCTGCATTATGCTGGGTGGGGTGTACGTGCCGGCGATGTTGACTCAGGCCAATCTTCGTCGGAAAAAGGCGGGAACAATCAGCGCAGACCAATTGGGCGACCATGTTCGTACCAACACTTTCATTGTTGTGTTCTCGATGGTGGGCTACCAAGCCAGCTTTCGATTTGCAGCACTAGCCACATTCCTCACACGTGAGCCCCACGAGTCTCTCCTGTGTACTGGTTGGAACTGGTGCGGAGGTGCCAGATGATTAGTAGTGTACGTTGTCGTAAGTAACCAGCACATTGAAACCAAACAGGGTGGTTAGCCCTGTCTGGAGTTGCTGAACTCTTAGCTCACCCGGACTGGCGTCCAGGTTCCCCAGTCGGCATCACGAGGAGGTGGTTCAGCTCGCCGAGTCCATTGGACTCGAGTAATTGCCCTTACTTCATCTGAGGAAACACTTAATTCAACAGAGGTTTCATTCTGTCAGTGAAGCCAGTCTATGCTGAAAAGCCGAGAAGCACTGTAGGCTGTTATTTCCTTTTTGGGAGTCATCAGCAATGTAAATCTCATGAAACCTAGAGTTTCGAACCTGTAACCTTCCGGCCACCTAACCGTTCGGATGCGAGTGACTGATCAGCAGTGTGATTAGCTCTCACTTAGACAGAATGTAGCTGCACTCATCCTTAAATACCGAAAGCAGCATTATGTAGTCACGTATTCACCAGCCCCTCGAGTGATGACTTCTCAGACGGAAGTTTCACACATCCAGTGGAATTATCCTTTCTCTGAGCTGCTTAGTGGTTCATGGTAATGTGAATCAGCTTCTACTGGACAAAATACCTAGAGGAGGTCCCACTTTAAAGCTGAATGGGATTAACAGTCTCGAAAAACAGTTTCCGCAATTACTGAATCCGCACCGAGATGACTTCTTCTCTCTTTCCTTAAAAGAAACGCTTAGAAATTGGTGCAGTGAGGGGAACTCGCGGAGGGGTGTTGTTCTATCAGCGCAACTGTGTTATTTAGCATTGGGAATGGAGCCGTCAACAGAGTTGAACAAATCAGTAGGTGTTGACGAATGATTTTGCTAAAACCCATCTGAAGCAAGGTGCAAACGAGAGAGTGGGCAACTAAGGTTATTCTAGCTAAGTGGCAATGCATTTTCCGCTTACCTTTCCCGTTAGAATGGACCCAAATAGTAACAGTAATGATTGACATGAAAAACTCCGAAGCCTTTTAGCAACGTGCGGACCTAACGTAATCCGCTGTCAGACACAGTAGGATAATGATACCGTATTTTTATACTTATCGACCAGTAGTTGATCGTACCGTACTGCATATATTGGCCCACAGGCGGATTGTAAGACGTGTCACACGCACTTTCCCACTGCGATCATCTGGACTAGAAAATAATCGATTCTCCTGATCAATCAGTCGCACTATCACACAGTTAGTCGCCCCTCGTAAAGTCACCCCGGGTGGAAAACAGATGGTTCACTGCATCACACAAAGTTACCAGATGAACTGCTTTTTTCTTGACTGCATAACTAAGCGACTTGGAAACGTACTCTTAGCAGCCTCAAAGTAGTTACCATAAAGAGGCTGTTCATTATCGATCGCCCAATTTTATACAGGCACCGTTTAAACCCAATGTAGACACTGACTGTTTTAAATGTATCCTTCACTAAGTTCCATTCTTCCGTGCCACCCCTCTTTACCGATTTAAGCAATGTGATGACGTAAAACGTTCGTTTTCCATTTCACATATGGGGAAGGCTATTTTACCTCCGAATAGTTTTTCCTCAAGAAGAGAAGGTCGACTGTCTTGAACCCGTTGCGGCCAGTTCCTCTGCTTCTTACTAGTCATGCAACTACTCAGCAGTGTCCACCCTTCGCCGATCAGCGTGTGCCTCCATCCATCAACTGTTCCGAAATTCGGTTCCACCTGGAATGTGTGATAGGATCGATTCATCTAGACAGTGGTGCATTCGTTGTGGTCGATCGATCGTGCAGGTTGAATTCTATCTCCAGACCCTCCAAAAACTCATTTACGCGAGTAATTATCACCGTTTGAATCGCACAGACCGGGAGAGGTCACTTCAGGTCAATCAACAGCTTTCACAAACTAAAGTTTTTGTAGGTAAACGTTCCGTTTTCGGGGCACGAGATGATGTGTTGATGGTTAATTTGAACCCCAAAACCCTTGCCCGAGCGAACACGTGATTGTTTCTACTCCTGTAGCTAAAACATGATGAGGATTTTGATGGGAAGCCTGTCTTGGAATCTCAGGGTTCAGCATATACTATCAATAGTTTGGATGGAGAGTCAAGGAAATTGCAAAATCTACCGTATTTTGAACGCGAGCATGTGGTGTCGAGGAACAAGGAGAAAACTCTGTAGTTTCTGTCTATGTTTACAAGAATCTAGAGAAATCCGCAAAAGGACGACACAGAAGCAAATACTTGTTACCGAGGGGATTAAATTTTCATACAGATTAATAGGTCAAACTTCAAATAACTGTTAAAATGGGTTTATGGGTGTGAAACGACCATAGGGGCAAAATATGTATGTAGAATACTGCTTATCAGTTTAGCAGTTCCGTGATCACCATGTTTACTATGTAGCCTTTCAGTCGATCGGCTTCAGCAGACGAACCAAGTTGACGGTTTGTCCATTAGATGAGCTTGTTTAGTATCTTGGATAAGATCATTTAGACTTCACTGATGCCGAAAGCGGGAAAGGAGGCATTATAGCCTTCAGACATTCAGGATCAGATGGCAGAAGACTTACTGAAGTTTTGCTGTTCGCAAGTCACTGAATACAGCGGTCCGTGTTAAGCAATGTTTTTCAGGGCGGGGAGGGGTGAATTCAAGACATTCCATCCCAATTTCCTTTAGGGAACAGTTCTGTTAGCCAGGGACATGGATGTTAAATAATAACATGAAACTACAGAATCGTTGATAGTTTGCTGATAGTATCGTTGACCTAACTCAAGTATTTTGTCTACACACTATCCGATGAAAAAAGTCTTTCGTGAACTTATTCACATATTTTCAATCGTGTTCGAAGTTCAAGTCTAAACGGACTAAGTCTGTCTGCGGCTTTTATGCTATATTCTTTCGGTTGATTCGTATTCTTTCATTTCTCCCAGCACTTTCTCACATCCAAACAAGGTTTCCGTGTCATTTGTCTTGAGTACACTTTGAGAACAACCAGGAAATAACCTCTACGAACGGTTCAGCGTTCGACAAAACCATCAGTGCAGTTTGCTTCAGACGACTGAATTCGCTCTTGGATAGTCATTAATGTAAACCACATATCAAGAAATCGAATTAAAGCGAGCAGACATAGTTGCTCAGAAGTTTCGATGTTTCGAAGTTCTGATATGGAATCAAAAGAATAACAGCATTTCAATGCCCCTAAATTCTTCAATCAATTGAGAAATGTTTGGGACCGATTGGGTAGTCATCGTTTCAGAGGGGTTTGGTAAACAATCGGTGAATTTAGTGCTGGGCAACGTTTCGCTCTTGACACAAAAGCTTCGTCAGCCCAAGTGAGTAAGTAAGCAGGTTGATCGGGTTTTAAGGCAGTCAGGGAACCAAACCGTGAGATTTCTTATGACTAGCAGAGTGCAGTTATCATCAAAATGGTCTGGGTCTAAAAGTACAAAATCCAAGCAGAGTAAGATTCAATTAACCACCCTTACCCCCCAATCCCAAACCAACTGTCCCGGCACCCCTCGACGGACACAGGCGGACAAAGTCTGTGAACGGCCCCCAAGAGGAATATTCTTTTAGGGTGTCCTAGACAGAAAAAAACAAGGCCGCAACCTCCGGTTTCAACATGAAGACAACCCCCCCCCCCTAACCAATTTTAATCGTAAATGTTAGTCATCCCCATTAACCAACAAACACGGACTTCAGACCGACACCTGGCACTGATCACGTCGGCTAGTCATAAGAAATTTCACGGATTGGTTTCCTGACTGCCTTAAAACCCGATCAACCTGCTTACTTACTCACTTGGCCCGACGAAACTTTTATGCCAAGAGCGAAACTTTGCCCAGCAATAAATCCATCGATTGTTTACCAAACATCTCTGAAACCTCTAGAGTCTGTGTTTAAGCTTTGTTGTTCAAAAGCTAACAAGATTTGGTCATCTGATAGATCTCTGTTTCACTAAAATCTACGATTTAACTGGCATAGCCCATTATCATGGGAAGAGTAGCGTCTCAAATATGAAGGCTGGAAAGCATTTGCTGAGTGTTCCTAGTTGCTACTCATGGTTATTTCCAGCAGCCAGAGCATTTCGTAAAACGGTTACTTTCCATTTAGATCATCCTAAAGAAATAAAGAGTTGCTAGAAGCAGCAAGACCACGCCTCCGCATAGTACTGCTAGTTTTACACAAAGAAAAAAGCTGTTTGAAAACGGGTGTTTCGAATCCTCCAATAGGTGAAACCGGTCCATCTTGCTACTTAAACTTTCTCCACTGTTGGATTTTCAGTAACGTCTTTGTTTTCAGCTTTCTGCGAAGCGAGATATTTCCGCTGTATTAAGAGCGGGGTCGGATTTTCTCTCATAAGTGAGTAATATAAATTCAGTTTGGTCGCATAAGAGATTGCTCCTCTAACTGAATACTCTGTTCGTTGTTCTGAAATGAATTAGTCACCAGATTGCTGGTCTATGTTGTATATGAATCCTTCTATCCATAAACGATCGTCGGACAAACTTTGTCTCAGTAAATTTGTTTATTGGTCTCACTGATGTTTTTCCTACGACTGTACTGATGAACATGATGCTCTGTTTGTGATTCCATTACGATGGGTTTAGCCGTTTGTTCGGTTTTAAGGGCTTTTAGATTCTTGGTGAAGGGGTCAGAAGAGGCTCATGCGTTAGGTTGTTTGAGTTTAGGACAAAGAGGGTTCCCAACAGAAAATGAATCCCTTTCCATGTACCACTGGTAGTGAACAATAAATAATTAACCAGGACGCCAAACTGATGAAAACCACAACCACAGAACCGTGGCCATGCACCGCTCTTGGAATTAAGGGGGTGCTGGCTCGACCACGGTAAGCGTGCAGTGACCGACAACGCCACCTAATTCCTAATCGCGTCTGAAAGTTCGTAGCACACGCGAATGTCCATTAGGGCCGAGTGACAACCAGACAACAGTGGAGCACGGTGGGCTAGGATGCACCTACACCTTTACATACAAACAAAACGATACCAGAAAGGTAATTATGATAATCGGATAAAAGCGCAAAAAGTAAATGCGCGTCAAAATGAGCCTAGACGAAATGAAAAGTATACAAAGAGCAAAACTGTACCTTCCTAGAAGACAGTATCCAACGAAATGAGAAACAAGACTAGGCGTCTACTCAAAACGGAAACACTGTCGCTGGGAGATATCGGGGGCGAAATGCAAGTTGTCGAGTGTATCGATGATGGGCCTGAAAAAAACAACCGTAGGATTCCAGCTATGGTGCACTGAGCTCGTTCTTTCAAGCAAAGTAACGTCAAAACATCTCTGTGGACGCTGAAAACTCCTGATGTATCAGAGAACTGACAGGAGAAACAAGCTGGCAGGTCAAAACAAAAGCCTGGACGTGCACCTGTCGCTGTTTAGCACAGCGCCTGAATGGAAGCATTCTTCGTGCAGACAAAATAACAATTTGAAGACGATCGGATGAGGAAATTATGATAAGTGGAGCGCGAAGATGAACAAGGAGAGTAAGTGTCAGCGTCCAGGCGATCATGTCCAGTTGTAGACTGAAAATTTACGAACTGGTATGCGAATGGCCTTATCGGCTGTCATATTAAATTTTAGGAGAACGATGCTTCAGCCGGTCGAGCTGATCATGTTCCGTGAACCCGCCAGTCGTTTTTCCGCGCGTCTGTTCGCATGGACCGGTGTCTAGCTGCTATACGGACTGGACGGATAGAAATCCGTGTATCACGATCCAGTCAATTAAGTGAGAAGTTCAAAACGATCCAGAAGACTATGTGGAAAAATCAAGTTCCATCAGCTGTGGGTGGATTGGGACTGATGATTCAAGAGGCTAACTGGGTGGTAAAATCTGAAGCAAAACCACTGCATTCCACAGTTTGCCGGAATCGAGTAAATGCAAAACGCAAGAAGAAGAATGCAAAATAAGATGAGGGAAAACCTACAGCAGGAAACATGTTGAGTTACCAGATGATTATGACGATGCAAGATCTAGTAAACTAGATTCCGCTTAGTTTTATCCATAATCATCTGCGATCCATACTCTTTCTGGGGAACAGGTTAGTTATTTGACTGTTTAGTAATTTGCCTGAAGGACTCGCTGACCTATTTCTTCACAGTACTTCGAGTAGATATCTTCGTCACGTGACTTATTTAGTGGCGTAAGTTTTCAAAGACAAAGTAGGTAAACACACCACAACGTATAATTGTAGTTCTCTTTATTAACATGTTCGACATGCAGTACAACCAAACTCCGCAAAGATGAGGAAATTTCCGTCGACTGGTTCGATGAGGCCAACCAAAGTGTGATAACAATCGCAACACTTTGATTCACAGTACACGGTCAGAAAGAAAGCATTTTGAACGACACAATAATGCTGTAAACATGGATTTGATTTAGCAAGATCGTTCCGAGAAAGAACAATTGACACATTGAAGTTCTTTTCGTGGAAATGGTAATACAGGTCAACATGTGGTTGGAAAAACACTGAATAAAACTTGCAATCCAAACAGAACTTCAACTCTTTGTTAATACTAACTGAAACTGTTCAAGATGGGATTGACATCACGGTCATCAACACCATGGACCAATTTGGGTAGGAGGTCGACACATTTCGTGTAGGCTCAGTCCAGCATAAAGAATCGAGTAGAGGAGGTATTTGTTTCTAGACGTTTGAGTTTGCAAGACTGGTTTATCCAGTAAATTTCGTATGGAAGTTTCCATTTCTTACAACTTTGGAACACTTACCAACACAATCCGTGTTCCGAAAACAGGATTATCATCCTGGGTATATTTTCTAGTAAAAATGTTAGCTGTTGTTCTACTACAAATGGGAGCATCGGGTGCTTTAGTATGAAAGTGTTCAAGTAAAACGGCCTTAGCAAGCGGGAAAGAAACATAGCATTGTCTTCCTTCAGGCACTAATTGCAGAAACCCCTCATGTTGCAGTTCAGAGAAGATTTTGGGCAACAAAAGTTGAAATAGAGAATTATGAAAAACGAGTTCGGACACCCCAATGTTTCAGGGACTATTCTACAAAGTAGATATTGAGTTCCGTGTACCTCTACACCATCCAAATATATGATAGTTTCCAAAGCAATGCGTGATCAACCACGTTTTGCCTCTTGAAGTTAATTCCTATCAATTGTCAGGGATGCGTTTGAATAGCGTTCCGCATGCTTTAGGTTTTCTGGCATCTTCACATTACTTTGTCTGGTATCCTCAAAACTATTGGTTACTATGCCTTACCAATAGTTATACACGGATTACATCTCCAATAGTCTACCAAGGCAATGGGCGTAGTTCGAGTTAAGTCCCACGTACCACTCATGAGTAGTGGGTCCTAGTGATTTCGAATACTTTCATATGAGGCACTGGGTGGGTTACGTGGTGTGAAATAGACTGACGGCAACATTTCTAATGCAATGTCTTGCAGAATCGGTCGAATGATCAGAACCTCCGTGATTCGTAAAATGTAGGCTAAAGCCAGCTTGTCATGCCATATTTCATAACGGCCGACGTGCATGGCTGACAGTCTGCTTCCAGACAATGGTAGAAGTTAGTACCGAGAATGCGAATTATAAATGAGTGTGATCAAGCACATCAGTAATCTTGAAATATTTTCAACTTTCTTCTTGCAGAAAAAATGTACCACTTTCATTGAGTCAATTCCGAAAAACGCATAGCAATTCGTGGCTTGTCCTTGTTATCTAATGAAAAGAAGTTACTGTGTTTTCTCCTCAAAAATAGGCATCCGAATCCCAAATGGATTGTTCGTTTCGTATACTTATTCGTAACTAAAAAAATGTTGTTGATTCCAGCGGTGACGCTTCCCTGAGAAGGTCGACATCCGTAACTCGTAAAACAACGTACCCGATAGTTAGATTGTTCGCAGAGCTGGGCAGTTTGATTGCAAACTTCTCATCACCATTCAAGATGACATCATGCTTGTGTTGTTGCCCAACGGAGTGGAGAGGCGCCACGAAATCCAAGCATGTACAGCGCACTCTAGAATTGTTTGGACGTAAACTGAGAGATATCACAGCCTTCGGTTTTCAAGGTTCGCAGACCGAGCACAGTTCCCAAAGGACCCTTCATCATTCTTAACAATAACACCCAAACCTATCTCCGTTTGCAACACAACGCCACCAAGAGCTCACGGGTATTCACCATCATGCCGATGAGCTATTACATAGCACTTATGCTCGCTGAAGGTGTGATAATTTTCAACAGTCCGAACGCACTTTCCATAACGGGTTGCAGCAAGACGTCTGTAGCGGCGACAGTTTCCTGTTGCATCATCTTCTTGTCGTTTCTTCTCTATCCCGGTGTCCATTCAAACGGCGCCATTTCTTCTTCAAGGCACAATGGTGCGTGCTTCTCTGTCTTACTCGATCAGGTACACAGGTGTTCTCACACCCGACGTTTCCTTCAAAACATTTGACCTTGCAATGGCTGTCCGTTTTGTTTCCGCAAGAATGGACTCTCAGCTCCTCCGGCGGTCCATGGGTGGGTTCTTTCGCTCTACTGCATAGTTCTCTAATCAAGATCCCCTCATCAGTGGCTTAAATCACACATCGAGCCTTCCTCAGTTTAACTGACCGAGTAACATAATACGGGGGACAATCATTTTGACCGTAGCGGTATACTTGCTGTTTTATCGGATACACCTCGAAACGTATATCTTGATGTCTTCTGCAAACGGTAGCATCTCTGAGTACATTTGTCACGGCAGATGAAAAATCGAGGAAGCGGAGGTCCTTGTAGCTGTAATTCTGCTCCCCTCTGTCATTCGCCCCTCCATTCTGGGCTAGTGTGACTATAGACATCGACTCGAATTGTCCATGCCTACACCACTGAGAAAAACTGACCGATCGCAATGCAAGATTTATCAAACTTTGAGTTTCATTCGAATTCGTGTCACTTCTATCCATCATCATCTGTGATCAATAATCGTTGTTTTGCCTGCCGATCGAACCAAAACCATCAGTTTGACAGCCGCGGTAGTGGAGAATGGTAAATGTGGACACTTATTTTCCCATCCAACCCGAAGGCAGATTAGGTGAATATGTGCCATTTCTTTCGTAAACAACATAATGCCCATGAGTAGTGTGTCCCATCAAGTTATTCCTACTTTCTTCCAGTAAACCAAACTAGAATTGGCCCTCGAGCACCACCACCATCTCGGTGCATGTCTAGGCGAAAATCTGAGCCACCTCTCGGTAGATTCCGTAAGATAAGCAACGGATTCTCGTCATCTTCGATCACATAATTTGCCTACAACAGTTAGCAATCAGTTAGTCGAAGTCCCCACGAAGGATTCCTAATACGCGCAGGTCGATCAAAGTCACCTGCGGGATCTTATATTTGTGATTTCTGTTTGGATGTCGGGGTATGAAGTTGAGAATGAAAGAGGGCATCATAGCTATTGCTCAAACCATCCGGTCACTACGAGCGAAAGTAAAGTTTGGTGGCGAATAGAACGCATGCAACTGACGGGGATTCATTAAACTTGATATCTCAAGGTTAAACATATTTAGCCTCTACTTAACCACATCTGCTCATCTGAACATACCTTCTTCCGCAAATAACAAAAATAGAGTCACGACCTCGAAACGTCCACTGTCAGACAACACATAACGGAGTTCATCGACCACACCATCTAAGGGGTCACCAATTCGGGAAACAGTTGCAAGAGTGGATCAATATAGATGTCCGCGTTGGGAGCACGGGATCACGATATGGAAACCCGTGTTGGAAAAGCAGTCGACCACGCCAGGATTCGAACCTGGAATCTTCTGATCCGTAGTCAGACGCGTTATCCATTGCGCCACGCGGCCATATCCGTTCGAACAATGGCCAATACACCAAACAGCAGACCCTTAGTGTCCATCCGCCGTCACTCGTTGACACACTTGTGTCAGTTCCTTACTACGGAACACATGAATGGAAAAATGCAGAAAAAGGCAGTTCAAATTAGGATTAGCCGTGCAAATAGTTCGCTTTATCTAAAGTTTATGGACACACTATCGCCACCAATGTGATTGCAAATAACACCAGCAATCAAACAAACTTTTCACTTCCCCCTAATCGCTAACAGAATGCAATGAACGGGTAGACGCTGTTCAGAATCCCTGCTGTTGGATCGCTGGACTGATTGCAAAAAGGGGAAGGACACACAATTTTGGCGAAATGATTGTTGCATTGACTTAGCCGGAAATTTTGAGTGCTCTCTCTGGGTCACACTTCCGTTTTCGTTCGGTATACTGATAAAATGGCCAATAATATGAATTTGCAATTTGCATCAAATCGATAAGGTGGAAAACAAGTCGACTTCTCCGGGTAGTTTTGCATTTTTAGTGCTTAGTGTGCGCTATCTTGAGGACGAATGCAACCCACAAGAAGACGACCTAGTTGCTGCCAAATCGACCAATGACATGATGAGTGAATCGACGTTTGACACCGTCAGATCATTCTCTGAACAAATGTGAATCACATTAGAAAACACGATCACCAATGTGGAAATTCACCCATTTGCATTCCAAGTAGGTTTTTGCGGAGACTCACCTGAATCACTCGTTTATGAATTTCTTCTTCAACTGAATGTGCTGCACCAGGCCGCCTCGTGCTTCAGCTGGTACGGTAGGCCAGTATTGCGACACATTCTACAAACGTAACATACTCCACATTTGGTTGCTGGAAACTCTTCGCTACTTTCGTGCAATTTGGGTTCGAGTAGCACATCAGGTTTGGGGGACACTCTGGGACTATCCCCACTTGATGACCCCGAAGAAGGATGTGCAGCACATTCAGTTGAAGAATATCCTAAACGAGAGATTCAGGTGAGTCTCCCGTGAAAACCAAATTGCTTTGCAAATGAGTGTATTTTTCGAAATCAGTCCAGTTTGGATTCAGTCAGAACATAAGATTGAGGGAAACTCGGGGACTGCGCCTACCTGATGAGCCCAGAGAAGGGTGAAACTGGCAGTGGGATATCGAAAACTTTTCATCACTCTTATGAGTAGTATAATACGTCTACACAACGTAGGAGATTGTTTTCCAGACCTAACCAAATCTCGCAATTAAAGTGTTCCCCTTCGGCCGCTTTTTGCGTCTTCAGTTGATCGGTGGACTGTGCTGGCCGAAATAATGTTCAGTTATTTGCGACCGAAGCGGAACCTAATTAGCTGTCTGACGGATAGGATGATAAAGGTGTTCCTCCGACTGGGTGAAGAAGGGGGCAGAATATACAGAATGATTTACACCCGAAACTGAGCAGCCTACGGAGCTGAGGAATGAAAAGCACCCAGCGGAGAAAAAACGAATTCACATTAACCTGCCATCCAAAGGAGTCTTGGTTAGCGAACCAGCCACCAAAACGCCAAGAAATTCAAATGACGTGACTTCTGCAGTTTGCTGCAAAACTGACAGAACGATTAATCGTTTTTTGTCGCGTACACTAGACTTCTGATGCATAAACAACATGTCCACCTGCACGTGACCCCCAAAAACACTCACGTGTCTGCGATGCGACCAGCCGAGTCAAACCACTACGGCTCCAAAAAAGAACTGGAGAATTTTGTTGCACTGGTTAGCTGCACACTTCGTTGTCTTGAAGAGCACGATCTGGATATGAACCATACGAAAAGAAATTTTTCTGTGTTCATATAACCCAAGTGAAATTCCACCGTGGCAATAACCAGGTTTATGGACGATCGGCAGACGAGCCCTGATTTCAGACCATTCACAAGCTGCTGGGCAAGCCAATGGATTTTGAATGCGAAATTAAGTCCACGAAATTTTTACGGCTACCGCAGAACGCGTTGTGGGAACGGTATTTTCCGTTTATTTTTAGGTTTGTAAAAACCAAGCATGCGTCTTTCAATTGGCTAATCGGATAAACTATACAGTTAATTGTGTTAGTGATATTCTTCAACTGAATGTGCTGCACCACGGCCGCCTCATGTTTCAGTTGGTAGGATATTCGAGATATCGCAGTATATTTTCATACAGGAAACTACTCACAAGGTTGTTGGAAACTCTTTGACAGCCCACAGCCAGTTTCGCCCTTATTTGGGATCATCAGGTAGGCGCAGTCCCCGAGTTTCCGTCAACCTTATGTTCTACTTGAACCCAAATTGGACTGATTTCGACAAATACACTCATTTGCAAATCAATTTGGTTTTCACGGGAGACTCAAGTGAGTCTCTCGTTTATGATGTTCTTCAACTGAATGTGCTGCACACAGGCCGCCTCATGTTTCAGTTGGTAGGATATTCGAGATACCGCAGTATATTTTCATACAGGAAACTACTCACAAGGTTGTTGGAAACTCTTTGACAGCCCACAGCCAGTTTCGCCCTTATGTGGGATCATCAGGTAGGCGCAGCCCCCAAGATTCCCTCAACCTTATGTTCTACTTGGACTCAAATTGTACGAACGTAGCTAACTGCACCAGTTTGGTTTCAACGGGAACTAAATTCCACCTGAATCTCTTGTTTATGGCAGAAACTCGGGGACTGCGCCAAACTGATGAGCCCCAAAAAATGCCGCTGAATGGTCATGGGCCACTGAATATTTCAGCAACCTGATGAGTAGTCTCTTTTAAGAGGATATTTGCGTACTTCTTACCAACGGATCCATTTTTCATGCTGCAGAAGCGTGAGTTTGAACATTATAAACAACATGACTACAAAAAGAAGCCTCATGCTTTCTTTTGCCTACGATAGCCCCGAGGAATTTTGAGTGTAACCGTTTAATGGACCTTCCACGGCATGAGCATTCTAAGATTTTGCTGCTGAGAGGCAGACCGGCACAAAATCGCTTTCATCAGTCAAACGGACATGCCAATTATGTTGAAACAGACAGATATAGACTCGCGGATGCAGTTATTGGTTCAGAGCCTTGTGCTTCACACTCGTTAAAATTTTCTGTAGGCCTCACTGCTCACGGTTACTGAATAAAACTCACTGCGCATATATTTAACCAAAGTGGATTACAAACCTTAGCGTATTTCATGCAATGAAAAGTCATAGTGCATGTATTGTAGACGAAAAGAAGGTGCGTTCAAATGAGCGATTATCCGCTTATGTACGGTTTCGCAGAGCACAGGTACAGGCAGGTCACCTTGATTTCAACTCTTTCTGACATAACCATACCATATTTTACATTTGAATTTTCGTGCTACATTCCATCCAAAAACGTTTGGCTTTGCTCAGATTTCTGATGAATACCAACCACTGTGAAGCGACTGTTTTGCGTCAGGTCGCAAACAGACAAGCGACTGGGTGGCATTCAAATGTGGGTTGGATCCAGGTATTAGGCGCCGATCGTTGAGCTCCCGTTGGCCTTTATGATGCACCGGGCGCTTGAACCCTCATACCGAGCTCGTTTGTTCAGCAAAGCTGGCACAGTTGGTTTCAAGCCGAGTAGAAAGAGGTGGAATGTTTGCGATGAGGTTTCTTATGAAGCTTGCTTCCAGACTTAAGCTGCTCAGACAACTTATTGAGCTGAATTTTTGAGACCAGTGTTACAGACGCACCGAGTTATTTAAACCTAGACTCATTTGGGTGTCACATATGTGCCGTTGTTTGAGTTCTGTCGAATTCCACAGATTCAGAGCATTTTTGGAATGAACGTGGTTGCCCAGTGTTGCTGTCTCTATTGGCGAATTTGCTGTCTGAAAGCTTTTTATCCAAGGATTTACTCAGATAGATAGAAGCGTATAGATTGCAAGCTGGAGTAGCCGGCAAACCTCCTGATGTCTTCCGCTCGATTTCTTCTTCCACAGTTATCTCAAGCAACTGATTTGTTCATCTTGTATGTTATACAAGAGAAGCGAAGTAGCAACGGCTGGAAGGAACAAGTACCACTTTATAGGCAAGAAGAGGGTTATGGGTTCAAATATTGAACTGGTCTAGAAGCTGGCCGTTTCTAGTTTGTCCTTGAAGGTTGTTGATTGTTCCTGGGTAATAACGTTTTCATTGTTTCATCATACTCTCCATTCCAATCTTGGCATGATGGTTGTCTCCGTATTAATCGGCGAAGTCAATCGAAGCCAAATGCGCTCTCCCGCCACTTGGTCACTGTGACCAGCCACCAGTGTCAAGTCAATGAGAGAACTCGGTGCAAACATGCATTTCACCCTTACCCCACTTTGACCCTAACCCACATCTGCCCGGCTGGCATGACGGCCCCATTATGCTGTCAACTAAGAAAGCGATCGATGTAGTTTTTAATAACTTGCCAAAACCACCAAAAAGGCACGGAATCGCAAATATGACGAAATCAGATTTTCATTCCCACATTCCGTGCTGAGAAGTAACATGCAGCGGTACCCTAAGTCACCTTGATCAACAGTCTCCGTCGTATGATGTTTTGAAGCCTTCATTCCGGTGGCAGCATAATGGCTACGTGATATTCTTGAACGGAAGTGACAAAAAGCGATCCTCAAGTACCTGGGCACAGTTTTGTGGCTAGCTATCATTCCGACATTACTTTAACAGTTTACTGTTTACTTTGTATCTGTTTAACATGCAATTTGACTCTGACACTGCTTGCGAAAAAAACGGTCTGAAGTAATTTGGACAACTGACAAAAGTGCGCTTACTGTGAGACGCTAACTCCACAACGGATCATTCATAGAATTTAGACGAGACTTTTTCGGGCACCTCCCAGTAACGTAGTCTTTCGGGTTACATTCGGCAGACGCGGTCTGTTCTTTAAGTGACAGAGCCCAAAAGTGAGGAAATTGCCGCCGGACCTGAGCAACCACGAACGGACAATCGAACGGAGGGAATTAGTACCACACAGAAATGTTCAAGCACCATTCAAATCGGAGGCTAACAGTTGAGCTAGATGTTTACTAAACCAAGACGCTTGGTGCAAGTTTAATCCATTATAAGCCGGGTGCTACTGACAAGATTCAATTGCTGGGCTAATTTTGATAGCCATTACACCTCTTCCACTTATCATTTGATGCAGTTAGTGACTCAGTTGTCAGCTTATTCATACATAAATTATTCCGGTTGGCCTGGTCTGCACGGTCGATTTTGTTAGATAAGCAGTGAAAGTACAAGAGGCTGTAACGTGTAACTATTTTCCATTCCAGTCGAAGAGTGCAGGGGCTCATCTCAAGCCGACTATCCATCGTAAACGAGAGATTCAGCTGGATTCAGTTTATTCTCCTCCAAAACCGAATGACTGTGCAAATGAGAGTATTCTGTCCGATTTGCGGTCACATTGAGCATAAGGTTGAAGGAATCTCGGGAAGTGCGCCCACCTGATGAACTTCAAGGACTGTTGTCGAAGAGTTATCAGCAAACTTATGAGTAGTTTGTTACGTTACGTAGAAGATATTTTTGTTTCCAAAAGAGAGGCTTTCGTCAGTTGAAAACGGACTCATCTACCAATACAGAGTCACAGAATATATTTGAAGTTCAAGGCAACCTATAGGTGACATCAGGTTTCTTCAGAACAGACAGTGAAGACTTGAATCAGTTGATTATAACGACCTCAGCGAATTTGAGAACATCCGAGTTCCGATGGCTGAGCAGTGAATTATCAGCAAAAGTGGATCGTAAATGATTATTTTGAAACAGAAACTGACAAAACCACATAGCACTTAAAAATAACATTCTGAAGTCAATCTGAGGGCAATTTTTGGTTGTAAAGTTTCATTTGTTTTGCTGGAGATATTCCTACCAGTAAACCGTGCAGCTGACAGTGACGCCTCAAAAGTACTTCACTATTCCACAGGGGCATTGGTTTATCTGTGATAAGAATTGATGATTGATTGATTTTAGACGACGCAGTATGCAGATTAGGGCGTGTTTTCTGCCACTGACCATCTGGTCGTTAGATCACAACTGGGATATTCGACTAGCACCGAGCCAGCCAACACGTGACCACTTGATTTCATTTCCGTGACGAAATGATGAGTGATGCCATATAGTGTATAGGTTAGATTTAATCATACTGCTGATCAGTTGTTCGTGGCCGAGCGGCTTAGTTCTCAACCACTGGTCGGGAGACTGCGATTTCGAATCGCCCGTGAGATATGCAATGCTGATGGTTCCCAATAAGGATAAAACAATTCTTAGGCATAGACTGACTTACAGGAAGAAACCTCTATACAGTGTTTGACGGAGTCAACCAGGAGTACGGGGTTTCGGTAGAACACTGTTAACAAGACAATTCGGTACTCTTCGGGGAGAAACAAATGTTAGAGGGAGATTCCCACAGAAAACTACTTGATGGAACCAGGACAGGCAAAATCTAGAGCATTTGAAGGATGGTAATTTTTGTCAAATTTAGCGCAAAGTATCGGTTTTAACTCGTTTATCTAGAAAAAAACTGAATAGCCATTATTTGAATGGTTATGATTTCTTAAAAAGACAGCTCAATGACTTTTTAAACTTGTCAATTACCAATCGTCTCATCGTGATACATCACGAAGTGGAAATTGGATTTGGATGCGTTAGCGACTGTCAACTGTGCAATGGCGTCCACACGCCGTCACTAGGTCGCACATCCGTCGTGTGCTGCTCCAGCGAATTAGCAGTGTGTGATTCGTTCTGTTTCCGGGTCTAAAAGGCTTTTGTGCAATTCGTCAGACGCCATCTGATTGTGGAATACTGCAGCAATCGCGGGTTGAACATTTAATTGTCGACATCCTGGTCTCGGATAGACTTGGTCTACCTGAAATATTCTGGTTACTGGAAAACATATGCCGGCCCATAGCGAATAGTATCGTATGAAATGAACAAGTAAATATATCATGCATCCGGAACTAGAGCGGTGAAAGCTTGATGAATAAAATTGGCGCCATAAAATATTACAATCCTGCCCCAAATATTTCCAGACATCAGAGATTTCAGCTTCGTTCTTCTGTCGAATGCTTACCTAGTTCCTTGTTCTAGTTCGCTTCAGATATAGTAAAATCTTTCAATAGGAGACAGTCGGCATTTGAAGGCATTCTTGAATTGATTACTTGTTTTTCGTCGAATTTCTCCACTGAACTAGAAATGTTAAACTTTGTTTTACGAGGTTTCAAACCCCCCTCAAAGGGATAACGTTCCTTCAAGTTCCTACGGTCCCGATCTTTCCAGCTTGCAGCTGTGTAGGTGAAGGAGTCAAGATCGCCCTTACGCTCCTGCGATACTGTAAACTGGTCACCTCAAACTTTCCCGTGTTGTTCGAGGCAGATGTCGGAGATCCCTAAAAATGGCTTATCTATGTGACTAAAACGCGAGACCTGCCTTCACACGCGCATGTGTGTTTAGCAGCCAAAACTGCCGACCAAGGTTTTTAACGGTCTAAGTTAAGTGGGCCGAGGCAGACTTGCTTGCCACACTGTCCTCTTAAACCTTGAAAGATTGCTTGCTGAGGTATCCGCAACGCGATGTAGCTAACCTGTGCAAGGTCATTCTCTGAGACCAGTCACCAAGTACATATGGGCTTGGAACCGGAAAAACAGGTCTGCCCCTATTGGGATGGCAACCACAACCTCGCAAGGGAAACCATAGCAGGACGGCTTCGGAATAATCCAAACACGACAGAAACCATGATACCTGAAAGTCTATGCAAGCTGTTGGACTTTTGTATGGAAACATACTTTACCTTCGATGGACAAATATATCAACAGCTGAAAGGGACTCTAATGGGATCTCCAATATCAGGATTTATCGCTGAGGCGGTAATGCAAAGATTAGAGCGCGTGGTACTGCCGATCATCAATCCAAAGCTGTGGATCCGCTACGTGGACGACACCTTCGTCATCATGAAACGAGATTCAGTACACAATGCACATGAACTGCTCAACACCACGTTTGAAGAGATCAAGTTTACAATCGAACTGGAGAAGAACAATCGATTACCATTCCTAGACGTTTTGGTGAACAGAAAGGTGGATGGGACTCTGGAAACCTGCGTATACCGGAAAGAGACACATACGGATCAAATACTGAACTACAACAGCAATCATCCTGTAAACCATAAGAAGAGCTGCGTCCAAACCCTGTTCAAGAGGGCGGAGACACACTGCAGCACCACAGAACTACGGAAGAAGGAAGAAAACCATCTATTCAGAGTATTCCAGAACAACGGATATCCAAGGAATTTTATCAGGAGAAGCTTGAAAAAGAAGACATCTCAACAACAGCAACAGCAGGAACAAGCCACCAGACGGGTAGTTCTGCCTTACATCAAGAATATATCGGAACTCGCAACCAGATTATTGGCTCAAAAAGGAATCCTCGTGGCTCACAAACCGAATGCCACCCTAAGGAAACTAATCTCAAGACCGAAGGACAATCGAGACAAAACCAAGAGTAACAATGTGATATACCAAATCAACTGCAGCAACTGCAACAAATTCTACGTTGGACAAACTGGGAGGAAATTAGGCACACGAATAAAGGAACACAAGGCGGCTGTCAGGAGACATGACCCTCTATCCTTGATATCCATACACGAAGACCAAGAAGGCCACAAATTCAATCTGGAAAACGCGAAAATTTTGGCACACGGAGACACGAGACACGGAAGAGAATTTCTGGAAGCATGGTACTCCACGGCGGATTCGATCAACCGGTGCATCGAACTGGATCCAATTTACGCGCCTCTACGGGCAAAGGACCAACATCTCAACCGGAATACTCAAGGAGAACCAAATATTGGATTCGCAAACAAAGAAACAAGGAGCTCCTTGGAGTCGGATCAATAAAGGTCACAAGCCGGAACTCGGAAGGGCCAAGGACAAAGGTCACTCCAGCATCGACCAGAGTACGACGACAGGGGATGCCAAGCTCAAAGGTCACGTGGGCATCGGCAAATGAGGATACAGGACAACGGAGCGACCAATGGAACCGTCCGACCGAACAACTAATCGTGATCAGAGGTCAGCCCCGGCTAGCAGCACGTATATTAACACACACAACACTACTCAAGCACAACCACCAACCCATCACTACGCATCACTACGCTCCTCAATAAAGCACTGATGATGTCACCTCGATTGGTGATGAAACGTTTGCAATCAAATTGCCCAGCTCAGCGAACAAGCCAACGACCAATGCCAGTTTTAGCACATCGATGAAGAGCAAGGTGGCAACTACATTGATTCCAGTGCAATTAGTGGTTTGTTCGTAAGTGATGAAATCCGTTAAAAGGTCCCCATAGATCATTGTAAATTACCGGAAAGAAATTTCTCAGCTGAACCTTCTAACTGGTGAGGCGCACAACAGCTACGAAACCAGTCGAAATGCTTGAACGGCTCTAGGGGCACACTACTCATAAGGTTGCTGAAAACTTTTTGACAGCCCACGATTGGTTTCACCTTTTTTATTTGGGCTCATCAGGTAGGTGCGGACCTTCATGAAGGAGAGATTCAGAGATTCGAAATCACATTCTTGTGCAAGTGAGAATGCATGTCATTTCCAAAGGCAGTTTGTATGGTAAAGGGCTGAGGAAAATCATCGAAATAGTGCTTCAACCACTCAACAGAACTACCGCAGTCCTGAAGGGAGCATTCACTTGTCGTTAAACATGATGCAGACATAAGTTGTTCTGAACAGTAGCAATTTTAAAGGTATCCTTTTTTGAATATCTGAAAAATCAATGGGCTTATTTCCTATATTGTTACATCCCATCAGGTCACCTAGGCTTTGGAGGGCTGCATTGCTTATTATTTGGTATGTGGCCATTGAACAAGGAACATTCCGCAATAACGAAGACTTCAGTTTTTCCGATTGGTGCCTCCCACGATTTTGAGTTTCTTTCGCCAGGTATCTTTTCTAAATTTGGACTGTTATTTCGGGTGTAATATTCATCACCGTTTCACTCAACAATCCTGTTTCTAATTCCTACCGATCTAGATTGGACCAGTGCACCCGCCCCCAAAGGACCAGATCCACAGTGGGAATTTCCACATGTTTTACACCCTACAAAAGACACTTACCCAGGGATTATTCGTGACCTTAGTTATTCAGGGTATATTGACTAATAAGAATACTTATTAAGCGCTATCGGACTATGGGTGGAACCGAGCCAGGGGAGGTCAAGCAATGACTTGGCAGTGAAGTGTGAAAGCCATTACCAGCAAACCCAGCTGCCTTGGTCATTGCCGTCTTCCTGGATGGGGACTCCGAGACGGGTCACATCAATGGTTAGAGACATTGGCAGACATGGCCCAGTCGCGCCCTCAATGGCGCTCGTGCATCCAAGCTATTGCTTTCAATGCATAGCTCCCTTTCCTATCTCCCCAATTAAAAGTCCACTGACAGTCCTGTATTTTACGCACCAACTTAACAGCTCCCGCCTCCAATACGCAGCTACCTACCCCACCTCCCCAAATCATCGACGGACGAAATTGTGGCAGCTACAACCACTGTACGGCAAGTACGCAGTTCTTACAGTTGATGATGATGATGATGATGATGATGATGATGATGATGAGTTTTCAGTGTGAGACCTCAAATAAGATAGATTGAAGTTAGAACATTAGCCACCCTGCCTTGATCCGTAATCCTGGACACGTTCGCATGGCTGTATACATACACCCTGATTGGAAAGTGTCTGACAGGTCTTGTCATTAGCGTGTCAGCGGCAGCTCGTCTAGACGTTTGCTATCTACACCATCATTGATAGGAATAATGAAATCTATGCGCACTACATCGCAGAAAACCTGTCAGAATCGATCATTCTTATTTCTAAGCGCACTCTTTAGCAGTTTGCTCTTTTTTCGGGAAGCCATCCACATTTCCGGGAATGCGTCGCTTAGAAAGACGGTCTACGATGGTGAAGTTGGCGATTTACGGTTAGTCGAAATCACGCGTTTGTCTTGTTCTCCCTCGTTGCGGTTTCCTCGGAGAGGAGAAATTTGGAAGACATCCCTCCTCATTCCTTTCCACCGGTCAGAATGGTCGCCTTCACAAATGGCTGTAGAACCCCGTGGAAATCTTTTAAAACGTTTACTAGCCAAAAAAATCTTTGGAAAATCAGAAGCTGGCGCGCAGCAGATAATTAGAAGTCTGGCCACCATTGTCTTCACAGAGTTGACGAATGACCTCATGATTTTAAGCACTGGCTGTGAATGCACTAACAGCTCTAATGATTCACCTCCAATGGGCTTGGCAAACCTGGAGTTACACTCATAAGGTTGCTGAAAACAATTCGAAGGCCCTCGAACGGTTTCACCTTTCGTCGGGCTCATCAGGTAGGCGCAGTCCCCGAGTTTCCCTCAATCTTATGTTCTGACTGAATCCAAACTGGACTGATTTCGAAAAATACACTCATTTGCAAAGCAATTTGGTTTTCACGGGAGACTCACCTGAATCTCTCGTTTAGGATATTTTTCAACTGAATGTGCTGCACATCCTTCTTCGGGGTCATCAAGTGGGGATAGTCCCAGAGTGTCCCCCAAACCTGATGTGCTACTCGAACCCAAATTGCACGAAAGTAGCGAAGAGTTTCCAGCAACGAAATGTGGAGTATGTTACGTTTGTACGATTTGATGTAAATTGCAAATTCATATTATTGGCCATTTTATCAGTATACCGAACGAAAACGGAAGTGTGACCCAGAGAGAGCACTCAAAATTTCCGGCTAATTCAATGCAACAATCATTTCGCCAAAATTGTGTGTCCTTCCGCTTTTTGCAATCAGTCCAGCGATCCAACAGCAGGGATTCTGAACAGCGTCTACCCGTTCATTGCATTCTGTTAGCGATTAGGGGGAAGTGAAAAGTTTGTTTGATTGCTGGTGTTATTTGCAATCACATTGGTGGCGATAGTGTGTCCATAAACTTTAGATAAAGCGAACTATTTGCACGGCTAATCCTAATTTGAACTGCCTTTTTCTGCATTTTTCCATTCATGTGTTCCGTAGTAAGGAACTGACACAAGTGTGTCAACGAGTGACGGCGGACGGACACTACGGGTCTGCTCTTTGGTGTATTGGCCCTAGTTCGAGTGGATATGGCCGCGTGGCGCAATGGATAACGCGTCTGACTACGGATCAGAAGATTCCAGGTTCGAATCCTGGCGTGGTCGACTGCTTTTCCAACACGGGTTTCCATATCGTGATCCCGTGCTCCCAACGCGGACATCTATATTGATCCACTCTTGCAACTGTTTCCCGAATTGGTGACCCCTTAGATGGTGTGGTCGATGAACTCCGTTATGTGTTGTCTGACAGTGGACGTTTCGAGGTCGTGACTCTATTTTTGTTATTTGCGGAAGAAGGTATGTTCAGATGAGCAGATGTGGTTAAGTAGAGGCTAAATATGTTTAACCTTGAGATATCAAGTTTAATGAATCCCCGTCAGTTGCATGCGTTCTATCCGCCACCAAACTTTACTTTCGCTCGTAGTGACCGGATGGTTTGAGCAATAGCTATGATGCCCTCTTTCATTCTCAACTTCATACCCCGACATCCAAACAGAAATCACAAATATAAGATCCCGCAGGTGACCTTGTTCGACCTGCGCGTATTAGGAATCCTTCGTGGGGACTTCGACTAACTGATTGCTAACTGTTGTAGGCAAATTATGTGATCGAAGATGACGAGAATCCGTTGCTTATCTTACGGAATCTACCGACAGGTGGCTCAGATTTTCGCCTAGACATGCACCGAGATGGTGGTGGTGCTCGAGGGCCAATTCTAGTTTGGTTTACTGGAAGAAAGTAGAAATAACTTGATGGGACACACTACTCATGGGCATTATGTTGTTTACGAAAGAAATGCCACATATTCATCTAATCTGCCTTCGGGTTGGATGGGAAAATAAGTGTCCACATTTACCATTCTCCACTACCGCGGCTGTCATACTAATGGTTTTGGTTCGATCGGCAGGCAAAACAACGATTATTGATCACAGATGATGATGGATAGAAGTGACACGAATTCGAGTGAAACTCAAAGTTTGATAAATCTTGCATTGCGATCGGTCATTTTTCCTCAGTGGTGTAGGCATGGACAATTCGAGTCGATGTCCATAGTCACACTAGCCCAGAATGGAGGGGCGAATGACAGAGGGGAGCAGAATTACAGCTACAAGGACCTCCGCTTCCTCGATTTTTCATCTGCCGTGACAAATGTACTCAGAGATGCTACCGTTTGCAGAAGACATCAAGATATACGTTTCGAGGTGTATCCGATAAAACAGCAAGTATACCGCTACGGTCAAAATGATTGTCCCCCGTATTATGTTACTCGGTCAGTTAAACTGAGGAAGGCTCGATGTGTGATTTAAGCCACTGGTGAAGGGATCTTGATTAGAGAACTATGCAGTAGAGCAAAACAACCCACCCATGGACCGCCGGAGGAGCTGAGAGTCCATTCTTGCGAAAACAAAACGGACAGCCATTGCAAGGTCAAATGTTTTGAAGGAAACGTCGGGTGTGAGAACACCTGTGTACCTGATCGAGTAAGACAGAGAAGCACGCACCATTGTGCCTTGAAGAAGAAATGGCGCCGTTTGAATGGACACCGGGATAGAGAAGAAACGACAAGAAGATGATGCAACAGGAAACTGTCGCCGCTACAGACGTCTTGCTGCAACCCGTTATGGAAAGTGCGTTCGGACTGTTGAAAATTATCACACCTTCAGCGAGCATAAGTGCTATGTAATAGCTCATCGGCATGATGGTGAATACCCGTGAGCTCTTGGTGGCGTTGTGTTGCAAACGGAGATAGGTTTGGGTGTTATTGTTAAGAATGATGAAGGGTCCTTTGGGAACTGTGCTCGGTCTGCGAACCTTGAAAACCGAAGGCTGTGATATCTCTCAGTTTACGTCCAAACAATTCTAGAGTGCGCTGTACATGCTTGGATTTCGTGGCGCCTCTCCACTCCGTTGGGCAACAACACAAGCATGATGTCATCTTGAATGGTGATGAGAAGTTTGCAATCAAACTGCCCAGCTCTGCGAACAATCTAACTATCGGGTACGTTGTTTTACGAGTTACGGATGTCGACCTTCTCAGGGAAGCGTCACCGCTGGAATCAACAACATTTTTTTAGTTACGAATAAGTATACGAAACGAACAATCCATTTGGGATTCGGATGCCTATTTTTGAGGAGAAAACACAGTAACTTCTTTTCATTAGATAACAAGGACAAGCCACGAATTGCTATGCGTTTTTCGGAATTGACTCAATGAAAGTGGTACATTTTTTCTGCAAGAAGAAAGTTGAAAATATTTCAAGATTACTGATGTGCTTGATCACACTCATTTATAATTCGCATTCTCGGTACTAACTTCTACCATTGTCTGGAAGCAGACTGTCAGCCATGCACGTCGGCCGTTATGAAATATGGCATGACAAGCTGGCTTTAGCCTACATTTTACGAATCACGGAGGTTCTGATCATTCGACCGATTCTGCAAGACATTGCATTAGAAATGTTGCCGTCAGTCTATTTCACACCACGTAACCCACCCAGTGCCTCATATGAAAGTATTCGAAATCACTAGGACCCACTACTCATGAGTGGTACGTGGGACTTAACTCGAACTACGCCCATTGCCTTGGTAGACTATTGGAGATGTAATCCGTGTATAACTATTGGTAAGGCATAGTAACCAATAGTTTTGAGGATACCAGACAAAGTAATGTGAAGATGCCAGAAAACCTAAAGCATGCGGAACGCTATTCAAACGCATCCCTGACAATTGATAGGAATTAACTTCAAGAGGCAAAACGTGGTTGATCACGCATTGCTTTGGAAACTATCATATATTTGGATGGTGTAGAGGTACACGGAACTCAATATCTACTTCGTAGAATAGTCCCTGAAACATTGGGATGTCCGAACTCGTTTTCCAGAATTCTCTATTTCAACTTTCGTTGCCCAAAATCTTCTCTGAACTGCAACATGAGGGGTTTCTGCAATTAGTGCCTGAAGGAAGACAATGCTATGTTTCTTTTCCGCTTGCTAAGGCCGTTTTACTTGAACACTTTCATACTAAAGCACCCGATGCTCCCATTTGTAGTAGAACAACAGCTAACATTTTTACTAGAAAATATACCCAGGATGATAATCCTGTTTTCGGAACACGGATTGTGTTGGTAGGTGTTCCAAAGTTGTAAGAAATGGAAACTTCCGTACGAAATTTACTGGATAAACTAGTCTAGAAACAAACAACACCTCTACTCGATTCTTTATGCTGGACTGAGCCTACACGAAATGTGTCGACCTCCTACCCAAATTGGTCCTTGGTGTTGATGTCCATGAAATCAATCCCATCTTGAGCAGTTTCAGTTAGTAGTAACAAAGGGTTGAAGTTCTGTTTGGATTGCAAGTTTTCTTCAGTGTTTTTCCAACCACATGTTGACCTGTATTACCATTTCCACGAAAAGAACTTCGATGTGTCAATTGTTCTTTCTCGGAACGATCTTGCTAAATCAAATCCATGTTTACAGCATTATTGTGTCGTTCAAAATGCCTTTCTTTCTGACCGTGTACTGTGAATCAAAGTTTTGTGACTGTTATCACACTTTGGTTGGCCTCATCGAACCAGTCGACGGAAATTTCCTCATCTTTGCGGAGTTTGGTTGTACTGCATGTCTAACATGTTAATAAAGAGAACTACAATTATACGTTGTGGTGTGTTTACCTACTTTGTCTTTGAAAGCTTACGCCACTAAATAAGTCATGTGACGAAGAAGTCTACTCGAAATATTGTGGAAAATAACAGGGCGGCTGAGACCAATTTAATATCTGTTTATGGCTCATACCTAATGACGAGAACGATGGTGATGTTCAGGTCACTTAAACACGCGCTGTTGGTATGTGTTGGGTTGCATTAAAAGCTTCAGTGTAGGGTCCTTTCGAACTTTTGCAATCGGTTGACACTATTCTATTGAGATCTCTCCTGGAAAATGAAGTTATTCTATGCTAAAAAGCCGAAATCACTGTGCAGCGGCTTTGGGAAGCACCAACACTACGTATCGCACGAGCATCACGGAATTTCGAACCCTCTAGGTTAGTAGGTTGAACGCTTAGCCGTTTGACCATGAGCAGCTGACCAGCACTGTGACTAACATGCCCTTGGATAGGACATTATTCTGATTAAAGCAAAGGTCAAACAGACTTAGGAATTCCTCGTGACAATTTTATAAATCGTACAGTGATTACTGCAGAAACAAGCAACAGAGACAAACGTTGACATATGCAATAAGACTGGCTTACTTTCACCGAACTCAGTGGGATATTTTGATACTACATAGATTGGTTCACCGCGCAGCACAACCCACAGCTAGACAATAATTTGATCGGTTGGATGAACGAGCTGACAAAGCTTGGAAAGAAAATACTCAAGGTACTTTGGAACAACAGGATATCCAGTGATGATATAAGGAACCTTTCTTATAACATCACCTTTCCAAATTGACCCAGAAACGAAGACGCGTCTTCCGCAAACCGGACTCCGAACTGTCCAAAGTCTTGCTGTCACCACTGACCTGCTCAGAATGGTGCTGTCACACCGGCAGACAACAGAAAACCTGAATATCTACAGTTAAGGCAGACGTTGAACTGCTTGGCGTGCAGGTAGTCTGGGGGGTCACACAGTGGAACAGAAACTGGATGACGTTGTGCTCACATCTTGCTGCCGATGGGATTGCATGGGTGGCAGCGATTTTTAGAGCCAATTTAGTCTTCCCTTGGTGAAATTCACCGTAAAGCAAAGTAAGACCGATTCACGTTGCGCGACAAGCCAGATACGTCATCTCAAGCCAGTCCTATACGTGGGATCATTCTACACTCTACCTCTTGCTTTTTCATTGGCTCATTGAACTGCTCGCCATGATGTCGGTTGACCTGTTGCATGAAAAGTGATCACCTGACTGGGAGGTGTAACTTTTTTAAAGAGTTTCTACTTATGGATGTAGTAGGCGCGTACATATTTTTAGGCTCGAAAAGTTTTATTCCATATATTTTGCAAGCGGCGTGGTCCCAAGAGATAAAAAAACTGAGCTGGCGGAACTGACATGACTAGCATTCTTACGAAACGGAAGGATATATTTTACTGGGGTACTTCCAATTAATTTCGGACGATAAACTTTGCACAGAAATCTGATTCGGTATGGTTCACTTCGGGTTCACCTCTGAGGAGCTGTTTGTACAAATTGGATTTGTGCAGATCGTCTATAGCCATCGGATTACGCTCAGTTGCTGATAAGCCAATGGTGCCTATTAGGACAGATAGAATAGGTTGGGAGTTGCTTCTGTGGGCGATTCGACTATTAAACGGTAAATTAATCCGTACGTGCCGTCTGCAACAACGCGGCCAGTCAGGGTGAGAACATCAGGGGGGTGTTCGCTGGCTATGCAGGGCTTTCTGGATGCCAGTGGTGAGTAGATGGACATACGGATGCAGAAGTAAATATGCAGTGTAAATATGCATGACAAGAAAATTCCCTTCATAAACGAACAGTGGACGAGTTGGGCACCAAAGTCAGTATACTTAAACCGTCCAAATGAATAAGCAGCACGTGCACCGAAATCATATTCTAATGAAAGGTTAGACAAAACTGCGGAATCTGCTAGTGAGGGGATGATGCAAGTGTGCTGATAAGCGGCTGTCGTCAGCTCAGCCTGAGTGGTCTAGTGGATAACATTTTCGGTCCTAAATCCTGAGGTGAAAGATTTCAGCCCAGAGCACAATGTCCTGTCGAAAAGCGGTAACAGAAGTGAACTCCTCAGGAGAACACTAAACTGAATGCGCACTCGTAGAGGAAAAGGCATCACGGTGAACAACTATAAAACATGCTACTCATGAGTAGCCGGGTGGTCAACAGGTTTTGATTGGTCTCCATATCCCGCTTCTACAGAAGTGGTTGTACTGGGTAAAGTGCGAACAATAGATTATCGCGTCTGCACCGGTTAACATTATTCCCTTCCATTTTCCCTGTGAATGACCGAAAAGAGTAAATAGTCATACAGGTCCGTACATGACCCACGTATCTTATACCACTGGACTGGACCAGACACAGTTCAGTTCATCAAAAACCAGTTGAAAATGATGGATTCTGCTGCGCTATTGCCGATTACAACAAGGTGGCTATTCAGTTACCTGCACACTTCAGAACGACCGTCTCATAAAGGAAACCACATGAACTGGGACGTTTTCATTCTGGAATATCGTATAGTCGGTGCGGTCATTGGGTTAGAAAACTAGCAGAATGTTCATAAGCCTGCAGCTGTATATCACCGTCGATTTTTGATCCCTGGATCACTTATGCGACTTAGTCCACCAGTAAAAACCTATGCTCAGAGCAGAAGAGTGATCGTAATGGCTCCACATCCTGAAGACCTGTTGTTGTATTTAAACGTCATGTCAGAAACACCTCAGTTCGTCTGCACCAAGCATTTTTGGACTTTTTCCCATTATCATATTTTGTGACCTCCCGTGTATGGTGATCCATTTGACAGGCCTATAAATGTGAGTTGTCCAACTTGTTCAACTTCATTCCACCGCATAAACCCTAAGTGTGAAAAAGGTGATAATAACGTTTCTGTACTTCATGAAGAGACTTTTGGAGGGAGTACCATCTTCAACTTGTTTTTCGGTCGAATGCTGCATCTGGAAACCACCTTTTGTCTCCCTTGCATAATCTGCTCCTGCTGCCATTTAATTCTTGCAGAGCGCACCCGTAAACCATGTTCATTTTTCTATGTGGATGATGGATTTTTTTAACTTGGACAAAGTAAACCAAATGCCATTTTCGAGCTGTAATGAGTTGTTCACCTGCTCGACTACTTCGGGCTAAACTCAACTGGTGACCACTGTTCATTTCAGTCCTGAGCCTCGTAGTAGTTCACCATCAATCAAGTCATTGGGTTTCAACTTTTTTGTCTCACAGCCTCTTTTCCCCGATACACGCGTGGTTAATTCATCATCATTAGACAGAATTCACCATTGTTTGTGGCTCCCTTCCACTTGCAACTGCTGCGGATTTTCAGTTCCACTATATTTCGGGTCTTCGACGTAGGTGGTACCAAGTTTGTTATGTTCTTTTCACCAGGTATATGCGCTACGTGGATTGCTCAGCGGTATTCAGGCTCTGATCGTATTTGCGTGTTTGTGTGCACCTGGAATGCATCAAGACCCAAACAGATGGACAAATAACCGATTTCACTTGATTTAGCTCAACCCCTACTGCACTTAACTTACATACCTATGATCCGTATCAAGAAAAGCATGTATCCAGCATGTATCACTGTATCGCCCCTGCTGAATGCCACCAAAAACATTGCCTATGATGTTCCTCACGGTGCTGTAACTACATCAGTTTACGCTTGCGACTACTTAACGTTCGAGGTAACTTTTAATGTCCATCGTTCGCGGGCACTCGTCAAATAATCTGCGTGAATGTTTGCTTGGTACAAACACACTTACAATCCCATTTAATGGGAGAAAACCAGTGCTGAATGATCTCAAAGTCAGATGGTAACATCCTTAGCAACATCAAGATTTTACTATTTTTTTAAAATGACTCTGGGTGGTCGAATAAAGGATCATTTAAGAACTGAACTCTCTTCACCGATAAGAAAGCGCAATCCTCTTTGAATCAACGTCATCTAACAAAAGGAAACATTTCAACAACAGAAATATGGCTTGATATTTTGGCGAAAGCGATTTAGGGTCTACTGCTTTTCAAACCATCTTGTCTGCATGGTTGGACTTTGTAGGCAGTTCCAGCTGATTTCGCTAAATACACCAAATTGCTATCGTTTTATCTAGTGGTATAAGGAATGAAATTTTATAGGATTCAAACCGAGGACACTTAATTATGATAACTGTGCTCTTAACTGGCATATTAGGTTTTCAATATGCTGACGCAGCCTTATTTTCAGTTACCCATGTTCAGCCGCTCGCATGGCAATTTTCTACCAGTTACTTGCGTAAAAACCTCACCCTAGATAAACAACATGAACACAAATTGTACCACGGATTCTAACACAGAAAAACAAGTGACAAACCATCAGTTTACTGATCCAAGGACCTACTATACATTTCATCACATGGAAGTCCTAAGGTAAGTCGGGAATCGAATAATGAGGAACTGACCGGGACATATGAGGTTCAAAACTACCCTTGCGTTGACATCCCCTTCCATCCAGACAGAGGCAGCCTGTCATTCAGGTCATATGGCACCACAGTGATGCTACAATCAAACTACATGCTGAGCATCAACAACACTGAGAAAGGTCTGTAATAAAATGCCTTCAAATTCGTTGCAAAGAGTCTGGACTTTCTAGCGGCACGAAAGATTTTGCTTCAGAGCAGCACGCTGGTCCGCACACAGAGGTGTGTCAGATCCGTATTATTTTTTACTAAAATGTCTTGGCGAAAGGATGTCTGAAAGACCAATGGACTCATCAGGTTTCATAGCAAAACAATTGCGGTTTTTCACCACCCACGTGGTAGATGGCTTACGCCCAAACTGTAGTAGGCTTACGTCGTCGGTCTCTCACTTATAAAAAAACGAATGTGTACAAATCAATAAAACCCTGCTACTCTGTTGGCTTTTTTAAGCCTTCCAGTGCAAATTTCCTGGCTTAATTGGTAATCTTAACCGAGTCCATCGTACTTTATCATTTTGCGCTTTGTCTGTTTTCTTTGTCAATAAAACAAATTTCTGTCAGAGGTGATCTCACATATTTCCATCTTTTTGGCCAATCCTAAAATCTTTGCTTGCCTTTTAAGAGTGTAGTTTGTGCCTGTCCTAGGTCCAATCTCTGAGTCTCTCGATTATCATCCCTAAAGTGTCGATCGTCCGGTTTTCATTGTTTCGGTTCAAAAGTGCCCTCCCTCGAATCAACAAACATGTCCGACAACTACATTCACTAGCATACCAGTTTGGTTTCCACTTATATAATTTAAACATGAGGCGACCTTGTGCAGCACATCCGGCTGAAGAGTCCCCCGTGAAAACCAGATTGGTAACCAAATGAGTGTATTTGTCGAGATCTGTCAAATGGGTTGATGGAAACTCGGGGACTATGCTTAAGTGATGAGCCCCAAGAAGGGCAAAACCGGTCATGGTCTATCAAAGGGTTTTCAGCAACTGTATGAGCAGTGCGTTGCTCCCAAACAAGCGCTTTTTTTTACAACCGTTACCCAATGATAGTGACACTACTGGCTCTTTCTACTTCCCGCAATTCGAACCTAGTCCCAGACTTTGCATCGTCGACGATTTTAGTGTCCACAAATTTGGCTGCTTAACACTGTCCTCGCACATGGACGCAGTCGGCCGGGATGTGGAATGTTTTGTGATCATCAAGTTTTTTTCACAAATTATATATTTTCCTACCCGAATTCCGAACAGCGATACTGACTCACTGCAGTCACTAGACCTCGTATCAACCAATCATCCTTTTTCGTATTCAGTTAATTGCTCTGTCACCATTGGCTTTTCGGATCACTGTACTATCCCCTTGTCTCACCTAATTATCACAGTCCCTCACAGGTTTCCGTTTCGCCATTTTTTGCACTTGTTTGTCTGCTGACTGGGACGGCGGGTGACAAGTCCTCGGCGCTTATGCCTGGGGTTGCTGCATTCTCAAATGCCCCAAAATTATCGTCCAGAGTCTCACCAAAGTTCTTAATGATGGAACAGCACTTGTGTCTAAACTGAGTAACACTCATCTAATGGACGACTCAACCGTGCGTGTCATCAGAGGAAGAAACAAAACGTATAAACACTGGCGTCCTCAGTCCTTCTCTTCATCTGGTCCGGACCATGTTGCTGCTTGCAGTTCCTATATTATCAGCATAGACAAGGCCAAAGATGTTTCTGATCAGTTATCGGCTACTGCTTCCGGAGGTCGACGCCCCTGGATTCTCATAAAAGAGGTGTGTCGGAAATTCTGCTCGCCTTGCTGCGTTGTTCCTGACTCTACTAAAATGTTCATTTTGATTTATCAAAAGAAGACTGAAACACTTACTCAACCCTTTGCCTCAAATACTGAAAAATTTTCCCAAGGTGTGTTCAGCAGTTATAAGCTATCTTCCGGTACCCACCATTTGGGCTAGGTCTGTTTGTCAGTGTCTGCTATCGCTCAACGCTTCTAAGGCTCCTGTTCCGGATGATATTCTTCCTACTTTGTTTGGCGTCTGTGCGCCAAGACTTGCCCCCCTCTCTCTCCCTTCTTTCCCTCTTTTCCAGTATGGCCCTTTCCAGGCTTGAAAATGCCCCCACCTACCCGCTCTTCCCAAGCGTCGCTCGTCAGATGACTAGACTAACTACAGCCCCTTCTAGATCATCCCTCTTACTCAAATTTGTGGGATAAATATCGGCCAAACAACTCCCAGATGATCTGGAAAATAGCAGCCTTCAGGTCATTTGTGAATTTTTGCTTCAGGCGTCGTCATGGCATTGGCGACCTGCCAGTGTACGTACAACACGTATGGTCCTAAGACCTGGACCTCTTTGGTGAAGTTCAATTGGTATGTCGTTACATCTCAAATGGTTACGATCAAGCATGTCTTTCAGACTATCAATTTACGACTACGTCTTGTCCGGTTGAACTGGCCAAGAAACTTCCTGAAAAACTGCTCGACTCTAGTTTGCCTTGAGTGTGGTTTATCTCGTCCAGGTCCACACCGTCAAAGCAACTGATCTCCAGCTTTCTCTTCTATCCAAAATGTCGTTCCTGTTACTTACCTACGATCTCCTTGGTTTTATTTCTACCTGCACCGGCGGTGTTAAATAAGATCCGCATTAACTTGAATCACTGGCGACTGAGTGCACCTAATCAGTACACTAAATGCCGGTCCAACAAACATTTATGTTTGTGGCTCATTTAACGCAGCCACGTTCCTTCCTATCAAATCCACACGTGTCTCTGCCTACACCGTTCTTTACTAAACTGTCGCTCTACATTGAGCTTAATCGGCTTTCTCCGTTATCTATCCATATATTTCTCGATGTCTACTTAGCTGGATTTTGTACGTTTAACTACCCACAACATTAGTCCCAAGCAACTCGATTTCTCTTTCTTTTCCGTAAATATTTCTGGCCCCAAATCCCTTCTTTTAGCCCGGCTCCACTGTGGAGTCCTGCCGTCATATTTAGGGAGGTACTTCTCTTAGGTAACTTCCAACGTTAAATTGTATTTCTCGTTGGCATACCTTCCTTGACGAGTGATATGCAGATCCTCTCTGGCCGTTGGGATGTGACTGTTTCGTCGTTTCCCAGTGGTCACCACTCGCCCTCCCCGTCCTAGTCCTACCGTACCTCGGCTTTTTTGGCGCTCCTCAAGTCAGCTTCATGAAGTCTGAGTCTCGCGTTGCCGAAAAGAGCAATTTTCTGCAGTCGTCCCAAAGACTGTTTACCTTGGGAATTCCCTTTCACATTTCGACTTTCCGAACTCTTATAATGTTCAAGTTTTCAAGACTCGGGTTAAAGTT
>SJOL01006813.1:259298-287305 GCA_004794785.1 Opisthorchis felineus | reverse complement strand
GCTACAACGAGGATTAAAAATTACCCGATGATTGATATTTCCATCTGGGGAGTCGTCAGTCGACACGCGACCACGTGAAGTGGATCCCGCTAGTAAAGGATAAGTGGCGTTATATTCTGTCGACGTGCGAGTCAATCAGACTACTGATCAGCCGAACGGTTAAGTTTTCAAACTTCTATTCAAAAGGTCGGGGCTCCGAGATTCCCTGGAGTTTCGTGAGATGTGCTCTCCTGATGATTCCCCATAAGGCTGAAACAGCTGTGCAATGCTCTTTGACCTTCCAGAATAGAGCAGCTTCACTTGCAGGACAAACTCTCCATTAAAAGCCCAAACCATTTCAAATTACCAACACTTTATTTTGTTAATGTTTGACTGGTTATTAAATACTCCTATCTAATTCGATGTCACTAGTCTTACAGGTTTCACAAGAGGTCTACTTCCTTTTTAAGCATTAAAAAAAATCGTTCAGCTGTAACATGCCTAGCTGCCATGCTACGAGGGCTGCCAGGTTGCCCAAGCCTAGACACGGGAAGTCGAGAGGCAGAGGTCGGGTTCGAACCGCGGACCTTCCGGTCAGAAAATTCGCGGTCTAACCACTTGAGCAGTCTCGCCCCCAGACTAGTGCATTGGCTGGAAGGTCTATCTGTAGAGTAGCAGTGATCAACTTAAGACTGACAGAAGACCCCGTGATTGACGTTTGGGTCTCCACGCAATATGCGATCTCACCCACACCGTCGCGGTTTGCGCCAATAAAAGGAAATTCACGTCACTTTGGCTGCCAGCTGATGACATCGGTCGGAACACTTTATCCGCTGCATACAACAGGATGGATTACGAAAACCTTTTTGCCACCACTGCCTCCAATTTCTAGGCATTCCGTTCCCCCTTCTTCCGCCTAACAGTTGGGCACGAATAACCTCTACAGTTGTCTGCTATCCAATACAGTTGAGAAGATGAAAATGTTAGGCCGATGTACTTCAAATATCTATGGTATTATGAAAGTACTACCATGTTTCCTATAAATAGATTTGATCAATCATTTTCAACTATCCACGCTATTCGCATCTTCGGCTTATCCACCTCACCGGTATTTTATAACTAGCTAAAGTTTCAACTATTATCCCAGACTTATTTCCCTAACATACGCATTTAAGGAGTCGCAAAGCAATCGTCTGTTTCTTTCAAAACCACAAGCAATTTATGTCTAGGATCGCGACTCCATCTGTTAAAGAGGACTCTAGGTTTCTGCCAGGAGAGTACCTTTTTATGTCACGCATTTACATGTTGATTAGCGCGCGTTTATGTTGCTCCCTTAATGATGAGGCCTGAAAACAGGCGACAGCTGACGGGTCCAGATTAAAGTTACTTCAGACTTTCAAGTAGACTTGATCAACCGAGTTAGAATAGTCTTACTGGTCGAACCACCAAGAAAAATCGATTTGTTTGCTTTTATGTGAAATCAAAACTCTCCGTCAAACTTATGAAGTGATCAGCCTTTCTTTGCGCCATGTTGATCATTTTTCTCTAGCAGATGTGAAGCACATTCAGTTGATGGATACCGTGAATGAGAGGTTCAGGTGGTCCCTTTTTAACACCGCTATTATTTACAACCAAAAGGATTTCGTCAATTTCTTGAAAATGAGATTACTTGAAACTGGGGAACTACGTCCGCTTGGTGAGCCCCGATAAGGGCAAAGTCAATGGTGAGCTGTCGAAGAGTTTTCAACAACCTCAAGAGTAGTGTATTCTGTCAAAAAGGCATACTTGTTACTCCATGCTCCAAAGACCCTGGTTCTGTCATCGAGCTCCAGTAGAGTTCAACAATGAGTCGATCGAGTGCGAACAAGTCAGTGAGCACGAGCTGATCACCAATTGACTATGATCATGAATTCGCGTTGAAACTAAATTAGTTTGACCCTAATGAATGCTTGGAAGTTGTTGGCTACACTTCGGCTTGAAAAAGCTCTCTAATTCTGGTTTCCGCCACACAGATGCAAAGGCTACACACTAAAAACTGTTTACTCATTTGTATGGTTTTCATAAGCATTCTCTTGGTGATTTAAGGTCACCGAAATTCTCTTGTGCAAAAAAGCAACAACCAGAGCGAGAAAATTCCACCGTAGTCTTCAAACGATCCCTCTGCATGCATGGTGCTTATATACGTTCTGTGACAAACACATTTTCCAAAGAAGACATTGGAAATATGGGATGCTTGGTGCTGGAAGTCCTCACCGCCCTTGAACTGACCAAAAAGGAACGCGAAAGCTGAGCTGGGTAACTGGAAAAACAAGCAGCAACCGGTTGCCACATTCGATGTCCTCTGTCTTACACAAGTCCCACCCCTATGGTTAGTACCGATGTATATTCTTAAACTCACAACCATTCGGTTGTCGGATTAGCAGAAAATCTGTACTTTAACGTGCGCTTTAATGGCAGGTAATTCATAAAAACCCGGATAGTGATGACTGGTTAGATTCAAGGTAACAGTTCCTCAACTTGACGCTGTTTGTGGGATTGACGAAAGCCTTTGGCGGCCCAATGTCGATTTTGCCTTTTTTGGGTTCATATGGTGGGTCTGCTCTTCGTAATTTTCTATAAATATCATTTTTTTCGTTCTTGAATACACTTCAGCTTATGCAATGATGGTGTTGATAGAAGACTCAACGTTGTCTCTGATTCATAACGGTTGCCAAACCAGCTAGCGCCTCCCTTGTCACTTAGTGTTCCAGTACTGTCGTACTTAGTAAAGTGCAGTCTCATCCGAAGCTAGGTTTTCTCCTCTCACTTCAGGAGATTATTACCGGGACTATTTGAGTCGTTTCTAATGTTTATTCGGTGGAAGAAACCTCCAGCCCATCGCTAAGCAAAAGGTGCTGTTACCAATACAACTTTTCAAAGTAAAGTTACATCAACCAGCCACCAGGAAGCCATCTTAATTATGTTCCGGTATGCTCCAGTTGTATACTTGGTCTCATATGAACCAAAAATAGGCAGTAGTTGATAAACGAAAGTTTCTCGCCAAACTCAAACGACACCTCAGCGCTGGATTGTTCAAAAACTCACAGCGATGACGAAAGTTACTGAGAAGGAATTGGTGTAAATTGTCATTTCACTTTCGTCCTAGTGCTGAAACACAAAATAACTATTGCTCCTGAAGAATTCCTGAGCTGTTACGGGCGGATCCTCTCATCAACGGCCCCTGTCGTCTCCAGTAGCCACGTCGGTAATCGCTATTTACATGCAGCTGATTTGCGAAATAACTGTCTAAAAATGACAATGAACACGTGAAGGCTTGCGTACAGCTAGAATAGAAAGACAGCTGTCCACAGGCACTTCGGAAAGTTTAGAGGGATGGTTTCCTTTGGCTACTGCTAAACAGCCCGGGGCATATCTAACATGTCATGTCCTGGACACAAGTTGCTCTGGGACACTGGACGCTTCTAGGGTCATTGGGTAAACGCTCTGGAAGACAGGTAACTGAAACTGGATCTACGTTCAAAAGGACATTATCCTGACCCCGTTAAAGGCAACGGACGAAACCCTGACGTTCCCGCTCATCTCCTATTCCTACCCTTAGCCCAAGGTAGTTTCTTCATCCCCCCTCGTTCGTTACATGTGGAATATTAAACGCGTGGCTTCTTTTATCTCAACCTGATTTATCCTGAATCACTTAGACGTCTGTAATTTCAGTTTCCACATTTCTCCTATATCCTTTCCACTGCGCTTGGTTATTTTCGCGTACCTTGACATTTGCCAGGTTGTCTGCTGCGTTGACGGCGGAAAAAGATGTCAGGAAAGCCCAGTCAATTCTCCCAGGATGTCGTTCGTTCTCCATGCTTGACTCGGATCAAGAAATTCGACTAAACATTTGATTTGACTCACTCACCCACCCCTCAACCAGCTGGTGAATTTCAGAGCAGTTAGTTTTAGTTGAAACAACGGGATGGTAATAGAGAAATACAGATTGTCGTATGATTCGGTATTTCACGGTTGGCTGAAATCACGGGTTCAACGCTTCCAGTATAACAGTCCAATTAGTGGCGTTTTTATGGTTCAAAACTACAACGGGCATTCTTTGAGCTCTACACTGGTAATCCTGCGTGTGAGAGTTCCATCCTCTCTAGAAGGAAGACTTTGAAACACGGTCACCAGATAGCATTGATTATTGTGTAGACGGATCTAGGTAATGGAAAAAATGCATTTTATGTGAACTATCTGATAAACTTACATTGATTCGATAATTTACCCCGCTAACCACTTGTGAAGAAATTCCTAAAATTTGGAAGTCATCCACGTCGCTGGCTGTGAGTCCCAATAGTGTTGGAAGTTGAAGGTTCAGCTGAATTGCGTTGAGAGAAGCGGTTAGTTTGAAAATAAAAGGCTAACAGAACCTACTAGCTTCGTAAATGTTTGGATCTCGTCTGCCTCTGGAAGACGAAATTTTGTGTATCCCCCAACAAGAGTCTCGGAAGATGGCGAGATGAAGAATAGTGCGAGAAAAATAAGGCAGTTCGACAGCATTGAAGAAGGTGAGCTGAAACGGAAATTCTGTAATTATCCAAGGGAACACGGAACAACTAGTCTAATGTTTACTTCTACGAAGCAAAGATGTTAGTTAGTTACTTCTGCAGACTTTAATGGAATTAAACAAAACTCTTTGGAGGGAAAGAGGAGTTGAAACATATCGCAAGACGTTTAAAATTTCACAAGAAAAGTAAAGGTCGTTCAGCTGTAAGGCTTTCTCGGCGCCTGGCTGCCTTGACATCGGATGGAAGCACGAGGGCTGAGGTACTGCCAGGCTTCCCAAGCTTAGACAGGGGCAGTCGAGATGCAGGGATTAGGATCAAACTATGGAAGCTCCGGTTAGCGAATTCGAAAACTTAGCCATTGAGTTGTCTTGAAAATTTAGGTCGAACATGGATAAATGCAAAACTAACTATAGATTTGACAAACGGTGAAGGGTGTCTAGGGTATTCGAATATCTACCAGTAACATTATTTCCAATATTTGTCCTCTGATAAAAAATTGACGGTTGACAGTGCCCGAACATAGCTGAAATGTATCGTTCAAAACAGTTAGTTGACCAATTTTTAGAGTTGTAAGGTTGTTTCAACCGAATGTGCTACGCAAGTGCTGCCTCATATTTAGGTCGGCACGGTGCCCAAGGTACCGCGATTTAGTTTCTTGGCATGACGCACTACTCACAAACCTGCTGAAAACCCACTACCGATTTCGTCTTCCTTAGAACTCATCAGGTTGACCGTCCCGGAATTTCCCTCAACCATATTTTCTACTCGAACGTCAAACTGCATGCAAGTGGAGTGCACACACTGAATTGGTGTCAACAGCATGACACAGCACTAGTTTTGTGGTCGATGAAAACTTTATGACAGCCCACTGGGTTTCAGTAAGTCCCTTTACTGCTGGAATTTGGGACGATTTTAGGAAGCAGAAAAGAAGAATGGAGTAAGCAGATTGGAACGAAGGCGTTGAGTGTTCTGAAAAAACGGCAAAGTAAATATTTGAAAAAGGTGTCCTGGCCAGAAATCCAGTAGGGATGCTTTTTCCAGTTCTGTTTGAGATTAAAACATGCAGTAGGCCATTACCAGCACACTCAGCTGCCCTGGTCATTGCCGTCTTCCTGGATGGGGACTCTGAGACGGGTCACATCAATGGTTAGAGACATTGGCAGACATGGCCCAGTCGCGCCCTCAATGGCGCTCGTGCATCCAAGCTATTGCTTGCTATTGCATAGCTCCCTTTCCTATCTCCCCAATTAAAAGTCCACTGACAGTCCTGTATTATACGCACCAACTTATCAGCTCCCACCTTCAATGCGCAGCTACCTACCCCATCTTCCCCAAATCATCGGTGGATGAAATTGTGGCAGCTACAGCCATTGTACGACAGCTAAAAAGCATGATGATGACGATGATGACGAGACCTTCTAAAGGCTCCCAAGGACCATCAAGGAGAAGAAATGCAACCCATGTAGGGGGATACATGTGGATCCAATCCTCATATTAAAGGTTCACGGTAAAGATAACAACCTCAGTTCGAGCCAGTCGACATTGCTGACATTGCTTGAGAGGCTAACTTTCAAGTATTTTAGGGTGCCGGAATTTGGAAGAGGAAGTTTTGAGCATGAAGAACACGTCTCGATATTCAGTGAAAAGAATCGACCAGGGTAATGCATCATTATTTTCGACGTCACTGAGTTGTAGACAATGCGTCTGAGACCATTTCATGAGAGTCGTGTTCTACTTCCGGGGAATCAACTGATAAAATGAGACAAAATATCGTCAGGAAAGGGCATGCAGCTGGAATTCCCGGAAAGAGAGGGCATAATTTAGGACCTTGGAAGACATCAGTACTGGCAAGGGAGTCGTGTGGACTTTTGACAAAATCTGTTGAACCGCTTCCTGTCGGTAAAATCAATCTGAATCACCCTGAAAAGACCTGGCTGCAAGGAGATTCAACAGTGCACTTTCGTAGACGTTGCCGCACTTGTTATTACCATTCGGATACTGCCGAAAAGCAACCAAATTGCTCAGATACGCAGTGACATCCAGTATAGAGCATGGTTATCGATGGCAAACATTGTGGTTGTCACCAGGACGTCCAATGTTTAGCAGTCCCCATGACAGTATACTTTTCAGCATTGTTATATTCAGGATCTGGTTGAAAACCGTGCGGCTCCTTTTCTAGGCACTACTGTCATCCCAGCAACTCATGTCGATTAACCCTCCTCACAGAGAGACTATTTGAACAAAGTGGTCACTGGCTGAACTCAGTGTATTTCTTGAATGGCATGGATAAGAGGAGATTAGGATAACTGGCTTTCCAGAGCCTGATTTGTTTGAGTTACCTGAAGACTATATCACCTGCTATACTGACAATGTAGTTGCACTTGTGATTGGAGCCGAGTGTGGTGGACGGGTTCGATGCATCGAAAAACTCGACTGAACTTGTCAAGTTCACTAATGTGCAAGGCTTGTTTGGAAAATCTAGCAGATAATTGCTTCAGAGCGGTCCACATTTCACGACAGTTCTCTTTAGGTAACGTTTGGGACTCCCATTATCACCTCCGGTCTGTCCGAGGTAGATGCGCTCGGAAATAAGATGTGGCCACTCAAGGCGAATCGGAAATTAGTATAGGTGCATCGAGACTAATGCCTCATATTGTCACGAAGGCACACGTTATGCCCATGCGCGATAAGTGACTGCAGGTAGCGAATTGTGCTTTCGCAGCGGAATGTTTGGGTATCCGTCTTTGTTTTGCATCCAAAATGCACACTGATGTCGTTTTACTTAGTGAAAAGTCCATTTCCCGGATCTTTTGTTCCTGCTGGAAAATCTGTATAGAGTCCTGACAAACAGTTCCCAATTCAGTCCAAAATTTATGACACTGACGGATGTACGAGACGAAAAACTTACTGGACATTATGCAGTCAAACTCACAAGACGTTTCCATAACCTTCAGCTGACCTCGATCAGACATGCTTCGGTCCACTTTTGTACCACAAAGTCAATGCATCGCTCGGACGTGACTTTATGTGTTGCATACCACGATTTATCTACTGGATCCTCGCTAAAAGTGCTCTTTATCACTGTACTCATTTGTCCAGTTGGGAGGAACAGTCTTCTTAGCTACCGAGTCGACAAACTCGTATGAGAGAAAAGTCCTCAATCGGCAGAATGCTGCTTGGTATTGAGCTGTTCAGCCAAGATTCTCGTAGACCTACTGCTGACAAATTCCTGTGAACGTTTCACGTGGACTATCGATTTTCCTTGGGTACATCTCGTATTCAAAGTGGAAATGTGCGCGACGGACCCTTCTCACATTCCCTGTTCTAAAGCTCCATCTTCTTCCTGGCAGGATCTCACATGTTCTCTTTTGGCGGAGTTTCTGCTAAAAACAATTTTTAAATCCAGTCATCGGAATTCTGTCGACACCTCATTTGATGGCACCGGAACATCTCTCAGGCAGCATGAATTCATGCCCACCAGTTACCATGGTGATAACCAATTTTGTTTATTAAGTTCAGCAGTGAATGATGAAAAGTAACACACAGGCAAATCCAATTGAAAATATTTCAGTGGATAAAAATGACAGCCACGACAAAAAGTGTAAGAGTACACTGCTGACTCTTTTCAGGTTTTCGGTCTCTCATCTGACCCTAGCATAATTCATGACTTATCTTGGCAGACAGATTCAAAACAGTGAGCTCAACTGATAATGACTACAAATCCGCATCGCTTCTGGGACACAATCAATGGGTGAGCCCGATTCAGTACTTGAATACATCTCACGTCTACTTCTTGTTACTAACAGCCCATTCGGCCTGAGACCGAAAAAGCTTTGATTTTATGATTAGTTTTTGGGTAACCCAGGTTCAGTTGAAATCCTGGCGCGTGAGTGCTATCCATCCTAACTGTGAGGGTTGAGTTGACTTGGTAAGATTCCCCGATTGTGAAGGCCAGGCTCAATTGCTGCGAACAGGACTCAGTGTTCACTGGATCAATATTCACGGGATGAGAGGACTATACTGAACGAGAGCTTTGGTTCTTTTGAAATCCGTGCACAGCAACCCGAGTACAATCGCAGTTGGCATGTAAGGTTGCGGGACGCTACTCGGGCATTGCTGTAGAAGGATATCAGATGTCTGTGGTGAAGAATACAAGTACAAATTATCAAATGAGATTTCATCTTGTAGAATGAGCCAATCTATAAGAAAAAGTAGAGAAGTTCTATACAGCTGTTTCTTCCTTATTGAGAATCAGCAACAGCGAACATCTCACGAAACTCCAGGGTGTCCCGAACTCGCGACCTCCCAGCTAATAGTTTGAACACTTACTTATTCTTTCGGCCACGAAAGGCTGACCAGCAGTGTGATCAGCTCACTGATGAGTCCCAGCAGGGATGAAACAGCTGTACAGTACTTCTCAGCTTTTCAGCATAGATTGGCTTCACTAACAGGACGAAATCTCACTTGAAAATTGCAAAATCTCCTCACACTACGATCAACTACAAATGAGGCAGTTTGTACGAAACTGTTGTGTTGATTGACTGACATAGTGATGAGAGCAGTCACGAAAACCAGATCATGCAATAACGGTTATACTACCGAAAGGACAGTAAGTGTGTCATCCAATAACGTTCATGCTAAGAAACACCAGCAACAAACCCACCGGCACCGCTAGTGTGAATTGACCGAGCTTGTGAGGATAGGATGTCAACGTATGCGTGGTCATTTTTCCCGCATTTGAACAGTGTGGTTGTAGGTGACTACTTAAACCCCAAAAGGCTGATCCTTTGATGACAGCAGAAACGGACTTGCCGTGCTCACTCAGTTAGTGGGCTTGTATTGAAAACTTTCCGCGTCTACATTTAATGTGTGCCTAAAGACCTTAGTCAAGCTTACTATACAATCCGCGGAACGGTAAAAAGGTCAAAATGTTTTGTCGATTTCTCCATTGCTACTGCATTTCTGAGGCGAAAGCTTTGTAACTACGGATAAGGGAAGATGTCACTTCTAAACCCTAAACATTTCATATGCATCAGTTGCACGACAGTGTGGCATTTCCCTGACGAGGAGCTACTATGGTGAAAAGGAATTTGGGAATTCGGCGGATGGACATTCAGGTCTTGAAAAATTTGCACAACAATTGTCAGAGGACTTTTCGTTGATGAAAATACCCTTCGACTCACTTTGTCTACCGCAATAATTATTGTGCATCTTGGCTTAAATGAAGTAGCCCCTTTGAACAAAGGTTGCCAGAAAGCTTTGTCCAACTAGTGTGTTTTGGATGACGGTGGGGGTGGGGACGTTGTATTCTTCGTATGAGTAAGCCGTAATCTGCGCACCCGAAAATTTCATACTAACGCAACGATATACTTCGTGACAACACAACAAAACCCCTCTATGAAGAGTGGATTGACCATCCACGGACACTTTCACCAAGAAGTTCGTAAGACTCCATTAGCGAACCATTACTTCAAAAATAGCAACTGGAACTCTCATTTAGAATGCAGATTTGCATGAAAATCCATTGTAAATTTTATCAGTGTGCCGTGGACTTGACGTCTGTCTAGCTTCGTTTTAAATCTATACAGCCACGTCAAATGCTTGACGGGTAATGACAGAGGTTGCGTGATGCGGTATTGTCAAGCCTTTGTGTTAAAACCAGTTCCAAACACTATAAACTTTTATCTATCCATCTGTAGGAAGACAGACAGTTAAAATCACTTTGTTGGGCCTGTGAAAGGTAGTCTTATAGTAACCCCCCTCTAAGAAGGGACCAATTCGCCAGTTGGGCCACCCCTTGGTCTGTCATTTGAGGGGGAGTTGAAAGTGCAGGTGTACAACGTGCACATGGTGCACAAGATCGCCTGTAGGAAGAACGCAATCATTCGAAGAACTCGCAATTTACCAATCAGAACTGGTTTCATCCGAGAGGAGGGCTTTACAGAGGAGGAAGAAATAGGGGGCCGTCGTGTGCCACAAGGATGAAATTCAAAGTACGGGACACCCATTCCCTAAAAAGGAACAGTGCTGAATTTACACTTAACTAGTGCATCAACACATAAAATCCCAGTGCACGAATTCCACATTCTGCCGTTTGCTTGGACGATGTTTGGCGCCACAGGAACATTACAATCATACTTGTTTGTAGGTGAGTACGTGGTTTTCAAGAGGCATTCATTTCTAAGCGAAACTCAGGGAACCAGAGTAAACGGCTTTAATTGATGAGGGTCGATTTCTCGTGGGAGACTAAAGCACGATTACATTCGTGGATACTTGCAGTCAACTGGTGGTCTGTTCTGTTGATTAAAATACTCAGGTTGTTTATGGACATCTGGTATAAATTCGTTTTTTCGGCATCCCCGACAGTGGTCGTATTCAATAGGACCCCATCACAGAGTGTGTGCGGTGTTCCGACTAAATTAATGTGTCCGCTTATAGCGCGCGACCACTCGCATACGAGTCTATTCGTCATTTGGTCAACTTTCATTTAAAGTAACTAAACAATATATAACTTAGCTATCCGGGTGGTATGGCCTCCCCTGGTGTCAAAGCTGCCTCCGAAGATTAAACTCCATAAAAATATGACTTGGTGCTGACCTGAATGACGTTGTCTCCTTGAGGTTAAGACTGCTTTACCCAGTAAACCGCTTTTGAGGAACAATTTGGATAGAGTTTGATCGTGTCTGACCAACATACTTGCAACAAGCATATATACGGTCCATGCAGCGACTGATACACACCCGATGTTTGTTGGTCATCCTCGCTGAAGTGATCGATTGCAATCGAAAAGAAACCAAATCAATGGAATAATCGATTGACCTGACTTAGTTGCAGACGAGGGGTAGAATCCGGTGGCAGGACCAGGTTATCTACACCAATACAAATTCACAGACTCCCCTATTGGACGACGGTGCGAAGTTTAACGTTTAACTCCATTACATTCTTTTTGTTAGCATCAGTGCGTGCTATCCAAACGGATAAGGCCCAACTAGGAGCTGCCCCCTGTCGTGATGATCGGGCTGCAGTGCTGCAGTGATCTTGCTGCGTGAACTAGCTGAAACTCAGTTCCTCAAAGTTCAACCACTCTAGAAAGTCCAACGCGAGGCAGCTCCACGAAGAATAGCGAGCCTGCATAGAAAGAGAAATCTTATTACTAGGCGGTAAAGTCGTACTACCCTCTGCGGTAGGGGTGCAAAGGCAATGAGGAGTCTCCTTAAGGCAACCTGCATGTCCATATTTATGGAAGCAGCGCTGCGGCCTTCCCCCGAGGAAGGACGGGTTGGCCCTAAGAACCGAACACTCCGACCGCCGAATGGCTCACCTTAGCCTCCGGTGCATTGTTCAGTAGGGTTGAAATTCTTTAAAAATCAAAGGGCCAGAAAATACCTGCTGCGCGCGGTGGCATTAGGAGTTGCACATTTATGCCTTACTCCCTGTGACCTCGGGCCAAGCCTTGCTAACAATCGGGGCAAACTATTGAGTCATTGGTTACGGGAAGGGTCCCTCAGGAAAATCCTGACAATTTCTGCCTCGCAGTTTAGACTCTTGAGTCGGAGGCTACGGGAAGGGTCCCCGAACAAAACCTTATGCCCACCTACTACCTTGTGCGTCAGACTTTTGCGTCAAAGGCTCAGGGTGGGTTATCTCAGCCCTCTCCTTGCCCCGGGCAATCGGGAAGCGTCATTGGCCATTGCAGCTCTTCATTCACCGGCACTCACCCACATCCCCTTCCCACCCGTCGAATGATGCACTGGGGTCAACTCATCTGCAGTCCCCCAGCCATTACCCCCTGTCTCAACTATCGCCCAGCAAAATGAACTAAAATAATCCCTTACAAAGCTCCACAGATCTGATCCACGTCATAACTTTCAATGTCCTCATTCTCTGTCGAATTGGACAACACACATCTATTACTAAAACTTTGCTTTTCCTCTCTGTCGACGTATGCTGTGTCTCCGAAACACGCATACAGGACCCCGCTTCGGTCGTGCACCTCAAGCCGTTTAGGACGAGCTCAGATATTCCACATTTTACTCTTCGGATATCTTGTGATCTTGACGCAATGAACTGTGGTATCTACGGTATGGAAGTCGTCACTAAGCTTCAAGGCTGAAGGCGATTTACTGGACCGGATCCCATTAAACAGTCGTCTTTGCGCGGCACGGTTGTCTGGCTCAATTTAGATCAATTCCGGTTGATGCAGCAAACGATGTTTACTTGTCGTATCAGCATACGCCTCGACAGACTACATTTTCGAGTCTGCCAGGTCTGTCGTGCCAGTTTCGGTCAGCAAGAAAAAACGGATCTGGTCATCCTGGCGGGCGATATGAACGCCTAAGTTGGACACCTAAGCCCGGAAGAAGCACAGTGAGATGGTAGATTTGGAGTAGATGCCAAGCGTACGAATAATTGGAAGCGGCGTCTTGAATTGTGTGCTAAGCATCGTCTGCTCCGGACCAGTACGCATTTATAGCACAAACGATCACATCCAGTTACGTGGAGGCCATCAACCGCAAGCTATTCATGAACTCATTTGGATGATGTGACCATCCGTTTCTGATGGAGAACCTCAATTAATGATTGCTTTTCCCTCTTACCTCATACCGTGCCATTGTACGGGCCCGGTTGTCACTTTGCCATCCGTCAGCATTACGCATGCCAAAGGAGAGCAGCTCCGTTCATCAACTTCGACAAGTTTCAGTAGCTGAAGAGTATCGACCTGATCTAGCTAGAAAGTTACTGGATACGCACAGTCATGCGAATGACGAAGATTGGTTGGAGGTTGAATAGAGGCAAGCTAGAGAAGCACTGCTCCCAGCTTTCAGAACTGTTTGTCCAAGCCATTTGACTCGACTAAACGAACACTAGATATTGTCAAGACCAGACGATGTTACTGCAACCAGCAACTAGCGGCTATGATGGCACACGCAGATCCATCAGACATTGCATAACCAAGGCCCGAAGAATGACGGAGAATGCTCGTGGATAACGAAGGTCCAAGAGATGTAGTAGGCCTTCGTTTCAGATAAAAGCTGCACCTAACTTCATCTGATTCTATCAACCGGCCAAAAAGAGACAGATGTCAGCGAAACAATCTGCGAAAAGACGGAACCGCAATTCATTCGCAAAATGGTTATCTTGAAAGATTGGCTGAGGATGTTAAAGTGCAGTTTAGCTGGGTTCCCTCAACGTAATCTGGAAGAAACCAGCGAGCCTGAATGGAACATTGACACCATTCCGCTTTGATTAACCGAATTCCGAACCGAAGTACTAGTGAACAACTTGACGATCCTACAGTGGAGAACTGGAAGCGGAGCTTCTCAACCATGACCCAAATCACTAAAAAGGGCAAAAATATCATGCAAAAGCCATCGTGGCATCACCCTGGTAGCCATAGCATCCAAAATGCTCTCTGGTATTATTTTGCGCAGGCTGGTCAACTATTGGAGCAGCCAAACTCGTGAGAATCAAGCTGGGTTTCGCTCTGGCCTAGGATGCATCGACCGTATCTTTAGACTGAGGTAAGTTCTTGAACAGTCCTTCAGAAGTCCCACGATTTTCGTTCTCTTGATCTGAAACCTGATTTGACTGTGTCCATCGTCAGAAACTCTGGCGGTGTTTGACGAGCAATGGCGTCCGGTTCAAATTTATATCCCTTTTGAGAATTCCTGTGAGAGCTTGCAATCGTACAGGTAGCTTTTATCTGAGTTCACCATATTCAGTAGTGTAAGACAAGGCTTCCCTCTCTCACCATTCCTCTTCGGATTTGTCATTGATGTGCTGCTTGAAGTTACTCTGCCTGACTCTGAAACCCCGGGAATCGAAGTGCTCTCGGGGCGTTCGCCCACATACATTGGGTATGCGGATGACATAGCTCTCCTTGGTCCCAATCCTTCGAAGACGCAGACCATTTTAAACATCCTAAATAATTCTTCAGCACGGTTTGGCATGCGCTTCCCACCTGCAAAATATAAAGTGCTGCTCCAAGACTGGATATGATCAAAAACCCAAACTTCATGCTTGCAGACGAGCCAATCGACGTGGTAGATAAGTACTGTTTACCTGGGCAGTTGTGTAATTTCCGGTGGACTGGTCAAAGACGAGATTACTTCTCGAATCGGGAAGGCCAGAGCCCCATGGGGGCGACGTGACGTCATTTGGCCTACCAAGTGTAGAGTTTACACTGCGGCAGTGCGGTCGGTACTGATTTGTGGATCAGAAACGTAGCCTCTACGCTCATGGCACGTACGAAAGCCGTCAGTTTTTGACCATCAGTATCTCCGATTGGTTGGATCTGGTGGGAACACTGGATTAGCAATGCTGAGCTACGGTAGATGGTTTCGGGGAAAAAGAACTCTGACACGATGGATGAGTCGCTAGCGCTTCATAGGTTATGCTGAATAGGACATGCACATCACATGCAAAAGGACCGTCTGCCTCGTAGAGCTCTTTCAGCGCAGCCCTGTGCTGAGTGGAAGCGACCGCGAGGTGGGCAGTGTATGACCTGGCAACGAAGTGTGAAAACACTAACGATTAAACTCTATCGGATGGGTACTCTCTGGATGGGTACTCCGAGATGCAGATCACTGAAGGTTAATGATACTTGCAGACATGGTTCAATCACCCAGTCAGTGGCACTCGCGCATCGTAGCTATCAGCTTCCGTGCGTAGCTCTTCAGTTTCCGGAACTACCCGCTCATGACACCGCCTCAACTGTTTGGTTATATCTCCAACACTGAACGATTTTCAGGTGACCGAAACTGTAGTGCTGGAACCAACCTGCCCTTGGTACATGGTTTATAGCGCTAAACTGACTAACTGAAACGGATAAGGTAAATGCATCTACCATGAATTTATCGGTATTACAAGGCCAAAAACACCGTAGCATAACATTCTGCAAACGCACAAAGGTAGAATTGAAAAGGACATCTATTTTATTCGTTGTCATTTTATCAAATATCTCAATGGGCAGTCCATCGGGGTAAGTTAGGATATAATAAGAGATCTTCTTCTACGTGGTTACGTGAAAATAGCTCTTGTTGAAACGTATACATTCAACATGTTTCACCCAGGCAGTCGATGCCCAAAAGCCTTTGTGATAATACAAAGTTAGCGAGACAGTCATCTGGTGTGTTATCGATTTTTCATGGGTTATATATCGGCTGAAAGACAATTGAACACGTGAAAGCAAAGACGAGCAGGTAACGGCATGGTTGCCTAGACTGGACACCACAATTACCCACTATAGACGTCTTAGAAGTTCTGTGATGATGTGGGACATAATCAAGACATGAAGCCCACCCAAAAAAAAACTGCGGTTATTTCCTTTGAGTATCCGTAGTTCAGAAGCGGCAACAGTCTGTTCTTCAGTTCAATAGGAAGTGTGTTGATCCATCGTATTGCTGTCTTTGTTGTGGATACTAGGTGATTTTTGTAACTTTCAGTTTATGATGCTAATAACAATAACAGTAATTTGACGATAACATGCGAATGATCATGGAGCCGTAGCTCGCAAACCAGGTTAATGAAGACAAACCGAAGTCCGACTCGTATGACAAACAGATGGATTGACTTACCCACTTAACAGCGGTTGTGTGGAAGTCCAACTGGAACATGAATTGCTGGTGGCACGAACTGAGCAACGAACGCACAGTGACTGCAGTGCGTCCCTATTTGATTGGTCCGAATATTTATAGATTAACTGAAGTGCCATTCACGGATTGGCATTGGCGAGACTAATGTGATCGTCATTGACGTTTCTGGGTTATTGCAACCTTGCCTTCAGTTTGAAATCCTGATGAGCAATTCACAACATACCCGTCGGGTCAGGTACTAGTGGTGGTTTAATCCAGCCGAGAAGAGGGGAAAGCAAACTCCGTTGAAGTAATTGGTTGTTGATTTGGTGGCTGTTGATCTGTTCCCTCTGTTGAAGTAGGCCAGTAAGTCAGGTGGTTTCACGTGATCCCAACCAAAGATAATGACTTCCTTAGCCAATACACGTCTAGAGGCAACCTGTTATGTCGGGGGGTGTATTCTCTTGCAACCGGGGCGGAAAAAATACAGTACTCAGAGTTCTAGATTCTACAGAAACATTGTAGGTGGAGCCAAGTGACAAAACTATTTTTTTTTAAAAAACCACCCCGCACAAGAAGCCACCAAAGCGATGTTTTGCATTGCGGGCCCGCTGGAGTGACGTGTGATTTCCCTAGGGTTTTCACCAATATAAAATAGTCTGCCTCAGCGTCGCCACCAGTTACCAGTAGGACATGAGTTGTTCAGTTGCTCCATCTGTAATAGCGCATTTCATCAACTACAATGTAAAAGCTGCGAATTTTTCGGACAAGCTGAAGTATTACCCTGAATCTCTTGGTGATGACATGAAGAAGGCTTACATGCTTGGTGGTTTTGATGGTACGCCTGATTCAGCATTCTGCGTAGAAAGCAGTAGTTAGAACACAGAAACGCCAGTAGAAAGCGACTGGATCGTGGATATTCTCACCCAGGAGACTGGTAACTTCAATGACGAATTAGTATACCTTTTGTGCGTAGAAATTTGATTGGCCTTGTGAACGACTACCCCGTATTTTCTCACAGCGTCATCGTGTCAAAGATATTTCAAAGTCACGTGCTGCAGCAGTTTCACGTGGTCATCCAGATATTAATGAGATAAAGGTGCTTGCCAAATTCACGTATCCATGTACAAGTAGAGTGGTTAGCCGAAGCTGTCTCCGACTTAATGAGGGGCAAAAATCTTCAACTAAAATGATACTACAAACTTTGTGCTTGTTTGGAAGATACTGGCTGAGAAGACGCAGCAGTTTAACAGGAGAGGTTATTTTTAATTATGGCTGACACATTTGAGAGGACACCAAGGATAGCGCAATTAGGGGTTGACAAATTTATGAGTAGTTGAACGATAACACATCTTCAGTCATCTGATGGGAGCCTGCTTGCCAGGGCATTCATGTCTCCGTGCCGCTGTACAAGCGGACAAGTTTACGTCACCTGGGGTTCACTTTGGAGTGGAAATCTATTTGTTTCTCATATTCGCCCAACGTTGTGTACGTGAATCTCGAAACCGAATGGGACCACTCGATTTTCTAAATCTTAAGTCTACTATTAGCGAATGGAACTGAGTAGTCTTTGTTCCGCCAGTGACAAATTTAGATAGAAATGAAACCCACAATTTACAAAAATGTCATTCTGATTAGGGGGTTTAAGTGTGGCAAAAAAGGGATTATACGCCCCCCCCCACCCCCGCTTAATTTTGCGCTATCTTTGATCATTAGTTTAGACAAGTTCAGGCTCCGTGCCCTTTAAAAGTCACTTTTCTACACTCGTAAAATATGTGTGAATAAAATTTCAACAAACAAATCATCATTCACAGCAGTAACGGAGAATTCGATAGCATGCTCACCGTCAAAAATAGAGTTTTGTCAACTTTTGCGTTGACTGGGCGGTGCACTATGATAGTGTAAACCTTGAAATCCGATGATAAGTTGATTGTACGGTGAGCCTTCCCTGTAAGATGGGATTTGAGTTGGAAGTGGGGTTCGACTGCGTCTTACTTCTCCACTGATCGATGTGTGTGTGTGTGTGTGACAGCACTGTACATCAGAATGACGCGAAGTTGACAGTATGGGGAACAAAAGCGAATACAATGGACTGACAATAAACGGATGTTTAAACAAGCGACGTAAGGTGACATTTCAGCTGCGGTTTTTTAGATGAAAATATCGACCGATTGCTTTGGCAAAAGGCCTCAGAACACAGTTTTATGTGGATGAGTATGGACAATCATTTGAGACAATAGCCAGTCTATCATTGCGGTATATTCACGTGGGCCGGATAAACACATTGTACAAATAAAGAAAAGATATTGGTAGCCCAAGTTGTAACGAAGACCAATGGTTTGTTCGGTGAGATGGGTAATTTGGCTGGAATGGACTTTCTCATCTCAGCGAACAAACCAACGGTCAGCATACAAGACGAATATCACTTTTCCGAAAGTACACACGAAGTACATCAAGCACATTCACTTACCCACTTCATTCGATGTATCTAAGTGTACGGATTTGGAAAATAAACACAACCGTGGATCAATGAAACATATGCAACCGGTTCCCAATTTTAAGGTAAAGTGTCGAATTAAATTGGCGGGTCCAGTTGTACCAGCTGCCTCAATCGCTCACTCCTCGAATTAGTGCGATATGGAACTTTCATAAATTCCATGCTTGAGACGGTTGGTTCACGAAGGGGTGCAGTTCCACTCAAGGTCATTTTAGTACAAGTGCTGCTGTTGCCGTCGGCAACGTCATAAAAATTTAAGTTGAAATTTATTCGTTACAGGCGCACTCCTATCCTTCCATAATCTGGACCTGAAAAACAATTCCAAAGTCGTTCAAGTGTTTGTGTTACTTGTAAAGTTCTTTGTTGTCGGGTAGCGGATTTGAAATTGTCGAGCCATGCCACTTGTGAAGGAAAATGCTATTCCAATCCGGTTCACTTGCTGCATACATTCACAGAAGGAGCATTTCAAATTTTAGGTTACCCGTCAGATGCCCATATCAACTGAGAGTGACCTTGAAAATCTACTTCAAATGGTTAAAAATGTATTCCTTGCGCAGGGCACATTGAGTATCTGCCTGTGGCTACATAGCAGTGCTTACCTGGATGTGTGAGGTGTCTAGGGTGTGGGTATATCGCTTCAGTTGCTTCAAGATGCAATGTTGAACAGCCAAGGTAGCACACGCGTTGGTTATTCAATCGACAACTGAGGCCTGGTTGATCATTCGTTTGCACAATGGTCGGATAGGACCTTAGCCAAAATAAAGAGAATGCGTCCGCAGTTCTCCCAACTCACAAACCATTCACCTCCATTTTGGAGATTGAATTTTGTCATCTGACTGTAGCATTTTAGTCCTAATGCTTTCCTCCAAAAGGGCAACAAATCATCCGGTTATAGATATCGGCTCATCAACCTGTTCCAAACAGCAGCCAAGATATTCGGCCCTTTTCAGGGCCACTCCTTCCAAGATTCTGATGATCCTTCCAATTAACCTTCGCGCCTATGGGGAATGGTCGTGCGTTTCCACTTGCCGTTTTCTGTCTAGTCCTTTCCTGAACGGCGGACAAGTTTTCTCGAGCTTTCCTCCTTTCCTGTCCTAGCTCCTCTGGAGACAAGTGTGTTGCCGGCCATAACCCAATTTCCTGATCAACTGGAAGGCGCGGATGTCGACCGTACATCAGCATGAACGGGGACTTGCCTGTGGTTGGCTGTATGGAAGCCCGATGAGCGAGCAACATCATCGGCAAGTTCACTTCCCAATCACCTCCTTTGGCCGCTAGCCACTCCTTGATCGTTCGGTTATTGCGTTCGGTATGACCACTTGTTTGCGGGTGGTATGGTGCCGTCCTCAGCCGTCTGATGCCCAGCTTCTGCAAGCAACTCCTAAACTCTTCGCTCTCTTCGCTTCTACTCAGACGGTTTTCAGTAGAATAACTCCAGTGCAATTACACCTGGGAGGCTCCCATGGTGTAACGTTTATACTACTGAGGAAACATGCGAGTAGTGTCCGGCCAGGTGCCAAAGCGCCATCCTTGCATCTGGTGACAGGTTTATATGGAAATTATTGAACCGTTTTACAATTTTAGTGCGTTGTTTTCTAGTATTCAAACAGCGTCCAGGAAAGTTCAGGAAGATGCCTGGGAATGTTGGCTCTTCAAGAATGAGGTTTTTAATTTCGTGTCAGAAAGCTTGTAACTGGCTAATTCGTGTGTTGGCCACTAAAACTGCGCACTCGAAGTCAGTCTTCAACTCATCAAGTGCCGTAACCAGAACCCTTATGGAAATCCCGTGACCACGACATCTCGCGGAAAAAGGTGTTCGGACTTTCATGGAGGACTTTGAGGTTGCGGTAGGCTGGGCGTTCTCAGTAGGCCGGTTGTTTAGTAACAAGTTACGAACAATTAAAACGTATTCGGGAGATGTGTTCGATTACACACAAATCTGGTTTCAACGGGAGACTCAGCTGCATCCCAGATGAACCTATGGCGAATTTCGTACAACCTGAATTCAGTTAGAAAATAGGGTTATGGGGAACTTGGCGACTGCACCTAGCTGGGGGGGGGAGGCAACAAGGGCGAAAGTGGTCTTGTGCTGTCGAAGAGATTTCTGCAAAATTATGGATATTATTCTTCAAAAAAATTGACGTGAATTGTTAAAAATGTTACTCAGATATTTGGCGAAGTGATAAAATATCATTTTGTCAAAGCCGTCCGGATTAGACTTATTGAAATCTCTTAAACGTTCAGTAGAAATTAACAAGCAATGAAGAACCTTGCCTATTGGAGGGGGACCAATGCAAACGGTACAAGATTTGTCAGTGAGCACGCATGCTGAATGCTGCAATAAAGTAATTAAGCAAGCAAGTAGGTAGGCAAGAGGTAATTATGTAAGTTGGTAAGTAAATAAGTAAGTGACGTAATCAAGTGAGCATTACCTCGTGGTGCTGACTAGGTTGGCCGGGCGCCAGTGTGGGTGAGCTCAGAGTTAAGTGACTCCAGACAAGGCCAACTACACTGTTTGGTCTCAACATACTGGTTGCTTTCGACGGTGAACAATACTATCCATCTGGTACCTTAGCACCAGTTCCAACCAGAACACAGGAGAGTCTCGTGGGGCTCGAGTGTGAGGACTGTGGCCAGTGTTGCAAATCCCTCATCTGCATCTCAGCCCTACGTGCCATCGACTGTGATGTTGATTTTCTGCTTCACGAACCGACGGTTATTTCATATCTAGGTATATACTTTCCTCACTCTGCCAAGGATGTTGTTGGACTGAAGCTTCCTAAAGTCAGACCAGTGTTTGATCATCATTTTGGGCTCTCTACGTACATTTATGTGTGGCGAATGGCATTGAGTGTTCATTCCTGCTACTGACTTTCACGCCTGACCCCATGTGAAGGATACTTTGGGCCCGTGTGCGGGTCCTGACTGCTTCTTGAAAAGCATTCAAAATTGTTTGTCCTTTTTTTCACTTGCTGGTCTTTACACGCGCGTTTCCATACCAAACATTCTTACAAAAGTTGGAGATCCTTCCTTCTGAATGGGACCTATTGATGGCACCCCTTCGAATGAAACGCCTCCCACTTTTTATATAATGCCTTACTGTACATCCTTCCCCATCTGTCGATCGCATTTATTTTTTTAATGTTTTTCATCATGCTCATTAAAATTAACTGATAATAAATAAGTAAGTGTGCGAGCAAGCAAACAGGAAATCAGCTTAATGATTGGTTAGTGTGCACCAGTTTGGGCGCAAAACCGCAAGTTACATGATGGTTTATTGAGTCAGAAAGTCAGTTTTCGTGTGTGGTAGCGGGATGCTGGAGAGAGCGTGGGTAAGAGACAACCTGCAAGGGCGAATGACACCTTGATGGTAACCGAAATGAAAGAGGGTAGCAATTAAAGTACCCCACCTTGGATTTAAGACGGAAAATTTGGATCCACAAGACATATGATGTATTTTTGGAAATCGGCTTGTAAGTCCAAATTTGAAAAAACGATCACCAAATCCGTGGTGCTGTGTTTTTTGAAGAGCATAACGCGAGCTAACAACTAAGAGTTCCGGCCTGTCTAACACAGGAAAAGTTTACGACCAAATGGTACACTTAGTGAGTAACTACGGTCTGGCTGCGTATGTTTGTTAGACCAAGCGCAGCCAGGTGCCACCTACTCCGTGCTTGTCAGTCTTACATTCTCTGTCCGGTGGAAGGAACTTTGTGGATGCCACTGGAACATATCCTAGTCCAGTTCATCGGGCTACCGGGATACACAATCGTGTGGCAAAGTATAGTCTCTTCTCGATAGAAATTTCGACAACGCCAGGAATTTAGATTGCGAAAGGAACTAGTGAAAAACCGTGCTCTATTGCTGCTTTGGGGATTCATTTTTTTATTATTTCTAAACGAACGTTCCAAACGAGCTGTGGTATCTCGAACTACACAAACAAAACTTTTCCACACACCTGCTTGAAAATCCTTTGGTTCCCTCATACTGATAATGTGTGGAAGTTGAATGGGGTAATGTCACAAGAATATGCCGTACGGTGCCCAGCACGCCGAGTTCTTTTTGCTTTTTGGACTTCAAGGACAAGTAACTGTTCGAACACATATATAACTTCTAAATTAAGAAGTCGAATATAGGAAAAAACGGAAGGGAGGTAGAACTCACAACGTATTTGATTTACAGTTGTGTTGATTTTCTGGAAACCGCTCTGATTTTGCTGCCTTCTAGACAGGTTTACTTTACTCCACAGGCTGGGGGACAGTTATTTTTTTATAGAAGTGCTCAAATGCTTTTACAGAAGAAGAAGAAGACGTGATCGGGTTTTCGTATTCAAGTTTGAATTGATTCGCTGTGCGAAAGATGGATGTCTGCAGCATATACATTCAAAAGTCCAAAGTTCTGAGAAGGTTGGAGAAATAACAGCAGGCAAAGTAACACATTTCTTCGATTGATCAGTAGCTCACAGCAGCAACCATCCAACCTGTACTGTGTCAGCATGCAACCCCGGGTTAATGATGCAGTTTTGACCCGATAACAACAAAGAAGACTTTCTCTTGGTACCAGGTTGAGAAAAAAACATTTAATGTCGAGGTTGCTCTTCTCTGGCCAACTGAATGAGTAGATATGTTGCACTCACGAGAAGAGCAAAAACCAATGATCAAGCAATGCTTCAGAATGCCACATATGTAGGTCAAGCTCAGAGTACACCGTGTCTAATACACAGGCATCCCAGTTACGGACTGGTAGCTACTGCTGTGATCTGGTGTTCACTCAGCTGCACAACACATCAAGTAAGATGCCGGGTTTTCGTGATCAAACCACTCAGCGTGGACACTGCTGTGCACGTGATTGGTTTGACCGAGATAAGAGAGTAAGTTGGATCAATACGGAAGAATGGGACTAAAACTGTAGCAGATTTGGTGCACTTGAGTAAACAGTGGCATTTAGAATTAACCGCAGACAAAGTCTAAGCAACATCCACAACTGGTGACGAAATCTGTCTGTCCGGAAAACAGGGTTAGAACATCGTAATTCTAGAGTCCGATTGAAAAAAACTAAGTATTTCTCAGTCTGCTTTAAACGCACATTGACCTTGAGCTTGAATAAGGTGGTACGTGTTTTTTCATAGCGCTATTGGTGGTGAAATAACGCTTGAAACACGTTCGGCAATTAGGTATGGAAGATCCGACTTAGGATTCGAAACCTGAAGATCGGAACAGCAGTCTATGGTATTCTCGAATGCGTCACGATCCACAAATGATTTAGTAATGCAGATATTGGTGCTATGTACAGATTTTGCATGTCCTGGAGGGCTTGTGTATCAGGAAATGACTGTAAGGTGAGTGACCTAAACTGACTCGTGTGTCCCTTACGGTGCTTGTTTGAATCCTTCACAGTTTTCGGCCTTTTCAATGTCATTTAACCTCTGTGGTAAAAATATGGCTAGAAGTTGAAGCATTAAGATACACGAGGTTTTTTATGTCTTTGCAAGGGCTTACAGTGGTTGTACACGTGACCGTTTTGTCAGCAATTTCAGACTCAACCGCAGGACAATGTGCTCACTGAGTAGTTCGTACAGGTGTGACATTAGTCAGGCTCACTGCTTGAAAGCTGCCAAATCTGGCCTTTGAATGTGAGCAGAATTACACCCGTGGCCTCACACTGACCGATGCCCTCCACGGCTTTTGACAAGTAACGGTTTGAGAAAAAGTGCCACTGCGCAGTTGAGGATGGCTCGGATCCCTATACTTTGGCGGGATGTCTACTCACCAATCCTTGGAAGTTAGCATAAATACAAATCACAGTGAAGAAGGATATCAACTCCGTGAGGGTAATTTTGTTTTCGTTCGTTTGAAAATGAGTGATTGAAGAGGAGATTACAGTCTGCTTGACATTCGTCTGAAGGCTTTATAAGTAGTAGTGTAGTTCGTGAACTACACTCATTTGCACATGAATTTGGTTTTACCAACTGAATCTTGTTTATGAAATTCTTCAACTGAATGCGCTACATGACGGCAGCCTCAATTTCCGCTTGGTACAATATTTGAGATATCACAGCATATTTTCTTGAAGGAACACTAAACACATGGTTGCTGAAAACTGTTCGACAACCCACGGTCGGTTTTGCCCTTCTTGCGATTCATCAGGTAGGGCGAATTTCGTCCAATTTGAGATCAAGCAGAACATAGGGTTAACGGGAATTCGGGGACTGTGGCCGAACGTTAAACCCCAAGAAAGGCGAAACCGGTCGTGAGTTGTTGAAGTTTTCAGTAACCTTACGAGTAGTGCGTTACGTCTAGTGGTGCATTTAGTTTGATTGACAGGGTCTTGTTTTTGGATTCCTTCTGTTTAATACTCTATCAGATTGTTTGAGCCATATGAGATTGGCAATTTAATTGTGTTGTCTCTGGATTATTGTTATTACTCAATCACTGTCATTTATTTATTGCAGTCCATGTGCAAATACGGTGGCTTATTTCATTGTTTGTCAAGGGATGAGCTTTCTTCACTCGACGCAGTCCAGAGGACGCCAGTAAATGCTCCATTGCTAAAGCGTTACACGCGTAGATGGTATGCAGACAGCAGTTAAGCTTCTGCGGTGTTCATAGCCTCCAGTATGAAGTTTGACGACAGTGGCTCATTTGCATGTGATAACCAAGAGGTAGATCCAGCTGACGGTGTTTGCCTTGATACTAAAAACTGCGAACCGCAGGCTCTCGGTGATTTTCTGCTTTGTGACGATCCTAGAGTTCTGACACCGTGGATCAGAGAATGTTTGTACATTTGAATATGAGTCCAAAAAACAGCTTATTCGGTTGGTAGGAACGGTTTCTAATTTGTGCGGTTTGCTCAGATTTTTGGTCTCCTTTTTCGCTTTGGGGATTCAACTCTCCCACTGTGAGTATAAGGTGTGCAAAATAAGGGTGTGTGATTTTACAAAAAAGGTTCCAGCAAAGGACTGATGGTTCAGTCTGAAATCCCTACTAGGTTGCCTCGGGCTTGTTGGCACAAAGAAATCAACCAGTGGTAAAAGTTTACTTTCTCCGCAGTACAAAGAAAGAGCAGTACTATTAGTGGAGACGATGAAGTCTTCAAAGATCTCAATGGGGTGGTAGGAGGCAGCCGTGCCTTGAAGTAAGAGCAATGATCAAAGAACGTAAATTTTGCCCTTTGTGCGTTGAAATGTTATGTGGTTCTGTGAATCTGTGGCCGTCCATGATTTGTTTTTTTTCGTACGATTTGTCTGTTTTGCACACGGTGGATCACTGTACGAGGAGATCCTTCCTGCCCTGTTGTTTACTTCCGTCGAGAGAGTAGTTTGGTGGCCACGCTGAGACATAGTCCAACGTCTATCCAACCCCCACAGTGGTTTCCAGAGGAAAAATGTTTATCTTCAGAAAACTGAGGCTGTGTGAAAACCGGTGTGTGCAAGTGAGGAAGCGATGAGTTTTGTTCCAGTGCTTTCGAGATGTAGGTAATCCCTCTCAAGGGGCCGCAAGCCAAAAGAGCGTACTTCCGATTGGTGCTTTGAAGCTTTTGTCAGTGAATGAGACCCACCCAAGGAGATGTGTTTGGTCGCGTTTCTGACATGCTGTCTCCCCAGAAAAAGGCGAATAATGTAATGTCTCATGTAATGCGACGCATGCTTTTAGCCCGGGCTACATCTGGAACAAACGTGCCTGTGATTGGACACCGGATCACAAGAAAACCTGTAAACGGGCTTTGCACCCTTGTCTTTATTAAGATGGAAGTTCGTGTCTAGGAGGCATGAAGAGTGGCTTTCTTCGGGATGTAGGGACAGTTTACCAAACAGTACCGATTTTAGCCTTTCCAAAACAGCAACGATGACGATTTCATGTAGTCCAAGGGTGTACGTGCAACAACAGACTGAAACCTACACTCTGAATATGCATGCGAGGAGGAAGTTTTTGAACGTGGCTATGTAGGCATCCTAATTCCGTTTCCCACTAATCATGGCTATCAATTTCCACCAGAGACCAATCATCATAGTGGAGCTATTATGATGTTGCAATCCCATGACCCTATTTTCTGCCACAGACTGGCCCGAAAACACAAAAATGCGTTTTCACAGTTCAGATTGAACGTTCTTGTCATCTTCAGCCCTGGGTAAGGTTAAACAGACCATGCTTTCATCATCCGACAAGCGATGGAGCCGTGTCACTGTCTGGATGACTAAGGGTGACTGTCTTACTTGATTTGAAGGGTTCCGTAGACTCTGTTACTTGCAAAAAGTACCTACAGTAAGTTCAAATTATCTTGGGAAACACGTATGTAAGGACACGGTTAAACAGGTCCTCTTTGTGAAGGTACGTATACGACTCTTATTACATGTCCAGGCATCACACAACAGTTCTCTAATGGATTGACGAACGGACACGAAAGCTTGCAAACTATCGGACACATCCAGTCGGCTACTGCAGTCCTCCACCGCCAGATTAAACCAACTCCCGCCTGGTAACATTCTACCGCCTTCCAATCCTGTGCTGATTGAAAAAGGCACCCTGACGAATATCTAGTAGCTTTCAAACTCCCTTGCATCAAACCGGAGTCCACCCTTATAGTCGGCTTAGGTGTTGGTTCCACATTCGGTCCATGCTTTCTAGTTCTGACATGGTCTCAGTGACGGCGTATTATCCTCCAGTCTTCTAACAGCGTATCGATAACTCTACGGTTTGTTACTGCCATACATCTATGCACCCATTCCTTATCTGAAGGCTGAAATCTAACGTAAACATTCTCGTCACTTCATACTATGCGTACTGTGTGTGTCTATCTGCATTTCGCTTCACTGAACACTGCCGCTGTTTGACCTTAAACCGCCAAATCCGACCGTAGCAGATCCAAACGTGTTCGAAGTCTCCGTCCCATTAGCAATTCACAGGGCAACTGGACTTTAGTAGAATGCGGTTACCACAGTCCGTAAGCTAAAGCTCATTGCCAGATGAAGATCGACGGTAGCTGTGGTGAAATCAGTCAAAGTAGGTTTTTCATTTTTTACTAAAGGAAACTACTCACATGGTTGCTGAAAACTCTTCGACAGTCCACGATCGGTTTCGCCCTTCTTGGGGCTCATCAGGTAGGCGCAGTCCACGAGTTTCCGTCAACTTTATGTTCTACTTGAACCAAAATTGGACTGATTTCGAGAAATACACTCATTTGCAAATCAATTTGGTTTTCACGAGGGACTCAACTGAAGCGTTGAAGAATATCATAAACGAGAGATTCAGTTGAGTTTCTCGTGAAAACCAAATTGATTTGCAAATGAGTGTATTTGTCGAAATCAGTCCAATTTGGGTTCAAGTAGAACATAAGGTTGACGGAAACTCGGGGACTGCGCCTACCTGATGAGCCCCAAGAAGGGCGAAACCGGTCGTGGGCTGTCGAAGA
>SJOL01006813.1:216349-242384 GCA_004794785.1 Opisthorchis felineus | reverse complement strand
ATAGGAATGAGTTTTGTGTTTGTTTCGGAAATATGAGGTGTTGAACGTTCTACCTTCCATCGCATCCACGGGCACCCTGAAACAAGGACACATAGGTCAGCACCAGAGAGTTACGCGGTACGGTTGAGTCGTTTATAACACAAGTTACAGCTTCACTGACACTTGCGCTCATCCAATGCTATCTTGACACTCATTCGAAACTGGGGCACTTGATCGGCGATTACCAACTCGTTGATCTAAAACCTCGTGTTTAAACCAGTCAGTTGTGGATACCCCATTGCTTCGTGAATTTCTCTTTACGCTCAAAACGTCTGTGATGAACCGTATTAAAATTCGTCGCACACGCACAAATATAGATCAACTGTAGGACCCGCAACCACTATGACTTGATACTAGCTAAATTATTAACTGACTAAATGAGTCCAAGCTGAATAAGAGTTTTACGCTCCACGTACAAATGACCGAAAATAAGAAAGATGGTCTCTGGAGCAACATGGACGAGGAAATGTCCGATCTGTTTTGGTGCATAAGCTCGGATTAGGGTAAGCAAAACTTCAATTCAGTGAGTGGACAAGCCTTATCGTAGACGATTTAAACACGGGCCTGCCACTGATCTATCTTGATTTTGTGGGCGGTGACCTGCAGCGGAAAGAACATGGTCCACCAGTCATCAGTCTTCCTGGCTTCAGTGGACCAAATGCACATAAAGACCGCAGATTGCTACCCATCATTAGGTCGATGAGCCTGGATTGGTTTCGCTAGCTATGCTTGTCCGGCAACGCTCAACACTAAGTCAGGACTCCTCTCTTTCCAAATGAACCCATCTGATAACACACAAGGCTATAGGATGCATCATACACTCCTCAGCTCCTGAATCAGTTGTGTCGGTCTAATTTCAGGCCCAAAGGATGGGAGGATTGAGCCTACGATCTACATTTGCCTGGTATGAACCCACCAACTTGGAAGTAAACGTGAAATCACTCCCTCATATCTGTGCAAGTGAATCCCGGCACCCTTTTTCAGGACAAAGCATTGCAGTTACGATAAATATATATAATGGAATGCATAGAGTTCACATCCATCAAGGGCTCATAGTACTCATATGACTTTGGGCTCTATGTGGCTAACTGTTATGCAACACAGCCAACGAGAGATCCCCTGGCAAGGTGATTATCGATTATCGAGCAAGTGCAGTTAATTTAGCTGGACCACCTGCCTTCCAATGGGTTGAGTACGGACGAAATCGATATACTCGATATAATGGTTGGAAAATAGCGGAAGCAAGCCTCGCGGAGGTAGGTGGATATGTTCTCGAAAGAATGCTTCTCACGACCACTGGAGCTAAGAACATTTCGGGGAATATTTCGTTGCATAAAGTGAGATTCTCACTGAACAGAATGCCCGCTGAAAACAGACCGGATATCGACCAGCATGTTTTCTATGAGGAGAGTTGTCCTTTGCTTGATTCAATACTAAAAACTCGATTATCTAATTTTCCACACCTCTATACCCCCCTGTGTCTGTCTAAATCAATCTATATCTCCGCATTCATCTACAAAGTACAAAGCCATACATCAGAATGTGCGGTTCCCGAAAATATCCCTTTCAATTCAAAAAATAAGCACTAAAGTTGTGGAGAATTTTACATACCTCAGTAGTCGTATAACCTCTGATGGAAATGTGTCGGATGAACTAAATGCATGAATCTCAAAGGTTCGAATGACGCACTCCACTTTGCATCGCTTTTGACATCAAAACGGCATAACGCTGGACCTCAGGGAGTCATGTGAGTCAAGCCACAGTAAGAGCTGTATTTTTGTATGGTTTTGGGATAGATGTTACAATGCGTATTCAAATTTTTGGCTACCGACGTATCAAAGGCGTTGCTGGTGTCGGATGGCATTAGCGAATTCGTAACAGAATGATTAGACAACGGGTGTTTGGTTTTATAGCAGGTACTTCAGTGGTACCATCATTTGTGGTGGCTCGACCACGTGCTACGGGAACCGAAACAATCTACCGGGACGAATGTTTTTTTGCCTCATTTTGAATGACGCAAACTGCAAGGTGAAAAACATGTGACTTGACAGAAGGGTGCTAAAGAGAGTACGAAGAGTTTAGGTGTTGTTGGTACGGCCCGCCTTCCAGCATAGGGCTCCCGTTATCCTTTTGCGCCTGGCTGGGGACATTTCAGGAACTATCGGCCAATCGATATCAGTGGAGCTCGTGATGTCAGTTTCTTTTCAGTTTCTTTGGCTGAGTGTATGTAGGCAAGTGTGTGTGGGCAACTCAGAATGCTTGCGACAGATCAGCACAAGGTCCCCCTCGTATCCAACATTTTCTTTTTACTTTAAGGCCTAAAATATAACCAAACAAACGTTGTAGTTGTACAACCGTGAAGCGTCAGTGTCAGCAATGATGTTGCTGGCCCTGAAGATGATGATGATGATGACGAAGATAACGATATATTTCTGTAAGTTATCATCTCAAACAGGCTTAGAGTAGATGTGTTGAACTATGCTGAGTATTTGGGCTGATATGCACAAAACCTTTGGAAAAGGGATGCCCCCAGATGGGGATAATTTTTTTCCACCGATCAATTTGATTAATCATATGATTAACCATTCATAAATGAACTTCAAAAATCCCGATTGCATTGTCTCGAGTTTATTCGGACACGGATACATAAATTGCCGTGTGTGGAAAATAACTAAACTCACTTCATTGGTGTTCTCCGTAAACGGAAATGATTAAATCAGAGTATGCACCAACCAAATTTCAGGGATTGGGAATCATCGCGTAAAGTCCCATCTTAACAAATGTACATGCTGCATATGTAACTAATGTGAACGAGACGACCGTTGTCTTATCGGATGAAAAAAATGTTGTGTGGCTCATTTATTTTGTTGTCAAGTATTGCTTTGTTGTGTTTTTGAGAGGATAAATAATGAGGACCGAATTTTAGCTAATTGCCCATTAGCCACATGAAAAGAAGCTGAGTACCCTAACGGTGTAGAGTGGTAAGGATTGTTGCAGGGGTCACGTTAAATTAGCGGACATTTTCTCTTTGTTTTTGCATCGGTCCCACTAATCACGGGTGTTTTCGCGACTCAAAGAGCAAGGTAAACGCGTACATTGTGTCTAAAAAAGCCCACTAGCGACAGGGCACCTCTAATTCCGGTGTCACTTGCGTCGACTGAGATGGTAAACATCTTGATCGATTGGTGGGTAAGCCAACTTTTCTTGCAACCGGGTTTATACCCGGGTTTTCCCATTGTCTGAAACATTTTTCTAATCTTCCCATGCATGTTCTCACTCGGTCTCGGCGCATATCACAAAATCGTCCCCGTAAACCATAACTCTTGAGAGTTCGTCGATAATTTGTGGCAAAAGTCTTCCGAAATTAGTGGGACATTGCCTAAACAGAAAGCCCTACACAAGAACTCGCATTGATGTCCATTAAAGCAAATGCAGTGTTTCCTTGACCACCAGCTGCCATAGGAGCACGTCAACAGAAAGAGCATAAACCAATTAATGAAAACATTTTGGCGGAAACACTGGCGATGAATAGAGATTCCTCGTATGACGTGTTTCTTCAAACATTTCTTTTACTTGCCTCAAAAGCCTGCCTATATGTTACTTCCGTACGCTTCTTCGTACCAGGCTGCAAGTGGAGCCGGCGTGAAGTTCTATCACCTTCTCCACCTTTTTACGAAATCTATTTTCGCCTGTTGATTTCCAGAGATGAGTTGAGTATCCCTCCACACATTTCCTCATACACTGGCTTTGACGATGAGGCAGATATTTCCAAACATTCGTTTGGGCTTGCACTATTCTATTGGTATTCGCCAGACACATGGGAACGTCATTCCGGTTCTCAGATGCTACACTTCTGGGGTTCAGTACAAATGTTCAGCCTCCTCAACTGGTCACATCAAATTATTGGTTTGTTCACCTCACCCACGGGTTGCCTTCGTCTCAACCACAAGAATAGTAACGGTCTAACTTTCCTCAAAGCCTGCCCGCATACTGAAATTACATGGTTTGGTCCGATCGTTTACCACGTTTCCGGTGGTCGACGCACTGGTTTCCGTATCAACAAGTGTTGTCTGTGGGACCTCATCAGGTTTTCAATTTAATTTAACTTATATCCCGCCTGTCAGACTCGGGGGGGGGGGTATAGTAAGGAATGTGGTAATTGCTTCAATGGTTAGGATCGCCTTGTGTCCAGGAAATTCCTCAGAAATTTCTTTGTTCTTGTGCCATTCCACTGCTGCAGCCACCGCCGCCGCTTTCATTGTTGCTGCAGTTCCTACAACCTTCACAGCTACCCACATGTGCTGGACCGGATTAAAACCGAATCTGCAAACTTTGGGAAGCATAATAGAACAGATTCAAGCCACTTTTTCGTTTACATTTTACCCGAAACCTCTTAGCAATTAGCGAGGTTTAATACGCCCCTTTTTTCTTTTAATCTCATAGGAAACCACATAAATAGTGGCATCCAGTATTTGCCACAGTAAACAAAACACATTATAAAGCAGATGGTAAACAAACTTGAAGTTTCCTTTGACTGGTCCGTTTATCTCTCAACGATGACAAACTAATTTTCAGCTATGAAACTGTGCTCCTTTGGGCCAGATTGCCAACTATCTGCTACGTACTGAAGTCACACTAAAGAACTACGAATCAAATTAGACACGCTAAACAATACACATGGCTCAGAAACCTGTTTACTTCCAAATTTGTTCAGGTATAAAAGCAAGTTATTTTTGTCAGGTGGATGGGATTGCAATGGGTTCTGGCATTTCTTCCCGTGTAGTAAACCTGTTATTGAATCATTTAGAGTTGGGTGTCCCGACAATGCTTCGAATAAGGTTGCTATAGACAGAGATTAGGAGGCGACAATATATCCAGCTGTTCTTATACGTTCTCAAAATCAGGTTTACTAACATTTGGTTTCGCGTGGAAGCTGAATGTGACAAAACCACCAATAAACTTTTGGGATTCGCCGTTACAAGGCTGAAACAGACCAGATCGTAGAGTAGTTCAGGAATTGGGAATGTACAGTTTGTAAGTGGCTCAAGAATAGGTCGATTAGGTTCAGAAACCACCGAATAATGAAGTTAACAACCGTGGATAAAATATAGACCTGTTCATGTTCTTAAAGACCAGATAACTGTTGAAGGTACTGTTCCATGTGCTTGAATGAATTAGGTCAGTCCCACTGGTGTTCACTCTAAATGGAAATGATTGTATCGCTGTTTGCACTGGCCAAATTTTCACGGATTGGGAATCATCGCGTAAAGCCCCTGTGTGGGTAACTGGTGTGAGTGAGCATAACCGTCGTCTCATCTGTTAGGCGCAATCCTTCCGAGATGAAAAAAGTTTGTGTGGCTCATTTATTCTGTTGTCTAATATTTCACTATTTTCTTTATGAAAGAATAAGTAATGAGGACCAAATTCCAGCTAATTACCCATTAGCCACATGAAAAAGAGCAGAGAGTACCACAACGGAGTAAGGCACGTTAAATTAGCGAACGTATTTTGTATGTTTTTACATCGGTCTCATTAATCACGGATGTTTTCTTGACCCAAAGATCGCGAAGAAAGCATAAAAATGTGTGCGGTTCATCGGTGACACCAATGGAGTCGGAACGCTCACATTTTAAGTTTACATGCTTGCCGCGCTGCATATCTAAGGCAAACCAGAAAAGCAAAGCGGAATATGGCTACTGTTGGCTACTGATAATGGTTACTAATGAATAAATGAACTATATCTACGCCTGTTTCGATATCAGCACACAGTCATTGTTCCGTGTTAGGTTAGGCGAACAAAAGTCACACGGAGCTTTTCCGGTTTTCAGTGGGGCGGTTGAACAACTGATCATACTAAGGAAGCTTTCCTATGCATGATTTCAAAGGAGGGTTTAGCTGTTAGGATACCACTTGACGAGTTGGGTGGAACCAGTGTCTCCTTCACTTCATTTGGAATGTGGTGCATTGCTTACGAGTTAAATGAACCGTAGGCGAAAAAATAAATTTCTGTCTGCCTGATCTCATGGCCGTATGGCTGACTTGAGTTTGACCTCGTAAACCGGCTGCGTTTGGGCTGCATTTCTGAAATGAGTGTCACTTCTTGCTTTGCTCTATCTGGTGAAAAGCGTATTTCTCAACTGGTGTTCTTAATGTGTGCCCACGGGGTAGCATTTTCCGGTAAGCCAGTGGCGATTAACCGATTAACCCCGTATGGCGGCACTGCTTCAGTTGCGTGATCGGACAGTCACACTAACGCCAGACAGCGTGACTGTAAGATTCAACCAACATTCGAATTAGGCGCTCATATACAGTTTTGCTATTTGAATGTACAATACAAGCGTTGTCTTAAAGTTCAGATCAGCTGGGTTATTTTCATTTCACGTACACCCCACCTGATGCTGTCCGATAGTACGCATAATGTGAGGAACACGATGTTCCGGAACTAGTACTTTGTTCAGTGACAGATTTGAACAGTTACCATACTTTTTTGAAGATAGCATCTACATGTTAAGCTGACTGGTAGGAGAAGTTACTTTAAAAGTGTAGCCCTAGTGAGAATTTTTGAAGATTCCCCAACATGCAGTAGCCTTCCGTTAAAGCAGATGCACAATCAATCTGGAAAGGCATTGCTTATCGGAGGCGACTTTCTTATACCCGGCTAATTCGGTTTCATGGCATTGTATGACCTATGGAAATAACATTACAGTCAATTTCCTGTGGAGGGAGCATTTCAAACATCCAATGGCGATGATCTCATCTGGGGTGTCGCCCCTTCCGAGAGAGACCCGGATAGAACGAGAAGTCACTTTTCGAGAGAGAGAGAGAGTTTGCTACTGTTTGTGATACAAATCCCGATCCAACGACATTTAGTGCTCAGAATATACAAATTGAAAGACCTACGGCTCACAAGGTGTGTTTTCAAGTGGATGGTTGCTGCGTACCTCAGCTTGGAATGCATCCACTGGCAATTATCAGGTCGTCACCTTCGCCTGACTGACCCCGTTTTCCCTCAGTCCTTCGACGGATTCAAGAGTCTCATTTGAGGGTCAGATTCAACGAGAGCCCACTAAGCTCTGCAGTTTAATGATGTTTTAATTACATTATGGTAAAGATGCCCTTGGATCCTGTCTGGTTCAGCCACACGACGCCTTTGTTCTTCATTGTGATTCACCAGGTAGTCATTGGTGGGAATATCCGGCTAAATTTTAAAGCATATCGTTTGATAGTCGGTCCTCTATGAGGTACAGTGTGTAGTTAGAACGATAGTTCACTGTTCACCAAAGGTTAACTTGTTATGATTTGATCAACGACCAGCGGAACTGAAACTCATTTTTTCGTCATGCCTGTCATGAGGTTTCAGGCATCCTTTCCCGTCAGTTACGGAGTTTCCAGTAAAAGCTACTTTATGGATACGGGACCCACGCACATTAGAACGCAAAGCTGTCGCCAACGTTACTTTATTCCAAGCTTTTGAAGACATCGTACATAATCTGACATACGGAACTAGCTAACTGCGGATATGTGCACATCCCACATGCTACGTACTGTCGTGAAACATCCAACCGAACATCTTGATGTGTAAGGAGGCTTCTATGCTCGTACGATACTACCGCCGTCAAATAGTTGTGGCGCTAAAGTGATCTTTGTTGATGACAACGAAAGGTCTGGTCATGCTGTCCAATACATCCTGTTGCTGTACTACAACTTCTTATCTCAGCAGCCATCCCTCAAACAGCATTGGCACATCAAACCTAGGTGTTAAACAGAGCAAGTAAAAAACAACTAATTGGAGATTAGTCCAGACTGGGCAAGGTGCTCAGATTGGTGATTTACGGGTCTTGTCTGCGTTTCATTTTCACACCGGTAACGCGATTATATATCGGCTAAAATATATCGCACTTGTACTGAGTGCTTAGTTTGTCCCACTTAATGATCGCCACAGAAGGACACAAACACCTAACTACAGGATATGGTGCTAAAGAGAGCGAATTTCCTTATTCCCTTTCAAGTGAGGTTTTGACCAGAATTTGCTTTAGAAACTGACTAATGCTCTCTCGATGTCCCTTGGTTTCGGAGAAATCCTTGAGAAATAGACTGGAGGTGAGCCTATCTGAAGGGCATTCTTCCATGTGGCCTGTCTCGTTATAGACCGGCAACTGTAAGTAATCCCCTTTTAAAGCCCTGAGGACTTGTTGCAGATATATACTTGGATACAATTGCGTAACTTATGCTTCAAGAAACCGTTTACTCATAAAAACTTGTCACTGGGCTATAAATCACGGTTTATAAGGATAAAGGAATGCCCCGTACAAATGTAATCGTAAAAAAGTAAGCGATTAGAAGAAAATCATTTTTGTGACTTTTATGAGAATCCTGATACTGAAACCTGGGATGGAATGTCCGAGTTTTTAGTCAAGACTTTTTTAAAGGCCAAATTCACAACTACATGTTAGGAGTACATACCAAGGGAATGACCGATTGTCAGTCTTGGAGACACTCAAGTCCATTTCCTTGGGTTTCTGCGATTTCTTCGTCATCATCTTCAGCATCAACATAATCATCATTACCATTATCAACATAGCCTCCATCAATTAGAGACGTCCAATCCCTACGCACTAGCAGGACCACAGTTTGAGTTTTCCTGGATGACTTCAAACTAATTCGATGAAATATTCCTCTACTCCACACACAAAAGAAGCAAGAAAGCACTTAGCGATGAACCAAAAGTTCAAACACCACTTTGTCTTCATGCGAGACTCGGGTGAATCCCAGCTTAATCTCTCGTTTATAATATTCTTCAATTGAATGTGCTGCAGCCTCATGTTTTCAGCAACCTCATGAGTAGTTCCCTTCATGAAAATATACTGTAATATCTCAAATGTCGTAACAACTGAAACTCGAGGTAGCCTTTTTGCAGCATATTCAGTTGAGGAATATTATAGGCAACAGTTACAGCCGTGCACCACGTGAGTCTCCCCTTAACACAAAAGTAGTTTTCAAATGAATGCACTGCGCAAACTGCTTACAATTTGGGTTCAAGGAAAGGTTGATGGAAACTCGGAGACTGTGCCCAATTGGCGAACCCGAAGAAGGGCAAAACCGGCCACCGGTTGTTGAAGAGTTTCCAGTAACTTTATGGGTGCTGTGTTACGTCTAGACCAAAGTTATGTACCAGCTGAAACATGAGGTGTTCTTGTGCAGCCTACATAGTTAAAGAAGACCATCACAATCGAGAGAATCAGCTGGATTCGGGTGAGTCCCACGTTGTAACCAAACTGGTGTGCAAATGAGAGTATTTGTCGAAAGTAGTTGGGTTTTCTCATGATGACAAAAGCCCAAATCGCAGTCTAATGGATTGGTGGAGACTCCTGCAGATGTTACGCTGCTAAGGAAGGACTAATCAAGGACATTATGTACCGACCGTTGCAGGAAACCAACGTGACATCATTTTGTCTATTTTTTTTTCAAATTGACAAACGCACTGATGTGACTGCTGACTCCACTTACTCATGTTTGTCAGATATATCTACTCGGAAGATTTCAAAGTGAACTGTACTGATTTTCGTCCTTTTGAGAGTACAATAAAAGCCAGCTATTCTGTGAATTTGGTTATCCTCTTTTGCAATCGACGGAAACTTTGTGAAGTTTTTTTCGTATTTGCAAGGATGAAACATCGTCTATAGTACGAAACTGCCTATAGGATTACACGTGGTCAACCTATTGAAAGTGATTCAAGGCTTGATCAGACAATTGATTTTGAAACGTCCAAAATCCCAGACAATTAGTCCTGCTTGTGGATTATGTAAACAAAATGAATATGTCTTGCATTATATTCAGGTGGAACCCTCTGCGCTGATGCGTAACTGGAGCCTCTACAGGTGAAGAGCATTACACATCCCATAGACAAACTGAAAAGATTTAAAGCCTATACGAGTCAGCTGATAAACAACAATAAAAAAGAAGAATATCATAAACGAAGGATTTAGTTGAGTCTCCCCCGTTAAAACCAAATTGATATGCAAATGGGTGTATCTGTCGAATTGCTTGGTTCGGACATAAAGTTGACAGAAACTTGGGGCCGGAGCCTACCCGATGAGTCCCGAGAAGGGCGAAACCGGTCATGAGCTGTCGAAGCTTTCGGCAACCCAGTGAGTAGCTTCCTCCATGAAAATATACCGCGGTGTTTTGAGTATCGTATCAACTGAAACATGAAGTGGTCGTTGTGCAACACATTCAGTTGAAGAATATCATAAACAAAGGATTCAGTTGAGTCTCCCGTGGGAACCAAATTGGTAAGCAAATGAGTGTATTTGTTGAATTTAAAAACGTTTTGTTTTGCTTGGACTATAGCCCCTAGAAGAATCATGCTGCATGATGATAGAATGTGAATCGTCGTTAATATCGCTCCATTCATCCAATCAAAACCTGCCCGTGAGCTGCATTCGACATGTACTTATTCCACGGATTCTACGAGTAATTGTCCGAGTTCATGGCCACAGTGTCGTTGACCAGGATCATCCTTTATTGATGATTTATGTTTGAGTCGTCGTGGTCACTCACAATCAAATTCAGTGTCCTAACTAGATTTTCTGTGTTAGTTTTGGTTGTTCCCTACTGAACTAATTTGTTGCTCAGCTAAACCGACTGATGCTAATGTGTTGGCGTGAAACCACGTTAATTTCGCAAAATGCTTCGGTTCTGTCAGCAGTGGTGTTCGTGTTTGTTCAGATTCCCATGCCTGGCCTCGAAAACTCCTTCCAGCCGAAGCGGGACAAAAAGGGAGAAGACTTCAGCATCGCACCGGTTATCAAGTAGTACCCTGGGGTGGAAATATGTGGATACAAAACCGATCCTGCGAAAATTCGATGACCTGCGTTATTTCCTTATTTACAGCAACAGTTCGGTGAAACTTGTTCAAGAAACTCTTGCTTGTACGCGAGCTGATCGGGACGTAGCAGATGACGAAGCAAGAAGTGGTATTCTTGCATGAGGGATTCTTCGCTATAGTTCAGATTAGGTCCTCAAAAAAACTCATATCAGTAGGCAAACCGAGGTCCCTTAGCCGCTACAGGCTTGTCCTTATAACGGAAGTGTGCACTTACCGGAATTGTGCGCGCGCTGACTTTGGGAACATTCGCGATGTGTTACCAAAATACCGGTCTGCTGTGGAACTGTTGTGCTTCTTCTGAGGCTACGGCGACTTCAATTCACCGCATAACTCTCATCTCACACAACCAGGCTTTTCTAACATTGCGAAACCTGCTAACTCGAAATCGGGCTAGAGTCTCCACTTTGTTTGTGTCAGTGACCCAGTTATGCACACTTACAGATGTAGTGCACATTTGCTGATGTCCAACCGAAGATACACTCTCTCTAAAGTCCACCTAAATGGCGACAGCCAATTGATGGTACATGTCGCGAACAAACCACTTTTAAAAGATAAGATATAAACCCATGCAACTCGAAAAGTCTCAACGTACTATAAGAGGATCTTACTTCGATATTGACAACATACTGTAACGCGTTTATAGGTCACCTTGAGAGTGGATTCGGTTTTTGCTATCAGTTTGGAGCCCTGCTACCAGCTCAGACAATTCCACATCATACGTTTCCAAAAAAGAACTCCGCCGCCGTAAGGAAACGGAATGTAGGCACAGGGACAAAGCAGTGATGAAGCACCTTAAAAAAGCCGGAATAAACATTATATCTTGCAATCAAGCAATGCAAACATCCAGGAAGTGCTCACACTCCATTGGGTTACGAAGTCTAAAACAAAACTTCCACAGGGAATACTGATTGACTAAACCAGGATACGGATGCTGTGAACTGTAGCTCAGACCGCTTAGGTAATGTATACCCCATCAGAGCGTGTGATCACAAGTTATCAGGGTACCTATCATTCGTCTATAAAAAGTACCTATGAAAACAAGGCCAGTCAAGGTGAGAATGTGCACCCTGGATTCAGTGCCATTGGACTTTCTCCCCTTGTGTCTACCTATCTAATCGTGTCTTTATTGACAATAGGTAGGGGACTGCTAGGGATGCACTGGCAGTGAAGTCCCACTCTCATTGCGATTCCGTCAAACACCGTCATACTTCATGTTCAGCTTGTCACACAGGCTGCTGATAATTATCCTCTGGTCCGTACTTGAAGATTCTGTGTTTATATGTACTACATATTATATACATATATAACTAGAAAGTTCGCCCACTGACACACTTGCTTCCCCAACGCACCAAATATTGAATGTCTTGCACAACACGAGCAAATGCGTTCGCACTCATTCTGTAGATATTAGTATTGCTTTAATTCAGTTGATCGAGTCATCGTCATCCGTAAGCTTGTTGGAACCGAACTTCTCGCACCTGTTCTACCTTGCTTTCTTCATTAATTCACTGGGTTCAAACAACACGTACCGACTGGTACTATAAGATCAGTCTCCGGTGAAAATGGGTGTCGCGTGCCTCAGAGAGCGGTTCTATTACCTTTTCCTTTCACCTTCCCGCAGATTCTTCATATCTTGACAACTCAGGTACCATTCTGTCGTCATTGGCAGCTCACCACCATGGATCGTTTCAGTAGGACATTTGTGACATCTGATCTTGAGTACCAAGCGTCTCCCTTGATCTGAATCCAGGTGCAGAACGACTGGTTTTAAACAGGCGTGTCCAACTCCTAAACACCCTAAGACTCCTTCTCACCTCAATATTTATCAATGAGTATCCTTTAGAACAAATGACGTGCACACAGTGACATCGCACTCACTACACAAATAAATATGTATTTAACCTTTTATTGGTTCGACCCACCTCCGTATGACCATGGGCATGAATTTAGTAAAGGAGTTTGCAACACTTCGTGTGTTAGAGACTGGGTAGGCGGACTCGTTACTCAGTAGCGCCAAACAAGGTGGGTTTTGTTGGTAGTGTGAGGGGATCTGGTCATTTTCGAATTGTGATTTGGTCCTGTAAGTAAAGCCAATCTATGTTGAAAAGCCCAGAAGCAATGCGTAGCCTTTGTATCTTTATTTGGAATTAGCAGTAGTGTACATCTCACGAAACTCCAGAGAGTCTCAAACCCGCGACCTCTCAGCTAGTAGCTGGGACTTTTAACCATTCGACCAGAAGCAGAATGTGCCGTAAAAAGGCCATATCTTGTTTGGCGAGGTATTCAGGATATGGCAATATATTTTCTTGATATAACACACTACTCATAAACACGAGGTTTACTTAAATCTCTCGCGAAATTCGATGTGATATGCAAAAAGAGGCCCAGAGTAAGGGAAGATCGGGTGGGACCAAGTCTCAAACCCGCAATCTCCCGACTAGTAGCCTGAAATTTTAACCGTTCGGCCATAAGCGGCTGACCAGTATTGTGTTTAATTCACACTTTGATAGGATCACATTTGCACAAAATGTTGATCAACCGATTGTCGCTGAACGGTTAAGTGTTCAGATCACTAATCGAGGGGTCGCGGTTTCAAAACTCCATGAGTTCCGTGAGAGGGGCATTGTTGATGATTCCCAGTAGTGATAAAAAGCTGCAGAGTGCTCCTGAGCCTTTCAGTATAGATGGGCATTGCTAACGGGGCTAAATCTCAATCGAATGTTCAGTTGCCTCTTCTAAACCTGGTCTGTCAGCAGCATGGAAGATTTCCAATTCGAAAGAGATTTAATCCTGATTTTCTCATAACACGTAGGTCGAAACAATCAGAGGAAATTCCATTACTGTTCACGCTGTTTTTCTCAGACCAAGTCGATTCGAGACGAATCCGTTTTTTATCCTTGCCCAACTTAGTAAACCCACTCATTCCAGGAACGAATGAATGCCCAAGAGTAGAACAGAGCGACAATAAAAGCAGGTTTATGTGAATCGAATCGATTTAAAAATTGTCAATGAAGGAATTGTCGATCACTCAAGTGATTTGACGAATCAGGCACGGGAAAAATGACACAGTGAGGAAGCCTCAATTCCGTTGGTCTTTCGCGCTTATATCAGAGTTGTCCATAGATCAGTCTGCGGCGGAGCAGCAAGTTGCGCCTCTTCGTAGGTTTTCTCTGAGTCCATTTCGTGATTTTTTTCTGGTTATTGAATACGATGAAAATGCGTTTAGCAGTTGAATATGTGCAAACAACAGATAACATAGTTCAATTCTAGAGTGTTTTGCTCAGCACCATTTATGGAAACTTTTCTTATAAAAAGACCTAGTGTGAATGATTGAAACACCGAGGTGAGTGACCATGTCACTCGTCTCACATGACTATTCGTGCCGATTGACCGCAAACGGTGCTTGATTCGTTCCAGTCGATAGAACCAATCAGTCAGGCACGAGTGTCCAGTCACTTGTCTTACTATCAACTCTTAGAGGGTTTTGATCACAGGACACATTTGGAAGGACAACAGGATCAGTGGAATTCCCCTACCAAATTAAACACGAGTAAAGCACACATAAGTGTATTTGATCGTCCTAGCTAATGTCACTTGTTATCAGACCTACTGATGGAAGACAATTTTTTTGAAAGAATGCGCTCTTTACTATGTACTAAGCCACAGGGTTACGTTTCAGTTTATCTCAACCACACGGAAGTTGACCATCCAAATGCAGCTCTCGAGAAGAAAACACGGTTTGGAGATGAAGTGCTCTAAGCAACATCATGTCCGCAGGTGACACGGCTAGCTTAGCGCCAGCGTTGCAGATAGAAATGACCAAAACTTCACAATGACACTCTCATACAGTCGACGGATAATGGCTATGCCTCTTTTTTTCCTACCAGTATGGCTTACGTTCTTGTTTGCTGTTGGACAACTTTTTAACCACGCAAGCGATGGTTCCACTAGATAGAAGGGAGCTGTTACAAGCTTGATGAGAACACCAGCGTTGAAAGTCGCTCTTCTCGGCTAGACGTTTTGAATACTATCGTGAAACAACTGGGTGATGCTGAGAAAAACGGAGCAGGGAAGTAATGACCGGCGACACCTATTGCGGAGCCCGCAGAAGTTTTGTTTGTCAGAAATAGACTGAACAAACACAAAAGTGTTTGAGATCGAATGTACCTATTCAAATAAAATCAAACTGAAAGACGATAGTCTAACAAAGAACGCACACTGTATCGCATTCAACTTACCAATTCATTCTAAACATTCGCCTAGTTACAGCACCTCACGCAAAGCCTCAATGATGTGCCTGCCCATAAGTTATTTACCAAAACATAATGGCCATTAGTACGAATATGATCACATTCTCCTACAGGAGGGAAACACGTATCTGCTGGATACAGTTCTGTCGATGGCGACCCACCCTGGCTAAGTAAACTGTACTTTAAAAAAACTGGCCATGAGAATTACCAAAGACTGTCCCAGACTAATTCACTCTGCCTGACGCACCAACCATAAGATTGTTGAAAATTCAACAACTCGCCACAGTTTTGGTCACACTTGGGGTTCAATGTATTCCCCGAGCTTTCATCATCCATAGGCTCTTTTCGAACATTAAGTTTGTGAACTTCATTTATTTGCCAACTACACTGGTGTTAAGGGGAGGCTCGTTTATGACATCCTTCAACAGAATGTACTGTAAAAAGGCCACATATTGTTTGGCACGACATTCAGGATATCGAGATATATTTTCTTGGTGGAACACACTACTCATAAACACGAGTTCACTTAAGTCTCTGGTGAACGTCGATTTATTATGCGAAACGAGGCCAAGAACAAGGGGAGTCGGGTTCAGACTAAGTCCCAGGAGCTACCAAAATATTTGGTTTAGACCTAAATGTCCCCGGGTATTTCGTATGAAAACGCTACATCCATCGGCTTCCACAGGAAACTCACAATGCTACGAAGTCAAAAAGACAATTGCGGTCGGTCCCCTTGGGTTACGAAACGAAATTTGTGCTACTATTTTCCGACGAGGTTTTTTTAGCGATTTTAGTTCTTTCAGTTGCTGCCCAGAGCTGGACAATGTTTCTAAGGGGCTGAAGAATGGCATAGAATGTCATCCCGAAGCGCTGAGCAATAGCAGAACCTAACGAGATGCTTGTCATGTCATTCGATGCTAGTGACATTGAGTTCAGATAGTTCCTGTTGCAGCCGTCCAGATTAATATAATATCCGACCTGGTTGTTAACAAAAGCACTCACTAACCGAGAAGGAACGCCTTTGTTGTCGGAAAAGTGACGTGCCTATCTCGTTGTCGTACATGTAGATCGGGTTACGCTGACCGAACAAGGAGCAACAATCCATGCAATCATTGAGCTGGTGTTTTGAGAAGTAACCCAACATCAAAAAAGGTATATCTGAGATACTTCTGCAGCTGAAATCAATATAGCTTATTGATTTTGAGACTAATGGATTAATTATATTTTCACGTCCGGAAGTTTGTATGAATAAAATGTTCATTTTATGGTGTCTGTTGATTGTTTGCTACAGTATGACCTGAGCGAGGCAGCACGACGGGAAATCGCATAGTATCTTGAAATGGAACGTTGACTGAAACAGGCCATCTTTCAAGGCTCATACGTTTAAGTTGTCTGGACCGACAGACTCACACAGGGCCTTATTCTTCGGGAAGGAATGTAAACGACCAAATGCAGGTAGGACTTTTCTTAAGATTATTCAGCCCACTCCAAGTCGCGTGCAGATTACAAATGACCTAGATGCTTTTCTTGCTGATCAGTGTGATTTTAACGTACAATGTTTGAGTGCTCACCGTCTAGTAATGACATGAGAAAATTTTTTGAAATACGGTGATAGCCTCACTCTTCGTGTACCAATTTATATGAATTTCGCGGCATCTAATTCAGCGATGTTCACCAGGTTGGGTAATGTTATGTCTTTCTGGTGATACAAACGCCTGAGAGCCTCATGCACTGTGTTCTGGCAAGCATCATCCAAAAATGGCACCTCTGACTCAACCAGGAACCCATCGTTGGCATGAAATCCATTTGAAAGTGGGTATATTGTTCTTCCCCTTTGGGAAACGGAGTTCCGAAGAGGCCGTTAGTGACAGTGCATAACTTGCGTATGTTACTTTAGCTTTTATTTGTTGAGCTTGTCACTTTTTCGTGTATTAATTTTGTTCATTTATTGAAGTTAACTTATGTTAACTTGTAGACTCCTTAACATTTAGTTGCAGGCCAACAGCCAGTGAACATACCGCCCAAGCTAGCACTCCATGCAATGCAAAGTTATCAGTTACTTCGTTGTGTTACCGTTGGGGGGGGGAGGGTGTAAGTACAGTGGATATATATATGTTGAGAGTTCAAGCCCCGGCACAGCCAAGGATATGCAGTGCTGATGAGCTCCAATAGGAGTGAAACTCGAGTCCAGTGCTTCCCCCCGTTTGGTGTGGACTGAGCAGAATAATTGCACCGGGACAGACGAACGACTGTTCGACCGAGAGTGGTGTGAGCACGAATTCTACAAATCCCGCAATTACCTACAACATTTGCATGTTTTTCGACCATTAAACATGATTTGTATAAGACAGGTTAGTGATTAGCTGCAGTCAACTGTTAGCTTCCCACACTTCGCCGATCGACAGGACCATGAATATATCAGAAAACCAGCTCAATCCGAGGAAAGAAACTTAGTGTTTTTTGGCAGTAAACGATGATATGATAAGTTCTTACCCCTTAAGACTTCTTACGTGGCCGTCACCTGTATAATGAACAGAACGTAACAATTTTGGCTTGTGTAAACCGTAACTCGGAGACTGACGAACTGATTACTTTGTGAATTAAAACATGGTGAAAATCAATAACTTACGTGAAAATTTGAGTTTTCTAATTAAAAACTGAAAAGACTTAATGTCGTGTCTACAAGCCAGGTGGACCTTAGGTGAAGTGTAAATTGCATCCACTGTCGATCGAAGCACATCATACAACTACTATTCGCTTCTGGGTCCTAGTTCTGGCTGACTTGTGAATGGAGACGAAAAGAAAGCCGGTTGTTTTTGTTCAGTTTGCTCCAGAACCACATTTTTATCCTGCTGAATTTTTTTTTAAAAAAACCGCTATACCTTGGCGAGTTGTGACAGAACAACAGACTATGCGGGATAGCCAAGTTTTACATCGACTGGACTATAGTACATCAAAATTGCTGCTAACGAAGCTTGGCTGGACCACACTTGGAGAGGTGAGCTCATGAGGAACTAGGCACACCAATATGGGAGCTACTCACAGTAAGCAACAGGAGTCCACACCTGGTTGCATGAATGCAACTATATGAAAGGAGTATCAAGAATTTATATGTACGCTTAGATTACCATGATTACTGAATGGTGCAGCAGGCCACGGATAGAACTTCCGATGCCCATACCCATAACTAACTGCAACTTATGTTTGCGAAATAAACACTGTTTCAGTACCTCATATCACTAACACCGCTCACAACAATTCGGGACCGCAACGCGTGCTGCCTCGGACGAGGCGGATAGTAGATGACGGGAGTAACGACAAAGCCTGGTTCACGCCCACTTATTTCGACACAACGTTATTCTGGGCAGGCAACACTGGGAACGATAAAGGACAAATTTTAGTGTTCCCTTTAAACAGCATCACAACCCACACAGCTGAGTATCGTACCTAGAAAACAGCAACAGTGTGCTTACTAACATCAACCGACAAAAAAGCAGCCAACCATTGGCTAGGCAATCTGTAGAAGGACTAACAACAACGTCTCTAAGGGGGTCAGTTGCGCGCCATTTCCGCAGTCTCCAGCCAGCCTTAAGAAACTTCACGTGAAATCTTATCTGACTGTCTAATAACAGTGAGTCTTTCACCACTAAGCAGTATTTGCCCACGCGACTACCTCAGCGTGAATGTGTTGCTGCCAACCAATTTCTGCCACAATCTGGGGGCACCTGATTTCGCATTTTTAAAAGCATTTTGATACTTTACGGTGTAAGACGCCATATCCACAGATTAAGCAAGTTTCCAGAAATGAAACTTGTCTTGGCGATTCACTCACCGAATTAACCTTTTTTGCTCGCATGGAACTGGGATACAAGGAAACTAAGTACTGTAGAGTAGAATACTTTCAAATTACACCAGAACAATGCATGATTTTTGACATTCTATTGATACTCAGTCTAACGAATTATTGATTATCGAATATCAGCGTGATTTCATGCGAATATTCTAGGGCACTCTTTGCATATTTTCTAGATACCATCACCGAAGGTTGATTGGGAGTGACTTCAGAACGGAAGAACTGACAAACTAGCAACCACTGGATTGTAAGCTCTAACTGTATCAAAGTTCTCCACCAAATTTTTTCTTAAAATCCACAAAAGTGTAAACAAATCTACGGAACACAAAACAACCGTGGATTCATGCATAGTACAGTTCTAATGCAGGACCCTTTCCTGGTCCAATTCTTTTGTACTTTCTCGATACTTGCATCTCGGGTGACATCGCCGGTACTAATAAATCCCTTCAAATATGGTATAATCTTACGCAATGTACTACTCATAAGGTTGCTGAAAATTCTTCGACAGCCCACGACCGGTTTCGCCTTTTTTGGGGCTCATCAGGCAGGCGCAGTCCCCGAGTTTTCGTCAACCTTATGTTCTACTTCATATTTTTTGACGTACGAGCTTACAAATATGTTCCAGCCTTTGTATGCAAACTCCAGCGGCTCGTACGTAAGTGGAGTTTGAACAGATGAACTATCCTCTTATCTTATGCCCATAACTATGATTACTGGGTATTTCTGCACCACATTTATGTGACACGTGTCCGAATCTCCCAGCATACCAAGGAAAGGGGTTGTCGATATGGAATAGTTAGGATACGGCTGTTTTCCCATAATCTCAATTGGTTTGGACCTCATGTAACCCCTGATGAATAGTCCCGGAATATTTACAGAATGTTTTAGTACCAGAGAAGAAGCACGAAGGTGTATTTTTTCTTTCGTTTTTCGCCGGGGTGTGAAGATCACTGGTTCTATCTTCTAAGGATAGAGATGCTCTGGTCTAAAATGTTTGTTTCCGGCGACGCTTTAGGGGAAGGATAAGAAGATTGAAAAGCACCCAGGTTCTTCCAACCATAAAGGGCGTAGTCCAACAAACGAACCTGATCAAGGCACAACTTCCAAGCCACCTGAGCCTTTGGGTCGCACTGACGTACGTTGGAATGGTGAGTTCACTGGAAACACTTGGCAAGTCGTTGCCATCTGAGGGGTGCACGGAAGGCGCAAGCGTGTATTCTCAGTAAAAAGTGTTTTGCCTATCCTCTCGCTTTCATCTATTTGAAGTCAAGCTCAAAACGAATGTACGAACAATGTCCTCCTGAGACAAGCACCGCCCTCGTCCTGGGCGAAATAATCTTTGAGCCTGTTCTCAGCTAATCAACTTATTTAGTGTAACAAACATACCAGTCACAATAATCAGTCAACCATACAATGCTCTGCGTGGCAGCACTGTTTCTCCAACTTAGTCCTGCAGCTCTACGGTGTTAGCAATATAGACTGTCCCTCTCAATGACATACGACCACATATACCGTTAACTACCTCACGCAACGAAGAACTGTCACAGGCTAAAGACTTTTAGAATAGGGTTAGTTTGCTGAAAACAATAGGATCGATGGCTCTTCCACTTGTGCCGTATTTGCAACCTATACGGTGCCAGGTGAACTAAGTCATTACTTTCTGAGGAGTAATCAAAGAGTTCACAGTAAAGATCTAATCTAAATGATATTTTATAAAGTGCAGTTCAGTGATGGAAAGCGTTCCGAGAGATAAACCGAAATACCGTCTTTCCCTGGAATGGGTGCTGTGGCGTGCGTCCGAAAGTTCAACCACCGATAACTTAGAAATAAGCTCAAATAGTCAACTTATCAGTTTCAGGGCATTAGCCTAAACGGATGAGTGGGAAGTATTTCCTTACAGGAAAGTATGTAGAATTCAGCACTTGGGGCTTCTACACTTGTTCCGTAGTCGTTGTTTGCCACAATCCCAATGTGCAGGGGGAGATCTCGTGGTAAGTTTACAAAGGTCATAGTTTTTCTTCGAGTACTCTCCTCCATTGTGACCTTGATTCCACTGTAGAAATTCACTGTGAAGCTGGTTGCATTGTTGTGTGTCCACGAAACCGTCACCACTCCTTTACATCGGTCTATTTGCAGGGCCACATTGCTCGGAGGTTCTGGGAAGTTGCCTAAAATGGAGAGACAAGAATGAATTATGAGAAATCAGCAACAACAGGCAGTTCCAAAGAGACTTAACCTACACTGCTATTTGTCAGAAACCGCGCTGGAAAATGTCATTCCTGAAAAAGTACTAGCAATCGGCTACTGAGTTCGAATATTTATTGGGTAGTGGACAGCCCTCACTGTCGTCCGGTGATGTAGCACCCAAGTCTAAGGAGCCTTTGGTTGTATGTCACTGGGATCCTTTGGTTTGGATTGCTGATTTTCTTGTCTGTTTATTGTTCCTGCGATTTTAAAGTTATTTTTTATGCACTATGTTATACTGTACTGAGTGAATTCAATGTGTACACATTTAAATGACCCGCATTAACATTCAGAACTTTCAAGAGTGTCAAACCCAAATTGGTGCTTGAATTCACATTCTGTGAACATATTCGTAAAGAATAAAACGATTGGTTGATATTCGAGTTGTTCCATAAATTTGGAACTTTTGTTACATAGGTTTTGTCGTCAGCAGGGTGACATGATCAGTGCACAGTTAGTTTTGTCGTATTTAAGAGGTGCATCTCCGTGTAAGCGTGGATTAATTTTGCGCTTGTTTATAAGGAATATATTGTAAGGATCGTGCGAAGGTCGAAACAGTCAGGGAAGTGTTAACCGGGATTAGGAATGGCAAAGGGCATCTAAACAAACCAACAAGGAAAACAAATGAAGTTTAGGCGGCAGTCAAAGACCTAGCAATGACAGGACACGGACACAGAATAGATTTGAAAAATTCTGGAATTTTAAGGCAGATAATAAGATTAGTGCCACATTCATTGGTTGCCAAGCTGACAAACACTGTAAGGCATATCAAACGGATAAAATGGAAAGCGAGAATGTGGGAGAGCTGTTTTATATTGGTCAATTTGACTTGTGTTGTTGTAAGACCAGTGGTGAAGAGGGGTATTGTACACGGGTGGTTGCACAAAGCCTAAGCTGTCTAAAGCACACGTAATACCCCACCCTTCTGACACACAATTCATTCACTCTAGCACGTACTGTCCCACACAGACCAAAAAATTGGCCAACCATATTCCTAGAGGAATATTCAAACAAAGTGTCATCTACCCGATCCAAAGTGATGTTCATTTCTCCCCTAACGCCTTAGTTGTGAGCATTAGTCATCTAACAATTCTGCTTCCCTATCAGTTACCATCTTATCCATCTAACACCTGCTGTGCTACGGAGATTTTATTGGTGACTGAAAGTCTGCAGATCCCAAAAATTCTAAGGTTAGAGGAGCTGAGTCTCAAAACAAGAGAATAAGATTATGCAATGCACTATTCATAAGGTTGCTGAAAATTATTCGACAGCCCACGACCGGTTTCGCCCTTCTTGGGGCTCATCAGTTTTCGTCAACCTTATGTTCTACTTGAACCCAAATTTGACTGTTTTCAAGACATACACTCATTTGCAAATCAATTTGGTTTTGCGGGAGACTCACCTGGAACCCAGCTGAATCTCTCGTTTGTGATGTTTCCATGCAACTGAATGTGCTGCACCAGGCCGCCTCATGTTCCAGTTGCTACTATATTCGAGATATCGCGATGCATGTAATTTTACGCAATGTACTACTCATAAAGTTGCTGAAAATTCTTCGACAGCCCACGACCGGTTTCGCCCTTTTTGGGGCTCATCAGGCAGGCGCAGTCCCCGAGTTTTCGTCAACCTTATGTTCTACTTCATATTTTTTGACGTACGAGCTTACAAATATGTTCCAGCCTTTGTATGCAAACTCCAGCGGCTCGTACGTAAGTGGAGTTTGAACAGATGAACTATCCTCTTATCTTATGCCCATAACTATGATTACTGGGTATTTCTGCACCACATTTATGTGACACGTGTCCGAATCTCCCAGCATACCAAGGAAAGGGGTTGTCGATATGGAATAGTTAGGATACGGCTGTTTTCCCATAATCTCAATTGGTTTGGACCTCATGTAACCCCTGATGAATAGTCCCGGAATATTTACGGAATTTTTTAGTACCAGAGAAGAAGCACGAAGGTGTATTTTTTCTTTCGTTTTTCGCCGGGGTGTGAAGATCACTGGTTCTATCTTCTAAGGATAGAGATGCTCTGGTCTAAAATGTTTGTTTCCGGCGACGCTTTAGGGGAAGGATAAGAAGATTGAAAAGCACCCAGGTTCTTCCAACCATAAAGGGCGTAGTCCAACAAACGAACCTGATCAAGGCACAACTTCCAAGCCACCTGAGCCTTTGGGTCGCACTGACGTACGTTGGAATGGTGAGTTCACTGGAAACACTTGGCAAGTCGTTGCCATCTGAGGGGTGCACGGAAGGCGCAAGCGTGTATTCTCAGTAAAAAGTGTTTTGCTTATCCTCTCGCTTTCATCTATTTGAAGTCAAGCTCAAAACGAATGTACGAACAATGTCCTCCTGAGACAAGCACCGCCCTCGTCCTGGGCGAAATAATCTTTGAGCCTGTTCTCAGCTAATCACCTTATTTAGTGTAACAAACATACCAGTCACAATAATCAGTCAACCATACAATGCTCTGCGTGGCAGCACTGTTTCTCCAACTTAGTCCTGCAGCTCTACGGTGTTAGCAATATAGACTGTCCCTCTCAATGACATACGACCACATATACCGTTAACTACCTCACGCAACGAAGAACTGTCACAGGCTAAAGACTTTTAGAATAGGGTTAGTTTGCTGAAAACAATAGGATCGATGGCTCTTCCACTTGTGCCGTATTTGCAACCTATACGGTGCCAGGTGAACTAAGTCATTACTTTCTGAGGAGTAATCAAAGAGTTCACAGTAAAGATCTAATCTAAATGATATTTTATAAAGTGCAGTTCAGTGATGGAAAGCATTCCGAGAGATAAACCGAAATACCGTCTTTCCCTGGAATGGGTGCTGTGGCGTGCGTCCAAAAGTTCAACCACCGATAACTTAGAAATAAGCTCAAATAGTCAACTTATCAGTTTCAGGGCATTAGCCTAAACGGATGAGTGGGAAGTATTTCCTTACAGGAAAGTATGTAGAATTCAGCACTTGGGGCTTCTACACTTGTTCCGTAGTCGTTGTTTGCCACAATCCCAATGTGCAGGGGGAGATCTCGTGGTAAGTTTACAAAGGTCATAGTTTTTCTTCGAGTACTCTCCTCCATTGTGACCTTGATTCCACTGTAGAAATTCACTGTGAAGCTGGTTGCATTGTTGTGTGTCCACGAAACCGTCACCACTCCTTTACATCGGTCTATTTGCAGGGCCACATTGCTCGGAGGTTCTGGGAAGTTGCCTAAAATGGAGAGACAAGAATGAATTATGAGAAGTCAGCAACAACAGGCAGTTCCAAAGAGACTTAACCTACACTGCTATTTGTCGGAAACCTCGCTAGAAAATGTCATTCCTGAAAAAGTACTAGCAATCGGCTACTGAGTTCGAATATTTATTGGGTAGTGGACAGCCCTCACTGTCGTCCGGTGATGTAGCACCCAAGTCTAAGGAGCCTTTGGTTGTATGTCACTGGGATCCTTTGGTTTGGATTGCTGATTTTCTTGTCTGTTTATTGTTCCTGCGATTTTAAAGTTATTTTTTATGCACTATGTTATACTGTACTGAGTGAATTCAATGTGTACACATTTAAATGACCCGCATTAACATTCAGAACTTTCAAGAGTGTCAAACCCAAATTGGTGCTTGAATTCACATTCTGTGAACATATTCGTAAAGAATAAAACGATTGGTTGATATTCGAGTTGTTCCATAAATTTGGAACTTTTGTTACATAGGTTTTGTCGTCAGCAGGGTGACATGTTCAGTGCACAGTTAGTTTTGTCGTATTTAAGAGGTGCATCTCTGTGTAAGCGTGGATTAATTTTGCGCTTGTTTATAAGGAATATATTGTAAGGATCGTGCGAAGGTCGAAACAGTCAGGGAAGTGTTAACCGGGATTAGGAATGGCAAAGGGCATCTAAACAAACCAACAAGGAAAACAAATGAAGTTTAGGCGGCAGTCAAAGACCTAGCAATGACAGGACACGGACACAGAATAGATTTGAAAAATTCTGGAATTTTAAGGCAGATAATAAGATTAGTGCCACATTGATTGGTTGCCAAGCTGACAAACACTGTAATGCATATCAAACGGATAAAATGGAAAGCGAGAATGTGGGAGAGCTGTTTTATATTGGTCAATTTGACTTGTGTTGTTGTAAGACCAGTGGTGAAGAGGGGTATTGTACACGGGTGGTTGCACAAAGCCTAAGCTGTCTAAAGCACACGTAATACCCCACCCTTCTGACACACAATTCATTCACTCTAGCACGTACTGTCCCACACAGACCAAAAAATTGGCCAACCATATTCCTAGAGGAATATTCAAACAAAGTGTCATCTACCCGATCCAAAGTGATGTTCATTTCTCCCCTAACGCATGAGTTGTGAGCATTAGTCATCTAACAATTCTGCTTCCCTATCAGTTACCATCTTATCCATCTAACACCTGCTGTGCTACGGAGATTTTATTGGTGACTGAAAGTCTGCAGATCCCAAAAATTCTAAGGTTAGAGGAGCTGAGTCTCAAAACAAGAGAATAAGATTATGCAATGCACTATTCATAAGGTTGCTGAAAATTATTCGACAGCCCACGACCGGTTTCGCCCTTCTTGGGGCTCATCAGTTTTCGTCAACCTTATGTTCTACTTGAACCCAAATTTGACTGTTTTCAAGACATACACTCATTTGCAAATCAATTTGGTTTTGCGGGAGACTCACCTGGAACCCAGCTGAATCTCTCGTTTGTGATGTTTTCGTGCAACTGAATGTGCTGCACCAG
>SJOL01006813.1:164742-177327 GCA_004794785.1 Opisthorchis felineus | reverse complement strand
GCAATATTGCCAATACATTAGCTCCACTTATGAATGGAACGTCAACCGGAATGTTGAGATCTACTCATGCTACTCTCAAACTTGTGCTTGGTTGAATTTGTGTATTTTTTTAGCCAAAATATCAGCTTCAGACTGATTAGATTTTCAGAGCAGCGCTTGTGTATAATTCTTGCGTATTCAGCTAAATCAAAACAAGTGTATTTACCTCCCAGTACATAAAATGATTTGCTGAGCGTCTGCGGGCTATCTGCCGAACCGCCAAGTGTTGCCACACCAATTTGTAGAGGGACACATGCTGGCAATCCAGAAAGAACTATCTTTTGATCACTTGAATATTCTCTGTATGTAACGGTGCGGTCCTTTTGCAACACGGTGACCATAAACTCTGGTGAGGGACACACATCTTCGTATTCCCAGGAAACACTCACATTAGAAGTATTCGCGATCTTTTCAACCTGGATATTCTTGGGAGCAGCGAGAACTAGAAAGAAAAAACGATGGAAGCACAATTATCAGATGATATCAGAGGAGAAAGAATCAACTGGTTTCGGAGTTCAAAAATCAAATGAATAAAATAACGCTGGGTTTGTCCTATACGAAGTAGAGCTTTAAGTTGAGCTGGTAAGCGATGAGAGATAAGAGCAAGTCAGTAGATAAAAGCTACCCGTTAGACGCTATATAAACGCACGCATTTGAGGAGGAAATACCCATCCAACCGCTCGCTGATGTTTCCTCATTTGATGACGAAGCCAAGCTCAACAGCCATCTGACCAACAACCAGTAGGTTTGTTTAAAACTCCATAACATTTTGTGGCACTACTAATCCCATGAACTTCTGTGACTTCTACAGATTATTCGGATCTCATGTGTAATTTGATTGGTGTTCCAAACAGATTTTTGAAGGCAGCAAAGAGTTGGACGCCGCTATATCTAAAAAAGCGAGAAATGGCTCTCCAGGATATCAGTGATTGTAGCACATTTACAAGACTGTCATTAGTCTGTCACTCCCGAAATAGGGTGCGATTGGAGCGGAAATTCGGAAATAGAATTCCGCCGGATAATTTGCCGTAGGGTGTGTGGGATAAGGAAGGATTCACTGGAATGCCGTTGTAGTGTGACGTTTTCAGTTAGGAAGTTCGCTAACATGTTACCACTGTCAGAACAGTTGATAGTTCTGTTAGGCGGAATCCCACACTAAAACCGCTTTACCGCTAGCAGTTGGGCGCTACACGGTTAAGACGTCTATCCCGCACGTGATTGGCCGGAAGATCAGACCACTTGCCGGTCCAGCATCAAGGCGAGCTCTGATTGGCCGAAAATGTGAACCCAACATCCAATCATGATCCAGTATCCGCCGAATGCAGGTTGCCAGTGCAGCGTCCAGAAAGTGCCGGAAATTCCGGAATATTGTTGCCTCATACACTTTATAGACGACGCGCTGCACATGTGTTTTTGACTTGGTTTTGGGCATTTAATAAACGTGCACCTTTGGTAGTTCTTTTGACGAGAACACTGGATTGGAAGGTTCAGACCGAGGACTGAGCTGAGGCATTACGTTTATTACCATCTCTCACAGAGTTGTTTAGCCAAAACTCCGGCTAGCAAGTTATAGAGAGTATCGATTATTCTGACAGGTTAGAAGAGAAAAACGTACAGACTTTAGCTCAAACTAGAGCTGTTAGAATGGGTGAGTTTATGAGGGCATGGTAGCTCACAAAAAATCAAATTGATATCGACCCAGTATATCAGTCAATACTGTCAAAGTATGCCCACTTTCTCCACACACAGAACCGTAAAATGTACAAGTAAGGAACAAACAGAGAAACAGAGCAGACTCAAACCAACGTGTAAATTGTGTTAGTTCCAACAGAAGACAATGCAACAGCTGATCACAGCATCGTCCAAATGAAGTTCATAGATCAATTGAGCTGAGAGGGGTACCCAACTGACAAGGAGGGGGACTGCGCTCCGGAGCTAATAGCAATCTGTCGGAACGAAAAATTCTTTTAAATCCAATAGAATTTTTGTCATTCCACAGCAGCTGCCTGATACAAAACGTTCATAACTCACTTTTGGCACCCGAAAAACAGGCGTCCTGAGGTAATGAGATGTGACTGTACAACTACGCCTGGCTTGTTCATTGGTCCCGTCTGTTCCCTATTCCAGAATGAAAATCTTCAAACCCCATCGAGGAGGTTTCTCCCTCATATTCACGCAACTTTATTCCCTTCTACTTCCAAAGTTACTGGCCCGGCAGTTCAGATGGTGTATTTTTTACTCAGTATTATTTCTTAACATTTATCAGAGGAGGTTGGTCAACCGTCTAGAGTTTTAAAATAATTCATCCATAAATTTGCCAGCTAGCGAGTTGAAGACGTTCGTGGCAGTTCGTGGCGCAGTGTCCTTTGTGAATGAGTATTCCGCTGGAAGATGTTGACTATCTCTGAATTCGGGTCTTTCAATAAGTGGTTTTACAGTTTACGTTGCTCGGATTCCCTCAATAGATATATGAACAGTTCACTATCCTGCAAAACTTTGTCACGCTGATTACGACGTAAGTGTGGATTATTTGATACGGTTTCTTTCATTATTTCAAACTTGGTGTGGTTGAGACAAGGACTGAGATTAAAATTACGCTACTGATTGGGGTAATATTTTGTTGTTCGGCGGTTCATCCGAAGTTGGCTACATCAGTATTTTTAATGGTAGTCCTAAATTTTTTTCGTGCAACATTGGGAATCCGTCCATGCGCGAACTCAACGGTTCAGCTAAAAGTCCAGTCGCTTCTCACATAACTGGCACTGGTCGCGTGATCAATCCGACCGAGTCGTTTCACGTCACCTAACAGGTTGTGAGACTTGGCCTGTTCGAGCAGCGGAACTGAGACGTCTTCAGGTGTTCGAAAATCGTTGTCTCAGAACCATAGCTCGTGTGGGTTGGTGTCGGCGTATCCGTAACGAAACGATTAGCAAGCGAGTTTTTGGTTGTGCAACGGGTACTTCCATTGAAAGATGTGTCCAGCACCAGAAGCGGCGTTAGTTGGGACATGTGTTGCATATGCCGAACCACCGTTTGCCGAAGAGAGTGCTGTTTTCCATGCCCAATTCAGAGTGGCGTATGCAGAGAGGTGGCCAACCCTTGACCTGGCAGTGGGGTATGAAGGATATTACGAAACGCTTGGGTGCTGTCGGTGCTGCTCGCCTTCCAGGTTGGGGAACGCGTGATCCTCACTGCGCCTGGTTGGAGACACTGCAAGATATGGCTGCCAACCGATGTCAGTGGCGTTCTTGTTGTCAGTTTCTATCCAGATTGCCTAAATGAGCGTCTGGAGGTGTAGGCACCTCGGAATGATTGTAGTAAGCTAGCACTAAGTCCCTTCCCCGTCCACCTTTATTCTTTTCTTTACAATAAGGCCTTCAAATAAATCATGGTTGTACGGCAGTGAAACATCGGTGTTGTGTCATGCTGCCAATGATGATGATGATGATGATGATGATGATGATGATGATGATGATGATGATGATGATGATGATGATGAACAAGCACCCAAAAGACTGCCCGTATCGATCCAACGGCGTCACTTGACTAGAGCCGAAGCAATCACAATACGTTTGCGAGACCTGGTACTATGGTGTCAAAAGCGATTCTTATGAGCGCTGAGTCTGCCCTGGTCACGTGACATGAATCGATCGACCTGTCACTCAACGGCGTTTGTGTTCGGTTGTTTCTCAGTCTGCATGAAGAGCAATTTGCCATGTGGCTAAAATCTATGCTGTTTTGATATGACAGGCAAGGATATTCGTTTCGGATAGGATGAAAAGTTAGTATATGTGACGTTTAGTTATTTGGACAAATTACAAGTTACCTGCCGGTATGGCGAAGGGACTGCTTTGTCTCTGTGAGCTAGTTCCTTTGTCGTTTTGTCCAAGCACAGTAACGAACAACCTCGTACACCTTGGAATATTGCGGATCTTAATACGAGGCTCGACAGTGTCGAGGTTTGCTTCGACGAAACCGTCCTGTCTGTGCAATTTAACCCGAAAAATAGAGGTGCTGCAGCCGGTGCCCTGTTCCCAGGAAAGATCAACGCTTGATTCCTGTTCATTCGTCTCCGCCACTAAGTACCTTGGAGGACCAGGGGCTGTAATAAATCAGCGTGATTCAACTCGTTAGCTATGTATGAAAACAAAAGTCTAACATCAGACTAAATAGGCATTAAATTACTGTAGTTGCTTCTAACCAGAGGTCTCTCTTTTGAAAATGCAAAAAACAGCTTCACAAATACCTGAAGTGACCCGTCTCTACAGAGGTACGGGTTGGTTCAAACAGTACGATTATGACCAAGCATGTTCGACTTATTCGGTTAACATGTACACAGTGCTCCAACTCGTAACTACTCCTTCTGCCACAGTTACGAATGAAGCGCAGGAGACCATCATTGTGCACGCCTATTTGGTGAGTTGTGGTTCTGAATTCAAAGCATTTGGAACCCCAGACCAAGGCGCGATTCATCTCCTTACAGAGGTCAGGACACAGTATTCAGGCCTAGTCTTTCTTATATTCTCTCAGTGAAAACGCATCCACCTTCTGGTGTTTCGATAAAAGCTTTTTGTTTGTGAGACGAACGAGAGCCGCAATATGTGTTCATATTATTCACCTTTTTTTTCTCGGTATCACTGATATACCTTTTACCAACCGTACCCCACTGAGACAAGGAGGTCTGCCGTTCTTGTTTTTATTGGAGAATACCTGCGACAGTGCGTCATGGTAAATGTCATCAGACCGGCCGGGACCATCTCAGATTGACCAACTCATCAAAACCATTAAGCCGTCCTGAGTAAGCTGTAGAGATAGAAGATTATTGCATCGCAGGATTGAATAAAAATCAAGGACATATTAATTGCTGGTAAATTACTCATTATATCAGTCGTCAATTGCTTTTCCAACTCAAGCTGCTTCTTTCGAGTATGCAGTGTTTTTTTTTTGGACCAATCAGTGTCCAACTGACACTTTGGTTGGTTTATGCTTGAGGTCTACCGGATTTCTTATGATACATATTACACCAAGTTGGTGACAACCTGGGACTTTTAAACTGATTCACACTCATTCTCTCACTAAATAGACTGTTAGGTCATTCAATTTGATTGTATACGCTGGTACCTTAGATGTGGCAAATTATGTCCTGGAGAGCAAACCATTCGTAACTCCAAAGTCACGATAACGGTTACGTTATTGGTAATAACCTATTGAACATTGTGTAACAGCATTCTCAATTGGAGCAGTTTCTGTAAACCATCGTGAGCACTAATTGGGATCCCTCCGATGTTGACTGAATCTTAGATAGAACTGAATAAAGAATGCTCCTCAGGCGTGATACACGACAACACTTTGCCCGATGGCTTCCAGGAGCAAACGAATGATAAGAACGAATCGTCGGATGAATTGACCAAGATTTCTTACGAGCTTCGTTACATAAGAGTCTTCAGATGGATAGCTCGTTTGCGACAAAATGTAGCAAAAGCTGATTGGTCCTATCATACTACTTACAAGAAAGAGTACTTCGCAAACTTGAATGTCGTTTCGACGGAACTCTGGCCCAGCACTGACCATCCGGTTGAAAAATCATGGATGCTTTGAAACTCGTTTCGTGTTGACATTCAGTCCCTCCCAGTTATATGTTTACATATTGGTTTCACTAACGGAAGAATCCCAGGAAAGACAAAACCAGCAGGAGACCCTGGGAAGATTTCGTTCATCTTCACCTAGACTACTCGAGATGGAGGGTTTGAGCAAACCACTTACGAACAAGTAACAGAAAATAAAAACAACACAGTAAAAAGCAGGGAAAAGAAAAGGTCACAGAGTAAAACATCATTTAACATATTAAGCGAACGAAAGTCAGTGAGAGATATCCCGACATAAGACAGAAAACCCAAGTTCGAAAGTTTCCTGTCAAAACGCTTAGTGTTTGTTGATGTTGTAGCTAACTGCTCCAGTCTCCGCTTCAGTACCTTAGTGTCGGAAAAAGACTCGCTAACAAGCAACAAAACAGCTTCATTGCAAACAAGTGATTTGCAAAAGTTACAAGGGGCCTCCCGGCATTTAAAACACACTTTTGACCTTGATCCAGGCCGTCCGATCGGCGTGCTTTGGCCGTGCATCCGTGAAATGCCCGAATGCTCATCATCATCGGCCATTCTTCTATGGCATGATTGAACACTCATCATTATCGGCAATTGCTGAATTGATCGATTGATTGAGTGACTGACCTGGATGCTTGCGGGCTTTCCTACTGAGGTTTTGGTGTAGTTTTAGGGTCTCAGTAGGTTTCGTGTATTCCAAGATTATTTTCAGGAATCTGACCTTGGTGAAAGTTCACATTCTGAATTTTCTGATAACAGTGCCTGTTTTTCGGCTCAAGCCACTCGCCGTTCTAGCTTATAACAGTCAGTTGCGGGAATATCGTCGAGTTCGTTTGGTTTAACTGGGCTCCACCTGTCGTTTAAAGTGGTTATTGCACATACAGGACGGGTTTTAGTAGCCACTAAAGTGTATACTTACCTATAATTAGATTGAAGGAGTCACTGCGCGCCTCTGAAGTAGATCCCAATTCATTTGTCGCCGTAACACCAATGACCAAAGGGACACAACCCTGCAGCCTAGTAAGGACTAGATTCCGATCCCTCGTAGAGTAGCTGCCCACAATCAAGTTTTCCTCAGTGTATGTGTCCACTGCGAATTCGGTTGTGCCACATGTATGATCAAACGTCCAGGAGGCAGTCGCGCTGGACGTGTTCACAATTGGTTTGACCCGAATGTGTTTTGGCGCACTGGGAACTGAAGAAGAAACAGACCAAAGTGGGGAAGTTTTGACATTTTATGTAGAGATCGCAAGACGGACGGTTTATTAGTACTGTAGTATATATATATACGCAATGATAGCAAAATTTGGACAAGTTCACCTTGCGACATGCTAAAATCAACTACCGGCAACAGAAACGTCAGAAAAGCAATCCGTTTTCCTGTTCTTTGTATGCGCAATGAGTTGCGCATTACTTTGATATGGATATTGATCCATCCGGACCTTTTTTTGGTGGAGGAGTGGTCGTTTGTCCAAGTACTCATTACTGAAAACAATTAGATAAGTCTAGTTGTAGTCAGCAATGGATATATTCGAGTGGATATCTTTACGTCTTACCAACATACACTTCATATCAAGGGAACTGAGGGGTTGTCGTAAGGAGGTGTTCACCGGACTTCTTCTGGTTGAGTTCCTTTCTAGTAACTTAGTTTCACAGAGTGTTCTTGGTTTTTGCTGTTAGGCAAGATGATGAAGAACAGACGATTCGGGATTGAATTTAGAATCAATGACTAGTAATGATGAAATTTCGGCACAAGGTTCCTTCTGTTACAGGTCTCATTAAATAATTTTTCAACCGGTATCGGTGTAATATAAACTAGTCAAACAACCGAATTTGGTACTAAACGTTGAGCTTGGTGTTAGAACTTACCTAAAATCGAGAAAGGTGTAAATACTGACCCGGTTGGGTGCTCCAATTGGAAAAAAGGGCTTATGACCACTAAAGTCGTTCAAAGTATAGTCGCTAGAACAGTCACAACTTGCGCCATAGCCAAAAAATGTTCTTGGAATGTGGTCGCTTGTAAAAACATGAACAGTATTCTTCTGTCTTTGTCATGTGGCCGTATTTTCTGTCCAAAATATGCTTGATTTCAATATTATGTACCGTTCAAACAATCATTTAACTATCGTGTTAGTTTGGGGCAATATGTTAACCTAACATAAATACCCGTCTCAAACTTTCACATGACATTAGCCTATTGAACAGGATTGAATATTGTTTATCTTTGCAATGCGGAAATCCCCGGCAGATTTAAATACAAGGTGAAAACGGTCAATAGTCGAAGTTAAATTCCTAACTGTCGATTGATAACTGATGAGTATTTGAAAAGGGTGTGAGTTTTCGCTTGAAATTCATTAAACACTGGGAAGTCGCTAATCCTCTTACGCTATACCTGACAACCTACTGAATCGGTTATTTTAATAAACAAATATTAGCAAGGTATTTTCCAAACAGCACTTGTAAACACAGTGCAGGATTCGTAACCCAACGTTGCCTAGTGTAACCTAATCCGTAGGTAGGCTGGACGCTTCGCCAGTGGACAGCTTTCTGGGTTTCTGCAATTGGACGTCAAGACAGTCAGTGCAACACACAACACGCAATTGTCTGACATGCTCTCTGCGACTGAAGGATGAGTGGTGATTTATCTTGCTCAAATTCGAGTCAATCACACCGTTGATCAACCATCCATGTTTGAATGGCAGTGTTCAACTATTGGCTAGAAGGTCACCGGCTCGAATCATCTTGGGGATTTGAGAAATGACTCCCAGTTACTTCCCGTTTCTCAGTGAGAGTTGACTTTGGAATCATTTTTACTCTTTAGGGATCCTTCCCTGATCACAAAATGGCCTACATTTCTCGACAAGAACAAGCGGATTGAACTCATTCGAAAACCACTACCCCAGTTTAATCCACGTCTGTTGGTTCACTCCAAAGTCCACAATGTTGTCTACGTGCTAAGTGAATGATGTTCATTGCTCAAGGGAGATACATCCTGAAACTTGGTCGCTCGAGCATTTTCCCATTAGCTAATTTGGAAGTATTCGCATCCTGATTCCGGTGTGACTACAGCAAAACGTACTTACTCAGCTTGAAATGTTTTACTTCCGTCTCATCATTCGACCATCCGGTTCCAAAGGACTTCACTTTCAGCGACAGTGTCCCGCATTCTTGAACATAATCAAAACTAACCGGCGGATTGTCCGCTTCAACAATGTAAATACGATTGCCATTTTGATCAAAGACTGAAACTTCGTGCATCACACTGTCACATGTTGTTGCAGGTAGCCAGGTTGCCGTAAACAATTCATCTTCAGGGTCCATATCAACTTGGATATCAGAAGCTGGATGGAAGTCTGAAACACCAAAGAGTGATCATCCGAATAGCGGTGGGTTAAAATCAAGTGATTTTTTGCTTGTCTTATTATGTGTGGCGAAATCTATTGGGAATCTTGCTGGACACATATAACAGATGCCAAACAAGAGCATGGATGATTCACAAGCGATAATTACAAAGTATTGGTCAGCCTTGGAACAATAGTCCACCACGCTTTTCATGATGTACTCTGGATAGTTTAGCACATTACTGGCGTGATCTTTGGAAAAAGTAGTATGTTTTAATTACTTGGAGTCATGATAGCCATATTGCGACGGTTTTAATGACATTATTTGCGAGCAGGAGGAGTCTTCCACAGTAGTTTGAGCAAAGCACACGGTAATTGTGTAGTTGAAGGCAGTCAGTGTCTTTTGGCAGTTATATCAGTAGTTAGTTTGGGGATTTGATTATAAAGCTTCTGTGTACACTAGTTTCCTCATAAATTCTTGGCTGAGGCATTGCAATATAAATGCGTTTGACTGACCGCTGCTGGGCCCAGTCTTGCATGCAATTGAAAATGCGTGCAGACTACTATCAAGGCGGGTAGTAGTAGTGTAAGAAGGAAAGCCCTTCGCCGCGGTGTTTGTCAGCAAACACCAACTAAACGGTTACAAACTATTCGACAAGAAAGTAAATATCTCATATGCATCTTATTTATAAAAAAACTGAACATCTTCACCCGTCTTCCTGAACTTGCGTGGATATCCATTGACCATCACGCAATTGTAAACGAATGCTGCAAAGTAGTTCCACAGGTTCCGTAATAGACCCCATGGGTATGCACCTTCCAGTAGACGCGAGGCGGAGTTACGAGAAAACCACATACTACTCGCATGCCTCATCAGTAGTATCCGCCATTACAGCAGAGCAGTAGTAGTACGCGATGGTGGGATAACAGGTTAAAATCATGAGGGTGGCAAAATGTAATGGTGTCTCTCTGATAAATTTGCTAAAGTTTATGTCATCTGAACAGACTGATATATGATAGTCCTACAAGCGAGCAAGTTAATGTGTGACCAGGAACTGTCTGCACTTGGATGGACTGGATTTAATTTCGAAGCTTCCGAGTTAAGCAGCGGAGGGAATATGCGACGACAGGTCTGTGTGAAAAAATGCAAAACGTTAACATAATATCCGCTACCTGCAGGAATAATAAACGTCGGACTGAGTGCCGCCTTCGAACTCATGAGATTTGGGACACCTGGCGTTACCGCAATCACCAGGGGCGTACACACCGGTAGCTCAGGAAGAACGTTCCGTACATCGTTGGTGGAGACCGATTTGACGACAGACTTGTCCTTTCCGTACACTTCCATCAGGAACTCGGGTGATGTACAGTTGCCAGCGTACTCCCAAGAAACTGTCACCGCGGGTGTGTTGACACGTACATCCACACCAACATTCTTCAGTTCACCGAGAACTGATGGAGATTAACGGGAACAAGTTTATTACCAATGGGTTTACTGAGAAAATCAGCGGATTGAAGCTTTCTGGTTAATAGCTAAATCACAGTAAGTTTTTCAACGAATACTAACGTGGCCCAGTTTTAGCATGCTTGCGTAATGTGACGGTCCACATGATCTTCCGGTAAACGGTGTATCTGTTTTTCCAAAAACTGCATTATTTACCCAGCAAGGCTTTTTGAACGCTACCAGAAGCACACCAGTCAGTCAAGAGGTCCAACAGCATACACAAAACGTTGCACGACACACCATACTGCAAAATTATTGAACCGTCCAATTATTAAACAAAACTTTATTGGATGGAGCAGAATACTTTTTGGTGTCACATATGTTTCAAGGAACCAGAGTGAACCGCCTTAATTTAGGGCACATATAGCCCAGAGAAATGGAGGCCAGCATTTGTTTTATGTAAAACGTAATACAATATGAATAAACAACTGACTTCCATCAGGCGCAATAAGACTGAAAAGAATCCTATGTTGCTGAAATAAGTACTAAAAGATGACATTTTTATCAAACAAAGATGAATGAGGTTTTCTGTGAAATGGCTTATAAAGCGGGGTAAAAATTAATTAGTTTACTGAACTGAAAGCAGAAACTAACAGCGCAAATTCATGTGCGGGCCTTGCTGAGTGCTACTCATGAGCGACAAAATGCTGAACGTCACCAAAGCCAACTCTATCTTCTCCAGGCATAACGAAAAATAGAAACAAAACTGCAGTCTGTTATTTGTTTTTGAGAATCAGCGCTCCGTGGTCTCCTTCACGTTGACCGGAGCATGACCTTCTCGTGTTGTAATCATCGCCGAGCTAGTTGCTCGGTTGTTCCTTATAAGAACGTGAGGTTGGACACGGCTTCGTTAACATCCCGAAGACGGTACGGTGTCTGATTGAAAAGAGACATCTTTACAATGTAAGATATCTTGCACAGGGATATTTTGATCTCAGCCACCCAACTTATGTTATACATCAGACTTTTTCGAATACATCCTTTTCGACAAAATGCCCGCAGCATCACATGGGTAACGGCCGATCTCTGACCGCACACAAGACATCTTGCTCTGCAAATCCAAGTGTTCTTAATGATCATCGGGAGCCACTGATCGGTTGTATTGTATGATTTTCTCTTTTTTTATTCCCATTAACTGACAAGATTTGAGCCCATCAGCTCACGTTCTTCTATTGGTTGCAAACCAGCAAACAGGCAGAATCGTGCTAACTCTGTGAGCTGGTAGTGTAAATGGGAAAGAAGCATAAGTTTCTGCGTCCAGGGTGCTGGTCTCAGGGGATAATCGGACTCTCGGTTCACGAAACACCCTAATGCTGTTTGAGACGAACTGGTTCTGCAATTTGCATGATAAAAATAACAATCGTTCATCTGCAACACCATTTCGGTGTCTAGCTGCCATGCTACTAGAAGGAAGCACGAGGGCTGGGATACTGCCAGGTTGCCCAAGCCTAGACAGGGGAAGCCAAGAGGCAGAGGTCGGGTTCGAACCACGGACCTTCCGGTCAGTAAATTCGCGCTCTAACCACTGGGCCATCTCGCCCCCTTCTGTAATTTCTGCTTGTAGCTGGCAGATCATGTTTCCAGTTCGAGAATGCGGAATTATGGTGTGCGGTGATTAGCTGAAAAGATATCTTACAAGCTGCTGCCTCAAGGTGTATAAAACAAGTGCTGTCACACTGGCAGAAACAGTTGCTGTTTTGTTTTACTTGTGACAAGAACGCGTATTAGAAATGTTCTTTTTTGTTCGCAGCTTCTAGCAACACTTTACTTTGACCCAGATATAGGGTTTTTCACCATGTGAACCGAAATTTAACCCGATTCATTTACAGAATATAGTTAGCGAGGGATTCAGCGGGGATTCCGTTAAGTCTCTGACTAACACCAACTTGTTTTGCAAATGAGTGTACCTCTCGTACACTTTGGTGTTAAAGTAGAACATAAGGTTCACGGGAATTCCGGGACTGCACCTGCTTGATGAGCACCAAGAAGGACAAAACCTTTCGTGGTCTGTCGAAGAGATATAAGTAATCTTAAGAGTAGTGTGTTTCGTCAAGGATTCTCCCTAGGTTCCAAGTGACTTCATCGGATTTTAATTCTG
>SJOL01006813.1:79830-149288 GCA_004794785.1 Opisthorchis felineus | reverse complement strand
GTAGTGCTATGTTTATATATATCTATATATATATATATATATATATATAATACAATATTGATTTTTTGCAACATTCTGTTCTTATTATCAACTCGGTGCACTGAGTAGTATGTCATCTTAAGAAAATCGCGGCAGTTTTCGTAGATCACCAACTGCCTTTCAAAATTAACATCGGTCACACTTGTCAAGTTCACACTGGGCTAGGTTCCTTGGCCTTGTGAACCATGGCCAGTGTGATCGTAGCATAGTTGCGTAGCCAAACGTAAAAATCAGTACCTAATGGTGGCTTATTAGCCATAATCAGTTTGAAACGTTATGACCCTATAACAGATTGGTCACCATATGCCTACATACGAAATGTTTCGCGTAATCATCAGCGTTTCGCAAATTTTGACTATGATCTTGCTACAGTGATGTGTGTAAGCACTCATCTGCATTTCATCACTTTTTCTCCAAGTTTTCGCATGTTGAAGGAAGACAGAGCTTTTACTGAAGAAAGATTTCAACTGTTCGTGTCCTTGAAAACGTGTCCAATGAAACAAAGCGCTGGCACTCAAAAGCCGTCAGATTAGATGTGGAATTCACGGCATTCAGGGTGCCATTGTTCCGGAGAAATAAAATGCGGTTTGTTTCAGGAGACTGGAGTAGAAAACTGTTTGTATAAGTCAACACATTTGCTTCCGAGGAAGCATCCTGATTGAGGAGACACTTTTCTTTAATCCAATGTGTCTCCTCGTCAGTGGACTTCTTGTGTATATAGAAATTGTGTTTTACGTTCAATTCTGTCCGGGGTTGCAGCACCCGATCATGAAAAAGATAAAACAAAAATCCTTGTGCAAAATAATGCGAGCGTTTGCTGTTTTTTAAACCAAATCGTTTTTTGTCCCAGTATATAAAGATATCCGTACTTACCCACTGTTTCGACTACTAGAATAGAAAATAAAAATTCGCTGTCAATGAAGCTACATTTTGTTAGTACATCCTTAGGTGCTTTAAAAATAAATTGATCAATCACTCCAGATAATTTGATAGGGTTGTTTAAGTTTTTGGATAGAATTTTCAAAACGCCTCGATGTTCAGCACAAGATATTTCAGGGACGAAACTCGAAGAAATGCACTGCTGTCACGTTGCCTTAAATTGATATTGAGTCATCCTTAAGATTCCCGTTGGTTTACCTCGATGTGTTTGTGTGTCTTTGCAAGAATGGGGCAGAATGAAAATATTCAAGGCGAACGAAACTCACACAGCAAAATTAGCGGCAGCAACACGCTAAAGATCTCTGAGACACTGGTCCCAGACATCTTTGTGTACCTTTCTCACAAGTATTTGTTTTTTCCGTGTGCAAGGCAAGTTAATAATATCGAGGACGTTTTCTCCGGAGCAGCTTACACGTGATTGGTCAAAAACGTGATTGGACAAACCGGGTGAGGATTTTGTTTGGATAAATTTCACGCAGAGTTGTTAGGTTGTTTTAGCAAAGAGGTGGATGAGCTTGCTGCTGATTGGAATACAGAAAATCGTAAATACATTGCTTTTCCATCAACCAGTTCACAAATTTCCCAACAACAGACCAAATTTGTATCGTCAAAAAAAAAGGAATCCGGATTGGCGCAAGTGAATCATCAGGACGTTTTGAACCAACAGTCACAATGCCGATATCTCCAACCTCAGCTACTAGTGGGCTTGTTAGATCAGTCACTACTGCCTCTTAGTCAGTAAAAAACATCCGTCCGCGGACGTTTTCAATGAGGATGTAGAGTCCAGTTCTACAGAGTTTTCACATGTTCCGCAATATGCTTCAACGATACGAGACCTTAAAAATGTTAAAAGGGATTAAATTGATATTTCTTGTAGCGAAACGGTAAACCGCCTCGTGTATCAGAGACGGTAATTTATAGTTAGACCTTCGTTAAGAGTTTAGAAAAGTTTACATCCTTTCAACACAGCTTGAACAAAGTCCAGTTTCACAGACTTCCCAAAAGTTCTTCAAGTTCATCAATCAAACTTAGTTTTTAGTGTGTGAAACCCAAATGTACTGTGAATTTTTGGACTGAGTAAACTTTAACTATTGCGCTGGCTTCCAAAAATATGACCCCACAAAGAGTCTACCTGCAGGCATTGGGGGAACTGATCGGGCCTGGAAATGGTTAGGCCTACGAAGTACGAGATACTGTCAAGAGATGTGCGCGAAAATCTATAACGACTTTGTTACCAGGGTTAAAAAGCATTTATGGCATAGGCCATAGGAAAATGGTAACCGTAACTTCGATTGCCTAAGTAGAAAATTGCCAGTGGTTTTGATGCTAGTCGGTGTCCCGGAACCAATAGATATTTACACTTTAAAGCAGGAATCTAAAGTGAAACTGGTGAACGAAAGCACCACTAGTCTATGAAACTGGACTGCAGAAACATAGGGATCTGCCAAAATGTACTTACAGTGAGAATCCATCGTGTGCGACTTTTTGATGCTCCTGTAGATACTTATGAGTCGGGCGACTCTCAATGATCTACGGAAACGATACTAGTTGGACCCCAAAACGAATGGGTTGTTTCCCTTTTGAAAACACTACTTTAATCTTGGCTTTCAGTACGTGTCCTCTCTTCAGACAGCCGCCCTGGAGAGTTATCCTAACCACCTATACCACTACTAGGGTACAACAAAGATTTCGGGATTGTTCCGCGTGTTTCAACAGCGATCACAGAGAAGAAGTAACCGAATTTTGTGTTTAATTATTCGATTCACTCGTTGCGTTGTGTAAAAAAAATAGACCCACCTATGCAGACAGCTGAAGGAATACGAAAACCGTCACGCCGAGCCGCCAGATGGCTGAAAGTGAGAATTTGCTTCCACTGAAGGAAATGTCCACCAGGTAGGTGGAGTCCCCGAGGTTTCGTCAGCCTCGTCTTCTACTTTCGCCTCTGGCTAACTACGGTTATTTGCGTTGACGTTAACGGAAGACTCAACTGAGTACTAGCCGAGTCTGTCATTTGCGGGACGATCAACTTGGATATATATATATATATATATATATATATATATGATCCGCCCTGTTTCCGATTGACTGAATGATCGCCAGTAATGTTATTGACTGCCATGTGCATGTTTTGTAGGTTATATAGTACGGCTAAAAACTTCACCAAACGTTCCCCACTTGAATCGATAAGAGGACATAGAACTTGGGTTGTGAATCTGTCCTAAACTCGGCATGACGTTTCTTGGGAATCAAACCAACACCCACACGAAAACACCGATTTAGGGTAATCACGTGAGTGCATTGATGTTGATTGGTTTGTGCTCCTTTTTCCACTATGCGGTCTCCAACCGAACACTGTGTGTTTCTCGTGTTGTTGCCAGTAACTTGCAGCCTCATATCTGGCTCCCGATTTTATTGATTTATGTAGCCATCTCATTTCTGAAAGTTACACTTCAGCTGTACCGAAGAAAACGTCCTTTATTGGCAGTACCTTCTTTTAAACCCTGCTTTAGGAATTCAAGACAATTTAACCTTTCAATGTCTTTCATTTGGACCCTTCAAGATACAGTATGCTTGGCAATATAATGCTAGCAATTTGAACGGAAATTGGTGATTTCTGGAGTTTGGCTTGAGCTCTTGATCACAAGGGCTTGTCTTACCCTAACCATTTATGATCCACTGAGCGCTAACGTATCTTTTCAACCTTTCTTTTGAACTCCAGTCATGATAAATCGTAAAGACTCTGAGGACAAAGCAACCAACCATACGCCTCCATTGGCACAAATAAGTTCAAGGCGACATTGAATGAAGGTACGGGTGTCACAGTGCCTTCGTTGTATCAAACTTAAACCAGGCCAGTTCATGTGGTTTTCAAAATCGAACAACCTGGCCAGACTTCACGGACTACGAGAAATCTACAAACATTTTGCTCCACTGTGTCCGATTGTGGATTATATTGGCACAAATTATCAAACCATCTTGCAGCAATACTGAGGCAACTTCAACATGACGCGGTGACTCAAATGAACAACAAACATGATTTTGCCCACACAGAAAGCCAATAAAATCTGAATGGCTTTTGTCAGTTTTGATATAGTTTTACTTTACACTAGCATCCTCGTCGTTGAGGCCATACAATCCAAAATAAATCTTCTAGAGGAAGACAATACGTTGAATAGCTATACTTCCCTCTCCTTGCAAAAGATTCCGCAACGTCTGGAGTTATGCTTACGTTCTACTCTACTCACCTTTAATGGCCAGATTTGCCACACAACCGATGGAGTTGCAATGGCTTCCTCTGTTTCTCGTGTTCCAGCGAAACTGTTCTTAGCCCAGCATGAATCTCAAGTTTTGTGAAATTTCGACATTCTCCAGAGAAAGTTTGGCTAAGACAAGTCGATGACACATTTGTCACCATAAAGACTTGTTTTGCGAAACTGTTCATATCCCATCTCTGCAGTTTGTGTCAATCCATTCGCTTTACTGTAGAACACGATTCAGGATCACGCTGAAATCACACTACACTACAAACCATCCCACTCAGACCGCTACTTGACGTCCAGTCCTGTACATCCACTGAGAACGAAGAGGGTGGTGACACGCACACTGGCCCACCGAGCAAATAAAATCTGTAGCAACACGGCTTTGTCTAGAAACGAGATCACAAATCTAACACTGAGAAGCGATGGGTATCCAGCAAGTTTCATCGAACACACGCTTAATCCTCCTAACCCAGATACACCAGCCAGGCTAAGGATTGAACCATTTGATATGATGCGAGTCCCGTAATGGTAGCACACATCTGAATGCACGTGTTGTGTACCCTCAGGTTTCAACATCCGTACAATTTTTCTAATGAACAGCACAGCAAACCAGCACAAAATTGAAGGTTTGAATGAACGAACGTAAACCACGCTTGCTAATCGACAAGCACCACTTGTTAGACAACAGCGTGACTCAGCATTCGCGCTTCATGCATTGACTGAGGACCATTGGGTCAACCTTGATAACATTCATATACTGTGGAACAATTTCGAAGTATTTGCGCAGAGGTGCTGTGCTGAAGTATTCGTGCGTTAGCAGTTCTGACAGCGTTGGACTGTTTACGTTTGATCCTTCGTAATGCGGGGGGGGGGGAATCAGGCACGACAGATTACACGTGAAACGACAACTCAGTCCCACGCTCAGTTGGGAAGCGCGCACACAGTATGGCACATGCAGACGTGCGCAAGATAGAGGACACGTAGTGGTCCCACCAGCTACATAACACGTGACAGTAGGTCAACCACTCCTTGTCTAGCCACAATGGTAACGTCTTGCTACCAGCATTCTTTGGGCTGTTGACCTGGTAGCTGTTCGTCTGCTATCCGAGCTTGCCTATTGGCTTAAAAAAATGTATTACGCTGTTGGTAGCTCACACTTTCACATGTCGCCCATGGAAATGGGGCATCCTTAGGGAGTTGGTCTCCAGGTTTTATGTATATAGACCTTCGCCCACAGAACGTTTCCCGATTATGACGACAAGGTTTCAGTGTTTAAAAAATGGAAAATTGGAAAATTCTCTGCTGTAACCAGGGATTCCACTTCAATAGGTTTGCCTCTTGGGGTAACTGCAGTGACGCAAAACATGTCGTTATACTGTACGGGATTAGCCTTTTCAACAGAGACCCTCCATTGAAAGGACACTCCTTATAAGATAAAACGGCCAGTGATTCTCGCTAGATTTCTATAGAATTTCCAATTTCTAGCGGAGTTCTCTTTCAGCCTGTTATCAACCCTGCAAAAAAGAACAGTAGACTAACCGACTGCTGATAAGAAGAGACAAAATGTCCAGATTTTTCAAGGGCTATGTGTGGGTAGTCGATCAATAAATTGCAAATAAAATGTACGAGTTGGGCCACCGATTCGGACAATGTTGTTTATCGCCACTGGACACAGCCCACAAGAAATAATAATAACCGTCATTTATAATACTGTTCTGTTCTGACCGGAAATGTCGACGCTTGTTCCAGAGGTGGAACAAGCCAGGTCTCAAAGTATGTACCTAGAAATATCACTATCCAGGTATTCAGACTTATGACTAGGTGAGAACTACGTCTTCGAAGACGACTTGTAGGACGATTGATCCGATGTATTATCAATATTGCAATGAGCTCACGTATGAGTACGGCTCAGCCGGGAGTGAGCTTTGGAACAAGATGCTGACAACCATAAAGTAAACTACGTTCTTCCAGTAGTCCACTCTGGTTTAATGACCACTTTTGTTGAGGAAGACTGGAGGAACTGAACTCCAGTTACATATTATGTATATCAACATGTAGGAGTTGACCAAAGCTCACTGATTTCCTTTGCAAGCTTCTGCAGTTTTCCCGCTGCATCCTATAGCCTGGAACAATGAGAGAGTTCTCTGTGGAGGGAGGTAAATGTCCGATGTTGTCTATCATGTTAGAACCACTGCATTCCATTTTAGAGTGATCCTACTTTAGAGGGAAACGTTTTAATTTGAGATCTTCAGAAAAAGCGGCCAAATTTCTTTGTTCCCATATTCTAACCGCCGACTTGTTCACAGAGAACCTCTTCACACGAGAAGATTTTCGACTAACACTCAGGTTAGGTTAATGGTGCATTTTCAGTCTTAAAAGTTATCAAAAAATGTCGAGCATAGCATGGGTAGACCTTGACGACCTCACGGCTTAACCGAACAAGAACACAGCAGCAACTTTATGGTTTTCGATGAACTGCGCTAAGCGCCGAAAACTGCACGAAGGAAGAATCCATAATCAACCCAGGTTCAGCATGTTGCATCCGGAAATAAGCTGCAAAGTCAAAACCACCCCGTTTTCGTAGAAAAACATAGCATACTCACAATAAACATCAAATGAATAGCACTTGAACGCCAGTACATGACTTACAACTGCGGCTTGAAACTTACTTCGTTTTGGTAAGCTGTGGTTGCTCCCACAAACACAGCCAAACGAATGTGAATCTGCAGATAAAATACAAATATGATGGCAGTAGCAGGTGATTTCGAAATTTTAATAGATAATCCATTGTGTTCCATAAGTGGAACCAGTTTAGGTTAAAAAGCCTAGAAGCGTTGCACGGTAACTTCAGCCGTATTGCGAGTCATCCTCATTGTGCATCTCAAGAGTCTGTTGCAAGATTCGAACCCGCTACCTCCCAGCTAGCATTTGAACCTTATGTATGTTGCATACCAATGGCTAACCAGTGTTGGGATTACATAGCGCTGATCAAATGACCTCATTCGGTTTATGCTTGCTGACAACAGCGAAGGGTATACTCCCGCAAATTCACCGACTAAACCTTCGGATGATGGTTAAAGGCATGAGGAATCAACAGTAACAATGGAACAAATGAACCTAAAGTTGTACGACACTTTGCAAACGTTCGGTTTGCGGATTTAGGTCTGTGAGAATCAAGTACTAAAAGTTCGATGGGGAACAAAAATAGCCGAATAGTTGTAAACCTAACACACTACTCATAGGGTTGCTGATATCTCTTCGAAAGCAACCTCATGAATAGTGTGTTACGTCTATGCAATACATTGTGATATCTCGAATATCCTACCAGCTGAAATATGAGGCAGAAAGAGGGATTAAGTTGGGATTCAGGTGGGTCTTCCTTGAAAACCAAATTTGTATGCACATAAGTGTATCTGTCGAACCGAATAGTTAAGTTATTGGTGAACGTTGTAGACTTATTCAAGGCCAGAAAACGTGCTTTTTGGAACTAGTTTGGGTTGGTCTCATGGGCGTTCTCTCAAAAAGGGAATCACCGTATCAGGCTCTCGGTGGGCCGACTTTTCACAAATTGCTAATCACAGAACATCTAATACCATGGATGAATTCACATAAGGTAGCCGAAACTGGTGTGTGACCGAGTCCGGCTGTGACCTTACCTAATTAGCCGAATCTCATTGAACGCAAAAATCACGGTGACTTGTTTGTCTTCTTACCTAGTATTGCATTGTTATTTCTTCGAGAAAATAGTTAAAATCAAATTCCAGCTGTCTCCTCATTAGCCACCCGAGACAGAGCAAACAGTAGACAGTAGGATTACCACTGAAAATGAGAGTGGTTTTGATAATTGTGAGTCTCCTGCAAGTAATGAACATGCTACTCGTTGAAATACACAGTAGAGCCAGAACATAGACAATTGTGGTTGATTAGTCATCAAGAAAGACCTATCCTTGTTCCTTAAATTCAAATTCAACCACGAGAACACTGGCAGAAGGTTTGGGTTCAGTACTGCTTTAAAACGTGTTTAGAATGCAGCCTAGCTACCTCTCATGCCGACCACCGGAGGATTTATGCTGCACAAACATGAGCTTGGGCTGTTTAATCTATCTACCTATTATGTAATCTGCGAGTTCTGTGGCTGCGTAGATCGATATAAGAGACAAATAGCTAGCGAGACATGCGGCAGAACATATCCCAAAATATTAAAGTCCGGAAAACCGTTGGTTCAAAGGTCAACCCGCAGTCCTGCATCGTAGATAGCCAGATATCTGTTAGGTGGTAACTATCGGATTGACCCGGTCGGCCCCTTCCGAACTGTACTGGGCAACACAGACCGTAAGGATTTAACGGTAAGTAAGGCGTTGCTGACCAAATCAAACCAACCCAGACTACGGGTACAAAAACGGTTGAAACAAAATGAGTTGGTTACCCTGGCACTGATCAGGTGACTTGCAAAAGTTAACCAATCAGTGCCTGTTGAACATTGTTCCTACTCTGTATTTTCATAACTTGCATGTTTGACGTTTGGTATGGGGAGGTTAAAAGAAATGTTAGCTAACTGCAGCATACGTCTTCTGTTAGTTCTAATGAGGTGGATAAAAGGACGCAGTGTTTCGCTCATGTTACTATCGATTTTCACGAAGGCACAACTAATAATGATTGTTTCCTTGATCAGCCGAGCACGAAATAGGAAAACCTACACAGAACGCATGCGTGTAATCAGAATCCTTACGTCTGAACATGATAGACATACCAATGTTAGTTATATTAAAGATCTGCATAATCCTGGATGAAACTGTTAGTTTTGCCGTGCCGTTGAATCAGATCTAATCAGTTCATGATTACTACTGTTCTTTCCACCGGGAAGTGTAAACAACATCCGGTCTTGTGATGACCGACTTGGAATAACATCTCAGGGCACAAGATAACTATTGTTGCCTATACTATGGCATCAAGCGACAATCTGAACGTCACTGTATGGTCTCAAGCATATCGGTAACGCATGTTGTAAGTTCAAATAAAGGATAAAATCTGCCGGTTCAGATTCTTCTAGACTTGAAAGAACATAGGACATACCACCAACGAGGCCTATTCAGCGGAAGGTGAAATGTACAACCTACAGAAGTAGAAACTACGAACAATTTCCTAGTGATCTGTGGACAGTTTTACGGTCTAGCGCCTTCCAAGTTTAGAGGTTCTGTGGACCCTAAAATCACTGGTTCATCCATTCAGAATTATGAGTACGTTAACTATTACAAAGCATTCATTCAGATTTATGAAAGTTACGGCCGACCTTGTCAGAATTGCGACGATGCTTGCTGCTTTCAGCAAATGATTCAGAGGGACGGAACCGTAGAAGTAAGATAACGGGAATTCTAGGGCCCGAAGTGAGTACTGATGAAATGGGTAATCCATGGAAAGCTGTTGCTTACAAAAAAGTAACTTATAAACTATGTACCTGATTACGAACCGAATTAGAGAGCTGAGGCTTCTGCTGTAGTGAGCGACATCAAGAACACTTCAGGGCTTAAGCATTGCCACAGAATAGTACGAGCATTGAGTTTTCACGCATAACTTCCACAATACTGATGGCAGGACGCTGAAAATTTAAAAATAGAAGAACGCACACACATATAGCTGCATGTTTAATTTAGATTAACAAGCGTTACCAAAAACAGACCAGAAATTAACCACTCAAATTTCTCGCCTTAAGTTGTCTTGGCGCCAAGCAACAGTAACGAACATTCACGTCAGAATACCCAGTCAAAGTTATCTGCAAACTGTACTTCAGTAGTGATATCTTTGGAACCACATAACTGGGATAAAAATCCGAGTTTCTATTCCAAAATACTCGTAACACATATAGAAAACGTCATGCAGCGGCAAGGGCTCATCGACTAACTAACTAAGACTATGCGACTGGCTACGAGTAAATCTGGTCGCAGAATATTTGAGCAACTCAAACGGAAGTATCATGTGCCAGTTTCGCGCACTCTTAGACAGAGGGCCTCATGCTTTTTCGAAATAATATAACTCTATTTATTCAAATTTAGAAATGCACTAGAAATTTCGGTTGAAAGTAGTCAAGACTCAAGTTGCTTAACAGACTCTGGCTGATTGTTCATTCATTTTCTTTGGGTTATACAACGGTCATTTGAGGACAAATAAAGAGTAATGCAGAATGAAAGAAATCCAATGCTACGACGATTTTCGCGATGCGTTTCTGCTGTCAGACGATGGTTAGATGTTTGTACTACCAAGCATTCGGCGACAAGCGCACCAGGTGAAACCGCGATCAGCCACCTAAGATTGTTCCATTTTGAGCCGTTGGCCACGCCTAGCACCGTTTAAGCACCACTGCTTTTGTGTGTTTATCTCCTGTAGCCGTAACCTTGTCTCAAGATCAATTTTGCGCAGTACTAGTCTACAGGAGCCATGGCAAAATGGCCGTTCTACAGTCTAAGGTGAATTCTGGTTGCAACTGTCACTTGGATTCGACTGACCAAAAATGCGGTGAGCCACGCGTGGCCCATGGCTTCAGTTTGTGTAGTCATCCTCTCGTGGGTTCAAACAGATCCTCACGTGAATGAAGACTAAACCATGAGTCACTCGTTCATTTTATGGCTGAGGTCATGGTGAAGCGATTATTCAGCGACTACTGGTCACACGAAAACCTATCTCCAATCCCATTACACATAACACACTTATTACTGTTAGGTTCCTCGCAATCTGTGAACACCTCTGTGAATCGATATGGAAAATACGAGAAATTTCAGCGGGAGAGTTTTGTTATGGGTTGGTTACAACAAAGAATACCACGGACAGTTGTACGATAGCAGATCTCATTTGACGTGTTTTAAAGAAACAGAACTGATATTTATTGCTTGCAGCTTGATAATTTTTACCTGATAACTTTCAGTCTGAACTGTTAGAACTGTCTAAACTGGCAGATCTTGCCAGTATTCTGGTGCTGAGACAGTTGCGCTTTAGCTGTGGTCGCTGACAGACGAAGTCACGGACGTTTTTTCGGAAGATATTGTACTATCAGACCTCTGATTATCAGAGAAATAGATATAATATCTCGCGATATCATTAATGAAGTTTTGGGAAATCGGCATTCAAGAATTCGAGAGATTTCTGGGAATCCGTTGAACTTTTCTCACGGAAGATAAAACAGCAGCAAAACAAGCAGCGTTGTGCATGTGAGCAGTGAAAGCAAACTTCAGATTTCTACCAAAATTTTACTCTAAGGAATCTTGAGCTCACCGGGGCTGAAGCAAGGATAGTGAACAAATGCAGCGCATCCTCCATCTTATGTAGACGAAATAATGTCAGTTTTATCCATGACCTTTTAATATGTGCTTACGAATACCAGAATGACACCCCTTCCTGCTAGCGAGCTTCTCTGGGATCAGACAGCTTTAGTAAATCACAAAATGCCTATACGTAACATACTACTTGTAAGTTTGCTGAACAATCTTCGACAGCCTTCCACCAATTTCACCCTTCTGGAAGATCATCATGTAATTGCAGTCCTCGAGATTCCGTTAATCTTATGTTCTAACTCAACCAAAACCGGACGGAAATCACCAACTGCTCTCATATGCATACGAATTTGGTTGCGACGGGTGACTCATCTGAATTCAACCGAATATCTCATTTATAATAGTGTTCTTCAAGTGAATGTGCTGCACCGGGCCACCTCATGTCTCAATTGGTACGACGGACAAGAAATCGCAATCTTCTTTCCGTACCTAACACATTACTCATAAGATTGCTGAAAATTCTTCTACGGCCCAAGACCAGTTTCGCCCATTATAAACGACAGATTCGAGTGGGTTCGTTTGAGTCTTACGTCAAAACCAAATTCGTATGCAACTGAGAGTATTCGGCACAAAATGCCTATATTATGCTGTTCTTCGGTAGGCGAAAACCTCGGAAAGCAACGGAGAATTTCTTACAGCAGGCATCTGCCTCCTCCTACGGAATGACTTTGGCTCATCGTCACAATTACGTGGCAGTTGTGGTCAGTCTACAATCACCAGAGCCGAGCTGCTGAATGCCAGCAGAATACAGTGGCAAGGTTAAGCAAGTCTGGTTTGGATGCAGCAAAACGTGTTTTGGGATGACATCTCGGAATAATCTCTCTGCCGACAAGCTGAAAATGAGGGGAAGGTTCCCTCATTTTACTTGGTGCACCGAGTATTTGAACTGTTTTCGTTGAAAAGCAAGCTAAGAGTGGAAACGTATGTTGTTGCTTTGAAAATACAGATGCGCATACTGTGCCATGTGCCTTTTCTTCACTGAGTGTGAAAAGTGCTGACCACAGAATATTGATTTAGGCATGTTTCATAACAATCTGAGACGGACATTAGATGCGTTTAAAAAAGGTCTCGTATGAGCTCCCTTCATTTGAGTGTGCAGCCATCGATGGTCATAAACGTTTCTAAAACCATCCTGAAATGCGTATTTGGAATTTACTCGCATATTCATTACACTGGCTCAAGCATAGCTCTCCGAATATCAAAAAGTCATTACCTGAAAGAATATCTGGTTTTTATGAAGTTTCATCATATAATCTACACTTTGAATGTTACCACTCCCAAGTGTAGTTACTTCAGTCTTCATCTACCCTAGGAATGTGTTGAGTGTTTACGCGACGATTCCGGTGGAGACTGTTTAATAAACTGATTTACTTATTTTGAATCAGCTGAGTTTACCGCTTCACTTGACCAGACGTTCAGCCTTGGTTGTGACGTTTTGCAAACGACACACACCAGCTTAATATGCACTGCTAGTTATTTGAACGAATCATGCAATTCAGGACTGAAGTTCGCTTTTAGATAGGTTTAAGCCGATGTATCCGCTCGCCGTGTTGGGAGAGTGGCGTATGGCACGAGGTAACTGCGTTCATTGTCAGACTAGTTCTGGCGTCGATGAAATTACAAAAATGAAGTAACCAAAAAAGAGGCATTAAGAAGGCAGCACCTTTCTCTCTGACTAGGCTGCTCCACATAATGTCGGTGCTCATCATTGTAAAAACTTATGTATACTTCTAGTCTACGGAATAGTTTATCACTCGTATGATCATACGGAGTGCTCAGCCAGTTTTGTGTGTGAGCAGATACCTAGAACTTATATTGCTAATTTTTGGCACAGTATGCATAACTGTCAAATCACTAGAACGCAGTTGCAAAACCATCGTTCGTATGTTTGGGTCTCCAGAATTACGCGAGACCAAGCATTGTTTGTTGCGACCAGCACTTGATGTTGGTAAATCACCCTACCACATCTGATGGTGAATAGGATTCGCTCGGGCTTGTCTGTAAACGGTTGTACACACAAAGCCTACAGGACATAATAGAGTTCTTGGGAACTATTCAAAATGTACCCATCGCAAATGGATGCACGTGGTCATTGGACATCGTATCCCACGCAAAGGCACTAAAGAAATATTTTTGCGATGAGTTCTGAACACACAGCTTTTATATGATGGCACTACCTACCAACAAAGAGATGGAGGTGCTCTTGGATTTCCACCTTGTCCAATTTTATTTGATATTTTATCATCGAGACTTTTTAAAACCGACTAGAGGACAGTTATAGTTCTATAGAAGGCCTGTTGATGACATATCCGTCAGAGCTGATTCCAATACTACAACCCTAAAACTGGAAACGGTTTTTAACACTACTCAAGCGGTACTCCTTTTTATAGTCCAGTAAAAACCTCTAATTGCGTAGACTGGAAGCCAGGACAGTGAAATTCAGATAGGAGTGTACAGTTCACCTACATGGTCGGCTTTGCGGTTGAAATATCTTAAAGCCTGCGGCCTTTTGCTGCTTAGCCATACTGATAATGAAGTATATTCACTGACAGTCTGTTGGTTGGCAATCCTTGCCGCTGATTCAACACGAGGATGTACTTTGTAGTGGGATTTCCATATTCCGATTACTGGCGACGGGAGTCATTCAGCCCATGAAACATGGAGCTACCCCTCAACGACGCTCATTCATTCACAGATGTTCAAACTTATGATCGAGGCTAGTTCGTTTGATTTAGCACCGCACTTCGTGTAAATGTTTCATGGTTGAACAAGCGAAACGAACTGTATTAGCTGTACTGATCTACTCATGCAGCTTTAAGAGACCATCCATCATCATCATCTCTAGGCTCACAAAGCATTGATGGTACAAACTTACATGAAGAGGTCACGACGGAATAGTCACCCAGTTCCATAAGCTAGACAAAGAGTGACCTGGCAGAAGGGCATGAAACAGATCCTGAAAAACACTTTTAGTGCAAAATCTCATCCAACATAATGGGTTCTCCGTGACCTTCACCTAATTTTGGCCGGGGATGTCATAACGTATGGCAGATAACTTATATCAGAAGCTTTCGCCATGTCAGCTTCCATCCAGACTGTCTACTTGGACGTTTGGAGGTGAGTGTATCTCGAGGCGATTTTGACAGACTAGTGCCAAATCCTTGCTCCATCCACTCTCTTCTTTTTCCACCTTACGACTTTAAAACTAGACACGGTGGTGAATTAGTAGTGCCACCAGTATTGTATTGGTATTAGTGGCACCAAAATATGAATTGCTGTTTACCCTTCAGAATGCTGTTTGCCTAACGACAGGGTCATGTGAGTAGAAATCATCAAGGAAGTAGGTCCTAATGCAGCTGGTTTATAATCTAGTTAGATAGAAAAAATTACGAATGTATGACCGAAGACACCCTGTTTTGGAATGTTAGTTTCGAATGTTTGCCCCAAAGTGACTTGTCCAGCGAAGTGGTTTTTATCCCTGACTTCATTCTACTCAAATTGTACTTGCTGTTCGTACAGCGCAGAGGACAGCACAGCAGGCCCGTACACCATAAACTTGGTATCTAGGTGCAGGTATTGATTGGTCCAATAGCGTTTCTCACGCTGACTAAATAGCGTGCTGGCATTTGCATTTCGTGAGTTCATTTCATTATATCAAGTGTCAGGGCTGTTGATAATATGCTGCCAAATTAGTGGGAATCCGTACAGTACGCCGCCTCAACCTGGTGTACCTGGTGTTAGGCCCTCGACGTAAGCTAACGCAAGACAGTCCTTTTTAGAATTACCAAGATTCAAGCCAAATAGGGACGTGACTGAACCGAAAGCTATAATTAGAAGATGTACTCACAACTTAGAGTGTGAGAGAGCATGTAGGCATTCGACTCGCCTTGCAAAGCTTTAGCCGGAAAATGCTTTAAATGGAAAACAATATGGCCACTCTCTCGGTATCGAATTGGCATAAAACTTTCGCAGAGAATGAAAAAAAACGTACCTACAGTTCGGCACGCGCATAGAAAATCAGGTTGCTGATGATTCTAGGATTAGACTTATCCGATATGCCCAAGAAAACACGACACCGCCAGTGTGCTGTCCAAAGTTTTCGTTGACTGTACGAGTAATTTTCAAGCACCCCTTGATACCCTGAATACTCTTCCAACTCAACTGGCTGTACTCCACCTTAAGTTGAGGAGCATTGCACACAAGAAATCCAGACGAAATTCAACTCAGCCTCCCGTCAGTACTAAGATGTTTTGCAGATGAATGTTTATCGTACCTACCACTTTCATTTTAGGCTAACTAGGCGGCTTAAAGGTTTTGAGTCAAGACGCGCTCACCTGTTCAGTGCAGCCCCAGTGCGAAACCTGAAGACACGCATGCCCTAGGAGAATCAGCTGTATCGGTAAGCAGATTTCTCATATTGCCTACTTACTGAACACGAAAAAGAACTGGACTGAACAGATTTTGTTTCCCTTCCTAACAAGTCTCAGCTTCACATGAACCTTGCAGAATAGATCATTCTACAAGCGTCATTAATGTTGAGCGCAGTAGGCCACCTCCACGATGGGGTGTTAGAAAACTACATAGAAACTCTTCTAGAAGGGGAGCCAACCATTTTTGATATTCTGAAAAAAAAATTCAAGAAACACAATAGGTCGAAAAGCATTGCTACATTATTTTTGGATCCGAGAAGTTCTACAAAAGTCCATATTTTTGGCTAGTCGTTACTCTGAAAAGGAACACTCTAGAAGTTGGTTCCAAAGACAGGACTAAGTGTTCTGTTGCCGGGAGTGCTTGTAAAATGGGCAATAAGAATGCCCAAAAAACGTGTTCTCATGAAGTCCGCTACCTGCTCGCTCTGACAGAGAAGTAACAACGAGGCGCGTGCCAAGTTGGACTAAAAACTGTGATTGCTTATCCGGGAAGCTAGGTAATGTTTCCACAAATAGTCCTAAGGGTTAGCCTCTTGAATACCAGATAAACATGTAATTGCTGCTGAATCTGCGAGCACAACGGCACTTTTTGCCGGTTGATTTGATTCGATTTCATGCAATGGTTGTTACTACTCAGCAGTAGATACGTCCAATGCACGCAAATCTCACGTGGTCTTACGGCAAAGATTCTAGTTAGGTCGACTGTGTTAGTGCATATCTATCTACATTCGCGTTGGCAAGTTAACCAAAAACTTCCCCCATGCTTCCCGGGATATCATGTAGCGCGATTAAGATCGCTTTGATTCCTGCTTTGGACACGATTTTATTGGCATAAGTGATTTCTCTCCATGAAGGAAAAGCCAGAGCGATGCACAAGCGTCACTGGCAAAGACTGATTAAAACACAAATAGAAAAACTTTGAATTCCTTTTTTCACGCTATTGTAGATAACACAGCGCTTAATCTCGAGTAACTACTTGAAGAAGCATCTTTGTGTGAATTTCAAAGAATATGTAGCGAACTATGGGCAACCATCTTGTTAGAAGCTCCTGTTATACTGCAAACCCGTCGGTTTATTTGGCAAAAAAGCGAAGCTATAGTTGTTCAGGCCAACAAACACAGGTATAAATCACAGCTGTCATTTTTTGCGCATAACACAAGTCTGAGTATGCTGAACAGTGCAACGGAAAACAAGGCCAAAAGAAAATTAACCGATTCAAGCAGAGTACATTCAAATGACGTCTGAAATACGGTTCATTGACAGCCATGCAACGAGGAAGTTTGGACAGTTTGACCTGAGTAGAGAAGCAATTCACTGAGGGTAAATGAGGGTTACAGAAAAATGAGAACTGGGCGCTTCATCGCTCATCCCGTACTCGTTGTTGGCTACGATTCCCACATGTAGGGACTGGTTACGAGGCAGGTTACCAAATGTCATGGTGCTCTCGTAGGTGGTTTCCACCCTGGTTACGAGAACTCCAACGTAGAAGGCCACCGTAAAACTTCTTGCACAATATTGTGTCCAAGACACCATCACCATTCGTTTCAGAATCTGCAGTTTTATCGTCACATTGTATGGAGGTTCAGGTTGTTTGGCTGGTAGGTGAAAGAAAGCAGTGAGATGAATAATGAAAAAACAATCATTCCACAATCGGTCAAACGTTTGTTAACCGATTAACGAATCATACAGTAACGTATCAAGAAATAACTTAATGATTCCGTATAAACTGGGTGAGATAAGTGCGTACTTATAAGGTAGGATAAACGAAGTGCATCCGCCACATACAAGCTGTTTGGTCGGAGCTGTCAAATGGTTGTATATGAGAAAGGAAAGAGCAAACAATGTGCAATAACCCAGTGAAAAGTTTTCATCGTGGGAAGCACCGTATATTCATCTTCAGGTTTGATGTTAAGTTGCAGCACTCGAATTCTGTTCGAAATTAGACTGAACCTACATTTAGTGTAGTTTATTTGAGGAGCCCTGACTAGGAATCAAGTCCACATTAGCAAAGAACTGTGCAAGTGTTACAATGCAACTCCTTAATAAAGTTCAGCCCTTAACATTTGTACCTACGTCGTACGGCAACTACGTCCTTCCGCAAAACTATGTTTGCTTTGTAGTCCCTACAGTGCTTTCTTGCTCGATTTATCCAGCGTCCAGCATTCTAGACTCATTTGGCTCTAAATGCCTCAAGTGTCGCTGCTTTATTCGAACGAAGTAGCAAGCCTGGTCCGACTCATAAACCAATAAAGAGCAGAAGCGTTGAAAGTTTCTGTGCCATTTTAAGATCAACTCGAGAGTACATGTGCACAACTGTGGTTATGGTGTTTTCTTTGCTTGAAGATTGCGCTCGCCACTGCATCGGATCCGTTTTGTCAGCACTCTTGACTGTCTGTGCTGTAATAAACAGGTTGAACTGAATTGTGCAAATATTATGCGAACGTTCAATAATTTTGCTACTGCCTACTTGGCAGTAGCCGAAAATTTATAGTACTTCCTCCGAAGACAGGTTTGAGGTCGTTTCACCGAATCACTCGATCCAGCCACTAATAAGAGTAGTATCGATACCTATCATGCTCGACCCAGTTTACACACATAAATCCTTCGATCCTCCCGAAATCCTCTTCTTTCAGCGCGTGTTTTTGTCCGTCAATGAGATCAGAATTTGCCTGTGAATTTGGTCAAAATGTGAAGAATTTCAGTTTTAACTTCGGCAACATGTAGTACAGTTTTCGAATATTTGTAACATGCTATCATTCTACCATCTCTATCTTTTGCCCTTCAGCCTATACTGCGAGTTCATTTGTCCGCCCCAACGGTGTCAGTTCATCAGGTTGACCACAGCATTATTACACAGGATGCTCTGTTCTAACACAACACATTGAATGGGATCAAAAAGAAGCTTTGTCATCAGCGGCTTCTGAATTCATCCTCTGCAATTTTTCGCTATTTGGGCGCCAGACCTCTTTCACCCCTGACTCCAGGTTGTCATGCAGTTCATTTATAATACCAGCGGCCAAAGGAGTGTTACATTCCAACCCCTATGAACTCCAGAGCATTTATTTCAAAACCACTTTGGTTAACATGAAGTTCCGCCGATTCTTCGTAAGTGACTCTCTCACATCCACTTATGGTGGACATGGAATCTTGTGGACATCCATTAACGAGGCACTGTCTAGTGTGCATAACTTGGACATAGCTTGGACTCGGATGTTTGGTTTTCTGATCCTATTTCACAAGTATTTACTTATCTTTATGGCTTCATTTCGGCATTAACAAAATTCATCCTGTCCTTATGTTGTCAGTCATGAACGCACCACAACCCCTTGGAATGGTAAAGGAGTCCATGACAGTTGGCGGTACTCGCCCGTAATTCCAACAATACTATCAAGCCAGTGAAGTTGCCTTTATCGCAGTAGCTTCCTGAGATGCTGAAGCACCGTTTTATAACTATGGAATGTCCACAAGATTTTTTAGATGCATTGCGACACAAGTGTTTTAACCGTAAGAGTGTGCGGCTTTTCTCTGCGCCAAGCTGTCAAGTTTCACAAGCATTTTTATGGACTGGAGGGGTCTTGAACCTCTGCAAGTAACGTCATCTGGTTTCTTCTTTGTGGGGTTTACGTGAGTTGCGGGAAAGGCTTCATATATACAAGGATCAATTTTTTATCATCAGCTAACCATTTGAGTAGAATTGTGGTACCGAAGAGTCCTAATGCCATGACACGTTCAGTATTATCATCACGTTTGTAGAAGTTCGCCCTCGAACTCTACTTGTCTGAATGAAACCAGCATGTTACTACGTTGAGAAAGAGATCTTTCACCCTTGTATGGACAGCGAACATATGTAAGACATCTCAAGGAGGAAGCCAACAACCAACTTAAAGATCCTAATTTGAGGATTTAGTCCAGAGTCGTGGACATGGGTGTGCGCGACGCTAGACACTAGTCTGCGTCGAAAATTCGAACCAGACATGTATGATTTATGATCTAATCAAGAGTGGTCTGCATATCTTTTGTGAGATCCCAAATCCTAAAACTTAAGGCTTTGCTGAACACCGGAATGTCACTGTCATATCCGTTGCATCGTCCTCTCAATTACGAGGCTAAATAATGTAGGTAATAAAGGCCTTCTCCGTCTCGGAACAGAAGAGAGATCTGAAGCAAAGGCCTTTTTGCCTCAAACTGGAGCCTTCGTTTATAAAAAGTCACCTTTCATGGCAAAAACAATGGGTGCTTTAGTGGTAAACAGGATGGCCCACAAAGTCTGAAGATATATAGAGTCAAACATGTCGTGAAAGTCAGCGAGTCAGGCACTTGCTTTCTCCTCCAAAATTTCGAATAACGGAAACTAGTTGTTCCACAGTTTGCTCTGGCTGAGTAAAATAAAAGGCCACAATAGAAGAAACTACTTGTGAGTATACGCCTTTTTCCTAAGTGGAGACCTTGGTGGATATTATGATCCATGCTTAGTGAAAGTCAACACAACTTATCTGTCGGTTATGAATAAACAAAGTTCAAGAGAGACAACCTGTTTATCGCATTATGGCGTAATTCATTACCGATGTGTTTTTTCATTGTCTTTTTTGCTGCAGAACTACACGAGCTCTATTCTCTTCCCAAATGACCACTTACTTCAAGTCCACATGACTTGATCACATGACAAATTGTGTAAAGTGCTTTGCACAGACGTCAGAATGCCTAGTCTTTACTCGCAAGCGAGCGATCGCGCACAACACCAGCAGAACGCCGACTAAATCAAACAAAAATTGCAATAGACATGACTCGGCATAAGACGGTTCTGCTTCGTGTCATTTACTAGCGATAGGATGACCATCTCCTTCATCTGGCACTTTACAAAAAACTCCTCTTCAAAAAAACAGCTAACTCTTCCTCCGGCCGGTGGACGCATGGACATCTGACATTAAACTAAATCCATTCTTCGACGGGGAGCGACAGAGATTGTTTCCCGTTTGAGTGCTTGAGGTATCCGCATCTCTGACAAGAGTTTCACTGATGAGCTTACTTAATTCCTATAAAAAAAGTCCAGGTTTAAGAACTAACTGTGTTAGCATTACCTGGGCGTTAATACGACAATTATTTTTGATAAAATAGGTAACGAAGTGATGGAGCCGCAGTTTTTAAGGGCGTTTCTGCATATCCATGACCAGTCCAAAGCTTAATACATCTGAAGACATCTTAGCCAACTAGAAGACACACATCAGCATAACGTAATAGCCAATCTAACACAAGTTTGTACTATCTTATTCACTTACCCTAAGCTTTTCTGAAGACGAGCCCTTGCAATTCACCCACAAAGATGCACCGCAAAGGGTGTCAAGTGAAGTTTTGTGTAGAGGAAGTGCTTAAACTAGGCGAAACAACAGGAGGAAATCAATGATTACGGTCTGGGAAACTGGATTGGAAACCCATTAGGATTCAAGGTCACCACAGTCCTACCACTGTTTGTTTTTAAAGGAAAAACAGGCACTAACAGCATAATCCTGAGTGGCCATCCGAGTACCGATATTCTTGAAAAATTTCCCTTAAGGGTTAACTTAGACGCAGCGCGTCAACTGTGCCTAAAACAGTGTCAAATTTGGACGTCCAAAAAGCCTGGACCCAGAGAACAGGAAGCAACTGCCAGTCGTTTTCCAGAGCCTCTGCTCTCACCAACGTTGTCAGCATTATCGAAATTCCTCTGTTTTACCTTAAATCACCTCACCAGAGTTCAAAATCGCAATGAAAGTAAATCCACGGAATTTACTACCCAGACTGATGTCAGATACCAAATGGATGCTGGCATAAGCCCAAGGAAACTAAACGAAAGGCTGAGGACCGCAGTAATATCCTATTGGTTCAAAAACATGATATAGAGAAGACCAAACAATAACCCACTTTTAGTTTTCCTTAATTCAAATAAGGTTTCATACCAATTTTCGCTCAATTTTTTGTGTTAAGTAACCCATACTCACCTGAGAATTCGGATAGCCTAACTGCAGGCGACTCTATACTTTGTTCTCCTGATCCGACTGACCTGATACGAACCCGGAAGTCGGCGCAAACGTAGAAGTCCTCCAACATGATATACTTTGTTCTAACTCTTTTCTGAAGCGCCCACTGATCATATCGATTGAAGAGGCTCACAATATAGTGATAACCTGGATATGCTTGGCATTCAGAGCTATCGTCCCAAGACAGAAACCAAATATGAAATCCTGTATTCCTGTGGATCCGAAAATTAGTTGGTGTTTTTGGAACTGCAAATACGGTAGAGAGGAGAATGTGATGAGGGTGTAGTCTTCAGCTGTTTTAATGAGTTTATGCATCAAATTATCTTGGAACCATTCAAGACAAACCTATGAAAACAGCTTTGTGATTATGTCGAAAATCCATTACGAAAAACATACGTAAGATTGACAGGGGTGTTTATGATGGCTTTGTCTAGCTAGACATAAATATAGAACAGATAAAATTAAACAATCGAGTGAACCGTGATTAATACAGCTGATTATTAGCATGGGGTCAGTGTACTGTAGAAAAGGCTGGGTGTTTTGAGGTCGCAAACAGTTTTCGAGGCCTGTAAATGCGTGTGCCAATGGATTCGGAAGTGGCCAAAATCCTACGGTAACATGAAACATCATGTTTTACACGCTGTCGTTTGTTCGTCTGTGACACTATTTATAATCGCCCCTTTGTTGTCCGCCTTTTCTTGATAAACCGATGAGTTGCGCTGAGCAGTTAGGCAAACCTTTCTGTGAATATCTCGGGCTCCTCTACAACAATTGTTCCCCATCATGCTTTGACGAAAAGTCATCCGTTTCAGGTATTCAATACACAGCTCCATGAATAGGTGTTCGTGAAAGGCCAGTTGTTGGTTTTTGTTCACTTAAGGTGTTCTCCGTGAAAACCTGTTGACTCCTGGCATAAATGCGCCCATTCTGAAGCAGTGACCAAACGACCACTGAGCACAACTTTATTCCGAGGTTTCTTTCAACGATGTTATCTCACAAAAGAGACAGTTACTTTTGATATGAATTTTTGCAAGTAGGTCAAAACGTAACTGCAACATTGATCTGATATCCTGTATCGAGGAGGCGGGTTAGTGAGCTCACTGTTGTTCTTTGAGAAGAATCACCATAATCCGTTCAGGTATCCGTCAGGATAGCTGCCTTTATGTTCACCCGGTAAAAATGAACCTTAACTCAACCGTATGGAAAGTTTTTTTAGAGACGTCGCATTAAATGTTCGCATCAGAGTTTCACTGTATGGATGAAAGAGTGAGCGTAGAGGTTTTTGAGATACCTTGTACGCAGCGTATTTGGGGGTTCTGTGTTTCAACTGTTCCCTCTGCCAACCACCAGTAATTCGTGAGATGCGTGATGAGTAGTCGTGGACACCATCGAGAATATTTGTAGAAATTTTATATTTTGATCTGTTAGTGCCTTTATGGGCTACAGTACAAGAGAAAACTGCATTCTAATACGGTGTCTGATGATGTATCGGTCAATTTTCACCAGATTCCGAAAGCCACCGGTGACTGGTACACTTTTATGGTCAGGGCAATAGCAACAGTGAAAGATCCGCTCACTGAAAGGGACAACCGTAGGACACGTAAGTGTCTTATGCAAATTCTCAGCCACTAGATACATGAATAAATACCTCCTAAGTGAGATAATCAGTGCACTTTACTTGAGCTAATGGGCGACCGTGAGTGAGTGGTGCAGAAATGAGGGGTTATTCCTCATGTGGTTGTTGGTTGCACATCAGTGTGGGTAGAGTGAGCGAAATGGGTATGCATCCGGTTGGTTAGATTGCGATAAACGACCAGAGAACATCCCCTGATAGCAGCGATATTGTATGGTGATGCTCTAATTGCCAGGATGTGAAGACTGCGCATAAAAAAATACAAAAAGCGAGGATGGGAAGACGATTTTCACACTGTTTCAGTCCTGGTTAGAAGTACAGGACAAAAAACGTCTATCAAATAGAATTGCAAACACTGCCTATGTCTGTAAAACAAATGTGATCACATCTGCTTCTGAATCCCTAGGCTGTCAAAATTCAATGCTTTGAACAGTCAACTGGGTCAGCGGCGGACATTTCCTAGTTGTAGGTAAAATATGACATGCCATTAGAGGAGTCCAATGGGTACAAAAACTTGCTGAGCATCAGGCCTCTCAACTCTGTAGACATGACTGATGCACATGAAATAGGAATCACAAGGAAGGGATGACTTTAGTATGGATGTCATTCTGGCAGCCCTCCAACTTCCGTCTTGTGGCCGAATGCTTAGTGACAATTCGAGACACTGTCTCCGATCGGCTGGATATTTCTGCAGAGAGAGATTCTTGAGTTTGTTTTATAAACTGCTCATAGATGCCTTGTTACCACACTGTCAGTGTTATTGATTTCAACGACAAGTGAATTGTTTGGCTGTCATATCATTGTAAAGGTACTCTTTGATGTTTTCTGACAAATGAGATTTTCAGGCTCATTTGGAAGGGTTTGCAGTGCTTGAGTGAAGCAGGAGATCTACAAATTGTGAAGTGATTTGTACCCACCTGTAAAATCGGATAGCTTAACTGCCAACGAATCTTTACTTTGTCCCCATGATGCGATCGATCTGACACGAATCCAGAATCCGGCGCATACGTAAAAGTCCTCCAGTGTCACATACTTCCCACTGACGTTTCTCTGAAGTACGCGCTGATAATATAGATTGTATATGCTCAGAATATAGTGGTAGTCTGGATGTGTTTGACATTCGGAGCTATCATCCCAGAATAGTAGCCAATTTTGTGACCCTTCAGCTCTGTAGATCCGGAGGTTAGTAGGTGTTTCTGGCGCTGCAAAATTTAACAAGGAGAAGGTACGGAGTGAATAAAAGTGAAACCTAAACCCCTCAGAATAGCACTCATATTTGGAGAGTGTGCAGTGCACTAACGGTCGAAGATTCAGTCGAAGCAAATTTGCTAAGCTGGAGCAAGCCAATTAGCTTAACGCGTGTCAATTCACCACATGTAGGGTTTTCAAACATAATTGGCAACCAGCATTACTTGGTGGAAGTAAGTACATGTGAAGTAATGCTGCGATGAATTACTTTTGATTTGGAGCAGTTGAAGTAACCTGAATTAAGACACAATATAGGGTAGCCCTAAACAGGTAGCTATTGGTTTTCGGAATTTGAGGGCCAAGTACAAATGTGGTGAACAAAATATGATTGTTCTAGTTCGACATTTTGTGCATCCGTCGGTGTCAGTTGGCAGAGCGCTCAGACTTTGTGCGAAAGGTCGGGGGTAGATGTACAAGCATAGGTTTTTTGGATCTTCGTTCATGCGAGTTCCAGTAGAATTTGGCTTGTCAAGAATTAACAGCTTTCCCAAATCTTCCAACAAAGTTCTTTGTTATTTTCCATATACTGCCTCAGGTATTAGCAGAATTTCCTGAAAAATGCAGTCTTCCATGAATACCAAATTATGCAGGACGACATTCTGCTTTCCATCCGGTAGGGCTGCACATGCTTTAATACAGCAGTATAAGAATGAAAGACCAGGCCAAGGATTAAAACTAGCACCTTGGATTCCCCTCGATTTTAGTAACATACGGCAAACAACAAGGATAATCTTATGTTATGGAGACACTTCCATGTCGAAGTCTGCACTTGCATTGATAACATCGGGTGACATTTTGTAAGAATTACGCTGTATTATATACTAAATCGTCTCCCCTTGTTAGATATCAGAATCCGTGGCAGCCTCTAACCTACACGACGTTGAGAAACAGCTGTAAAACTAATCGACTCCCAAAATCGACTCCAGTTTCACTCATTTTCGTGGTTGCGTTGAAAACGACAAAGCAGTCTTTAGGTAGAGCAAAATCAAACTCAATGACAAATATTGAATCGTTTAATTGAAGTGTCAGAAAAGCCTCCAAACCTCAGATTTTGCAAGCATAAGTGTTGCCCTTGCTCACCTGGGGTGTCGTACATTTTCACTGCATCCGATTCTTCGCTCTGCATTTCGGATTCGCTTGTCCGAACACGCACCCAGTAGTCTGCACACAACTCGAAACCCTCAAGTGCCACTGACCCATCAGTAACGTTCCTTTGGTTGACTATTTGATATTGTTTATCGTAGACTGTCACAATATAATGATATCCTGGATATTCCTGACATTCGGAACTGGCATTCCAAAAAACAGACCATTTCTGGAGTCCAGTTCTGTGAACTTGAACGTTGATCGGTGTCGTTGGTCCTGAACACGTTAGAAAGATTAAAAAAATTTGGTTACGCAATCCAGCAGTGTAAATGTTCACATGCAAAATAGGATACATCCTTCCTGTTCAACCAGTATCATTCATACACTTGTTCGTGACCTTACGAGTACAGCACGTTCACACTGACTTACCTAAAATACGATCTCATTGATAGATTAAATTAACTACTCACTACAACTAAACGACTACCATCTACAGATATTTTGATGGTCGAGTTGTTCGTCGAGCTTGGCAGCTGTGTTGCTAGAGTTCCATTAGAAGGCGAGGTGACATCAGCGACCCGTTGTCCTTTGAGGGATCAATGCGCCGGTATGTATGTGCGTGTTTACATAGGTAGCAACATTTGGGAATAATCCTCATATGTGATTAGTGGTTCGGACAGGCATTCCTGCTGGCTGCATTCGTTCACGGGTCTTGTATGAAATCTCAGCAGGACTGAGAGGTCTGAGAGAGCTGAGTGTATTATCAGAGGTCGACAAGAAACTTCAAGACAGCCCAGCACCATTGAAGACAATCTTCGCCGTATCAACTCAGAGTGAGGTCACAGAGATTATTTCGCCGCCTGAAGATAGTGTTTACGACTTTGGAAAGATTTCATTAAGTGGGAACTTAGACGAGCTGTTAGCATCCCTATTTGTGTGATATACAAATTCCTGAGAACGGATCTATGGCGACAGATGACTGTTAGAATCTGTGAGTACATTCACAATATATAAGAGGTGATTAATATGAGACTTCCACTGCCGTTTCATTGATGTGAAACGAGAAACCTGAAAGTGAATGTGTTGCATTTCAAGAAATTGGTCAGTTGATTTTCACCGAAATTGTGGAAAGGCACCTACTTAACTGATTGGCTCAATATCACATACTACCCGCCATTCATATTGTTCAGGTCACACGTGACTAGTGAGTGCTTACAAGGGCGAAGAACACATGCTGCGTTTGAAGCATGGATGTTAAGTAAAACCCGAAGGCGAGTCAAGACAATCAACAAGAGGTCAATTAGGTAAGTGCCAAGTGCCACCAAAACAAACAAGTACGAAACAGTTTCACAAAGTAGAGTCTTCTAAGCTACACAGTAAATAATTAAGTAGCAATTGAAAATTCTACCTCAACGTATCACTTACCTTGATTCAAGTGGATCACCTGTTTTTGCCAGACTGCTTTGTTTGAGGATGTGACTGCCCTGACTTGAAACGCGATTGGTTGACAGTAATGCCCCCAGCGAATAATCATATACATGTTTCGAGTAGATCTCATAATATTCGCGCCAGCAGGAGTGACGTATACGACACGGAATCCGGTGTAGTTGCACTCGGATTTATACGTCCATGAGATATTCACCCTGACGGAACCGTTCCCATTTCGTCGGAGTACTTTTGTGGACAGATTGTGTGGTCTCCCTAACGTTTGAAGTGATTCCGAATGGGAAATACCATTAGAGTGAAATGTGGCGCACCTAAGGCTACACGGAAACCGATCGGTCCGTCTCGAATTTATCCGTATCATGAAAATAGTTTGCTGACGTAAAATCGTTCTTAAATGTGCTGGTATTTATAACACAGGGTGAGGCAAAACTAAATCTTTGGCCGTAAGACGTATGAGATGTACTTACAAGGCTAGAAACAAGATTCATGTAACCTGCCACTTGTGTAACTCGCTGCTTGAATCGTACTTGTAATGGTCTATTAAAAAACTTGCACAAGATTACAATGGTTACGCGTAAAAAACGGACAGTTGTCACTGGCGGTTCCATCAATTGTTATGAGTTGCCCAATGTCGTATATAAAAACAGCCATTGCTGGGACCAAACGACGTAACAATTTCATGCAAACTACACTCCAAATTTCTGGCAAAAAGAGAACCAGCATGACTTGGAATCACATGCAGTGTGTTCAGCAGTGACGTGACAGACTCTGAATACCCTGAAGTTTAAGTGGATTATCCAGTGTGAGCACGGGAGGGAAAGGAAAGCACTGCAGATTTGTGGGAGTATGTTGGTAGACTGATTTGCATTCTGTATATCCAATGGATACGGAAAATCGAGTATGTTAATTCCCTAAAGATTCTTACACATAGAAATGTACTCTTTCTGGTTTTACGACAGACATCCCTCAAGAAAGTGATACACACAAGAGTTATTGCGGATTATTTCGTTTGTAAATCAACGGAAATAGAAATCCACCAAGAGAATTCAGAGACGTTTAGCTGACAGAAACAAACAAGCCAAAAATAATTTCGCATTTACCCGCGGATTCCCGAATCTTCACAGCCGTCGACTCGTTACTCCGCCCTGCCGATCCGATTGCGCGAATACGCACCCAGTATTCTGAACACCTGTCCAAATCCTCCAATGTCATTGACCGATTGGTAGTGCTTTGGCCATTTACCCGTTGGTTTTGCCTATCGTAGACCACCAAAGTATAGTAATATCCGGAATAGTTTTGACATTCCGAACTGTCATTCCATGACACCATCCATTTTTTCCGTGCCAATCTGCGGAGCTGAACGTCCGTCGGCGTGTTTGGCGCTGAAAATACAAGGGCGAGAGCATGGTCCACGTTGTTTTCTAATGCAATTGAGTTACGGACGCTTAAACTTCCTAGGCATTCTAGCGAAAACTGAACCCATGACTCGACCGATATCTTCCTACAGCATGATCATATTCACGCACGACCAATGCGGCTTCCTCGAAGATATATCAGTCTAACTCCACGGGTGGTATATTCAAAGATGTTTCATTCAATCCGTGGTCCGTGTTGAACTCCATTTCTTTGCCTCGTACAGAAAGCAGTATTGTTCAGTTGGCTATTTCCCACGGATTCTCGAATAGATGTTTCAAACAAGCGAGTAAACCGCAAAAGTGAGGATTAGACAGAAAAAATGCCAGAGGCATTGTAATGTTATACAGTAAAAGCCAAGATGCGCTTCGCATTCCCTTGGCAGCTGAATGCATGTCGGCGTGTTTGGCAATGAACATACAAGGGAGGGAGCATAACCCGAAAGATTCGAAATCACCATTTTCGTGTACCGATGACAAGCGTTGAGGTCAAAATAAATTCTCGGGAATTATAGTGCATTATCCATTTCCAATGACACCATCCTAAAACACATAGCATCCTAAAATTTACACCTCAGTGTGAACGGCGCCTCGATGCATTTGGTGGGATTCATCTGTCACGCAATACTAAGTGACCATGAACTTGGCGGCTCTATACCATTTCTGACTAGATGGATTCCTCACAGTGTGCAGTCCGGATCAACATCGGTGCGTTCAGCTTATGTATTATTGCTCTGTTGGTCACCACATCGTACGGTCTGTGGAAGAGGATCAGGCAAACTGTGAGAACAACAAGGTGGGCTATGCCGTCCATCGGAACGTGTTCGTTGGGAAAGATTTCGGACACCAGTTCCCGTCTAACCATACGCGTTCCAGTGATTCAAGTCGTTACGTAAGCAGGAAAGATTCTGGTTGACTCCATAATCCCTACGAATTTATGAAACGACATTTAAGGACCCAATGTGTTGAAGGAAGCGCTGAAGTCTAAGAAGCACACCTGGATGTGATTGATCATTCTCTTTGAGATACGTGAGTTACCGGCAGGCCACAGTTTCGGCACGCATATAGATGTGAAATTGGTGGCTCCCACTCATGTGGTTATACTGTAAATTGATGTCCTTTGAAGTACAATCTGGAAACGGGTTTGCACACGAAGCGTGACGCACATTCCTCGGAGAAGGTCATCATCGTGACAAATTATGTAGCATCAGGGCATTGAGAACGCCCTTCTTGAAAGCCCCTAAACTATGGTATCACACAACTCATCGCAGTAGATCCCTTTCGAACAAAATGTCCTATGCCATAAGCCACACTATCGTTTATCCCGAAAGTACACAAAACAAATTCCCAACATTGTGATTTGGAAGAGCGAAACGAAATTCAAGATTTTTCCTTTCTAATTTGCTTTGGATTACCCAACATTTAGCTACCACATCCTCCGATGTGAACGACCGAGTGTATGAGGAGAAAGGTCAACTTCGTGTAAAAGATTTGGTAAACGAATCCATGACATCTTAGTTGCAGGAATTATAATTTGTGGGAAGCCAACCTCATTGGATATCCATGCAGTTGTCAATCCTGTGGCGCACATTTTCTCTAGAAATCTCAAGGTACATCTCTTATTTAAGACCGTGTTGAGCGTGTGAGATATACTTCCACCAAATTGTTTCGAGCGATACAATTTTGGCAAGGCACATTTCGCGTGTTTTACGCGCAAACCTACTCACGAATTCCCCTGAAGCATGGTCGTTGGCAGATCAACAGACTTGTCTGGGCGACATGATTAACCATTACCATCATCTGTGATCAACAAAGTTTAGTGTGAATGTGATCCGAATTAGACTGTATCATATTGTGCCTATCAAACACATCGACAACTGAGACCACGACAAGAGCGTTTCCTAAATTTTGAAGTGGCACAAATTACTGCATCAGACAACATTTGTGGAGGAGTATTGTGCAGACAGCCTAGCACCGTTCTAGTCCCGTTTGGGATTCACCAAGCCGAATTGTTGCCCCACGAATCTGATCTTGTTAAGCTGTTTGGTCGATATTTACTTACAGTTCATGGGCATGATTAAGTTGCTGAGACTTGGGGCTCAGTGGAGTTCCTCGCGATCAATAGCGCAATATTGAATGGAGTATGTAACGGTTGCTCAAAATCCTGAAACAGTTCACTATCGGTTTCGTCCAGTTTAGCACTCATCTCTTAGGTGTGCTTTCATCCAGGTGATATAGTCAACCCATTATTTGAGCAGTAATCTGCAGCAGTTATAAATTGATCACTACGGAATATTTGAAGGAAAAAAGAAGCATCATGCAAAATCTCCTGAAAATGTTTTCAAGGTAAACACTGTGCTGCTTACTAGTAGACAGAGACAAGAGTCCGAGAATATGAGGTCCGAATTAGAACTCAGTGTAACGAAGAAAGCATGCAACTGCTTCAACATTCAGAAGCGAATAGTTCTTCATGAAATCTTCATCATTTCCAAGTAAATTACTATTCTGTCTTGCCTATGTCACACTAATACGCAAAAGCCATCATGTTTCAAAGTTGATGTGGGACAGAGAGACAAGCCAAAGTGTTCATTTAAGACAAAACGAGTGTAAAACCATTGGGAAATCATGGATGTGTCAAACGCACTGTCGAAACTGACTTATTAGTTTCCCGTCAAATTGGCTAGCATTGTCATCATACTCACCTGTGGGTGAGTAGATCGTAAATGCAGCCGACTCGCTGCTCTGTCCTCCAGGTCCAATTGTCCGAACTGTCACCCAGTATTCTGGACACAAGTCTATATCCTCCAATGTCATTGACCGATCGGTAGTGTTTTGTTCATCTACCAGCTGGATTTGTCTATCGTAGACCGCCACAGTATAGTAATATCCCGAATAGTTTTGACATTCCGAACTGTCATTCCATGATACAATCAATTTGTTCTGTTCAGGACTGAGTACCTGAACATCCGTCAGTGTGCTTGGCACTGAAAATGCAATTGCGAGAGCATAAGCTGCGTGATTCAAAATCGCGCAATTTGTGTACCGATGCAAAGTGTTGCGGACACATTAAATTCTTCGGAAATTCTAGTGCAATTGTCCAATTCAATTTACACGATCCTAACACATCACCCCACAAATATCTTCCTAACGCATGCCCATATTCACCCAAAATCAATGCGGTTTGCTCGAAGACAAACCAGTCTAAATCAGTGAGCAGTGCATTCATAGCTGAATCTTCCAATTCGTGGCCCGTGTTGAGCAGAATGAATGTGGAATGATTTGCATCGTATAGGTGAGTAGAATTGTTTTGTTCGTTATTCCTCACAGATTCACGTGACATTTTGAGTACATCGCGAAATATCCATATGTTCAAGCATTCGCGGAAATTATTCGTTTTAACTGGGTAGACAGATTCTATTAATATTGCATTCCGAGGAAAATGTTGTGCAAATTTGTGGTTTCTATTGTCCGCATTTGGGTCATTCAGGTGGGTGCTGATCATCAACCAAACCATTTTGCTAATATGCATATCATCAATCATATACCCCCAAATCTAGAAAACAACCGAAACATTCACTTTGACTGGATTGAGCATTTCCATATCATCCTGAGCAAAGCTATTGCAAACGCGAACCGATAAACATAGTTTTAGATCAGGAGCGAAAATCACGGATAAGCACCGGTGATCACGTCCGCATTCCCCATGGAAGAAAGGGGAACATACCGAATTCTGCAAAACCTACTACTTGTCATGTATCACGCAGAGCTAGTCTGTGGTTTTCAGTCTAATCCTCCGGACGCCCTTGGATTCGAGTAGGATGCCAGAGATGTGGAGTTTTCGTATATTTGCGGGCAATCAGTGCGAAAAATTCCGCCAACTCTACGACTAATAATCAACTGGTGTGTATGTGTCTGTGTGTGTGTGCATTCAGACACTATTGAAGTTTGTTCTCATAGCTAAAGAGGCCTTCCAGTACCTTGCCATGCACAGGAAAACAGCATGCTTCTATCCAGTTATTCCGATTGATTTTCAGAACAAACCACTTACCGTGAGTACTGGGGTATGGGGGTTCTGTACACGCAGACTAAAACTCAAAGTGGAATTTCAACAATAATGGACAAGTGTTGAAGTTCCCCTGGAAGACAAGCCTCTTTGAATCCGTGTCCTGTGCATTCGGAGCTTTATCGTTCAATGCGTGTTCCGTTTTTGAATTGGATGGGCTGGTTCAATTTTTTGAGCAATTTTGTTTTGTGGGATTCTCGAGTAGATGTTTTAACTAGGCTACTAACCCGCAAATAGATGATTGTAGTTAAAAAATGCTGGAGAGCTTTTGACATGCGTTTTGTACAAGTTATTTTAAAATTCGTCCTCATTTTTATGACATATGCCCACTACAATATGAGTGAGATTTCATCGCCACACATTTGGTCGACAACGTTTTCCGAAACTTGTTTGATTTAGCTGCATTTGACATTTTAAAATCCGGTTTTGAGTTTGGAATATATATATATATATATATATCCGTGCATATAGTTACGCGTCGGGAGGGGGGTGTATGCCTAGTTTGCATATGAGTGGGCTCTCCGACGGACATTGCTACTGCTTGAACAGCCCGGGTTGCCTTCATTCACCTCTACCATGTGATTTTTCAACAGGCTCCAGACGTCTCAGAGATCTGAGTGTCTTATCAAGAAACTTCAAAACAGACCAACGACGTTGACGACAATCTTAGCATTTTCAACTCAGAACAAGGGCAGATTTTCCCGCCGCGCATGCAGACCACGTTTGCTGCTTTGGGAGTCCAGATTAGTTCTCCGTATCGCTATGCGTCCGAGGTGAGGGTACATTTGCAACCTAAAATAGGTTGTTAATTTAACACCACCTTGTTGTTTCATTGATATGAAACGAGATGGATAAAAGTGAATTCATTCATGTTTCATTTCAAAAAAACTGATCGGTTGGTTTTCAGTGAAATTGCGGAACGAGACCTACTTTGATGACCGACTGAATTTCACAAACCCCACCACCCAAGTTGTTCAGGTCGCATTTGACTAGTGAGTGCTTTAAAGGGTAAATAACACATGAGCAGTATTCAAAAATTCTACCTCAACTTATCGGTTACCTCGATTCAAGAGGATCACCTGTTTATACCAGACTGTTTTGTTTGAAAATGTGATTGCCCTGACTTGAAACGCGATTGGGTGATATTAATGCTCCCAGCGAATAATCATATACATGTTTCCAGTTGATCTCATAATATTCGCGCCAGCAGGAGTGACGTAGATTACATGGAATCCGGTATAGTTGCACTCGGACTTATACGTCCAGGAGATGTTCACTCTAATGGAACCATTTTCGTGCCATCGGAGTACCTTTGTGAACAGGTTGTGTGGTCTCTTTGACGTTTGAAGTGATTTCGAACAGAAAATACTGTTAGATTGAAATGTGGCGCACTTAAGGCTAGACGTAAACCGATCGGTCCGTCTCAATTTTATCCGTACCATGAAAGCAAGTTGCTGACGTAAAATCGTTCTTGAATGTGCTGGTATTTATAACACAGGATGAGACAAAACTGAGTCTTCGGCCATAAGACATATAGGATATTTTTACATGACATCGTGCTGGCTAGAATCCTGGTTCATGTGTCGCTCTTGTCGTGTGACTCTGCTTGAACAATTCGTACCGGGTGGCAATTTTTACGCATACGAAATACTAAGTTTCAATTGGTCCCTGACAAACTTCAACTGTTATGCATTTTCGATTGTTTCCATCAACAGAGAATTACTGGGACCGAAGCACGTGGGAGTTTCATCTTATTTATATTCCATTTTTGTAAGGGGGGAATCAGCGTTGCTTTTAATCGCTGTCAGAATTTTGCGTGAATGGTGTTGAGCGTTAATGTAACACATTTAGATTTACAAGTTCAACTTCACATCCAGGAGATTTTAACATACTTTGTATGCTGTGCATTTCAAAAGGATCATCCACTGATGGCAAGAAGAGAACTCAAAGCAATTCGGATTCGTGGAGGTATGGTGGCGGACTGCTTCGACAACTTATGAGATTTTGTTCATATTGGATTCAGTCTATGAAATGTGTGTGGATTACCTATTACTATGTGTGTGATGTACAAGCCGCTTCTCCAAACAACACGTTCCTACTTCACGAATTTGTCTGCTCGCCCAGAGTGTCCCGAAGAAAGCGAAACATATACACAGTTCTAGGTTGTTCTAATTTTATATGAAGAGGAATGATAAATCATAAGGAAGGGATCTAAATGGATATCAGTACATATTGAAGCATTCCCGTTCAAATGAGCTAAATCAATTTTCACATTCACCTGGGGATTCCTGGAGCTTCACTGCCGTCGACTCTTTACTCCGCCCTGCAGATCCGATTGCACGAACACGCACCCAGTATTCTAAACACCAGTTCAAATCGTCCAATGTTGTTGACCGATCGGTAGTGTTTTGTTCTTTTACTCGTTGGTTTTCTTTGTCGTAGACCGCCACAGTATAGTGATATCCCGAATAGTTTTGACATTGTGAGCTGTCATTCCATGATACAGACCATGTGTTTTGCCCCAGTCTGAGGAGATGAACGTCAGTCGGCATCTTTGGTGCTGACAATACAAGGGAGAGAGAATAATCTGAGTGATTCGACCTGGCGTTCTATCGTTTCTGATGCGAGAATATTACAAACCCTCTAACTTCTTGAACATTATAACGAAAAAGTTCTTGGGCGATTTTTCACGTACGTTTTCCCGCGCTAAACACTCACAAAATTGCACTTTTCTATGAGTTTTCGAAAAACATGTTAACAATTCGCTCTCAACCCACTGACGTTTTCGTTCAGATTGGAATCAGTGCAGGTGGTGATGACATCTCCTAGAGTCGTGAAGAAACATTTACAAGGGAACTGCTAGCCCCGATGAATGGATCAACAGCCACCTGATCAAGTACCACCTAGAATAAATCCCTCACGTGGGCTTCAAGAGCTCTCTAATAGACGCCATCAAGTGAATTGGAACGGTTTATACCCCATTACTGCAAATTGCTGAAACAGAAAGAATGCCTTTGCCAGCTAGGAATTATTCAAAGTATTTTCCGGCAATTTTGGCCTGTTTGTAGCAATACATCATGATGAAAGTCCTGAGAAACATCTTACATATTTGTTTGAATCGCCGGGCTTTCCATGCGGATATATAAACCTGATTGAGTGTAGTCTTGTTGCTAAATTTGCCGCAGTCCGATATGATGCCTCTATCAGTTACACGTACACTAGTGGCCCAGATTTCAAGCCGAGCTACTAGTGAGCTTCAAAAAATCTAAAGCTAGCTTTTGTGCATCATTCTAATCAGAGCCCTTCGGGCAGCTGAAACGAAAATGACACAAACGTGACAAGTGTCGAACATGAGCTCAGCTCTGTTTCAGTATGTCTTTCACTTAGTTTAACCATCCAGAATCAAAATATCTGTAGTTGTTTTGATCACCTACCTTTATGGAAAACTATATACTTTTCCGACGGCTCTCCTTCAACACCAGATGATACAGCTCGGACAGCAAATGGGAGAGGGTAGCAATGATCCATCCAATAAAGCACAACGTGCCTATTTTTAATGGACCCAGTTATCATTTGTCCTTCAGGATTCTTCCCCGTAACGTTGAAATTTGATATTGCGCAGCTGGAATTATAGGCCCACGAGATATTCACCAGCACTCTGTTTCTCACATATCGCTTTATTTTCACAGATACGTTGTATGGTTTTTCTGGCGCTTGAAAATGAAACAAAGGTCGGATTTTCATAATGCTTGAAAAGTAAACACAATCGCCGGATAACCCAAGCTTCATAGACTGGATGCTTACGATAGCTTTTTCATAAAACCCGGAGAAACGCATCCATTCAGTTGTGATTCTTGTCGTTCAGTTGATGCGAATCCCAGTTTTACATGGCAATCAATAATTTTAAGACAACGATATAATGCACGAAATTTCCAATGTATATATCACAATGTCATCTTGGTTTTTTTATGCCCCATATTTCGTTTGAGCAAGACATTTTAAACAATCGTCATTTAGAACTCCGTTTTGAGGTAGGCATAGAGTTTTAACCTTTCCAATGAAAGAATACATACAACCAAGTTCTGTGCCTGCTTCCACCAACGAAAATAATCACGTGCTACATCTTACCTGAGCAATATATATATATATATATATATATATATATATATATATATTGATTTGCAATGTATGCCAAACACCAGTAAAAGAGTCTGCAAATAACGCCGGGTTTCAGATTACCTCTGAAATAAAATACATTTGCTAGTTTACGGTAAATCAACAATACTAATGATGATAATGATAGAAATAGTGGGATAACAGTCGGATTGCACGCAGAAGTTTCCTTCATTATTTGTTTATTCGAAGCCTTCGTTGTTCTTTCAGTTTTATTCTGCTGTAGCTCCTTGCAACAGTATGGTTTGTCTTGGTTGACATCTTTGTTCACGTGCCTTTTGTCGTTTGCCGGAATGTGCAACATTGTGCTATCAGTCTTTAATTTGAGTAGTTTGTCATTTATTCCACCGCTTGTAGCTTTAGTATATGAGTTGTTTCGTGTTGCAACATTATATTTCTTGATTGAAAGCGTACTCGCTCAAAATACCACGGGACTTTAAGCTATAGAACAATGAAATTAGGTTTCCATTTATTGTTGGTGAACTCTTCATATTATTTTTGGACGAAAATCCATAGTGGGATAACTTCAGAATGGGCCTAACTTAACAGGAACCATAGAAACGGGAAGCGTATGAAAAATGCTGGACTACGCGCCTCAGATTCGGCAAATAAGTGCACCAACAAATGAAAGGAAATTCATTATCACCCTCAGTATCACCAGAGCAGTGATTCAGACCATTGAACCCATTTTGTGAGCAGTGATCAGGTCTAGATTTTGGATTCGCTGCATGGTGGATGCTGTTGTGTTTTTTCGGGAAGAAAATACAACGCACGATGCGCACAACCTAAGGGCATTTTTATGTAGGCACCCAATTAACCCAAAGGAAAACATCAGCTTAGACATTACTCTTGGACGTGGTAATAAAGAACGGATTGCTGGTGATATGGAGCTGGTGTGACATATCCGACCTTTCAATGAACCTAATCTAAGCTGAAAAGCCATAAAGCCCTACCCAGCAGTTTCATCTCCGCTGGGAATCATCAGCAGTGCGTATCCCACAAAATCCATAGAGTTTTGTATCTTTGGGCCCGCGAACTTCTGGTCAGCGGTTCATCATTTAACCTTTAGGTCACAAACGTTTGATTAACAGTGGGATTAGTGATCGCTTTGACAGAACACCCATCGTCCGATCAGGGAAACCACATCATGTGGTCACGTCCTGACTGGCTGATCAGGTGAAGAATTCTCATAAGGAAGTTTCACTCATCATGGGAAATTTTTCTTCCTTCGAGCTATCTATTGATAGATGGTGGTGGGAGTGTATTTGGAAATTGATTAATTAACCGATTGATTCAATTCACTCTATAGCACGGAATGCAGATTGTGAGTACAAATGAAGCGGCTGACTTTAGTGCCCTCACGAGTGTTGTTTCACTTCACTAATGAATGCCTACAACTTTGCGTTACATCAACAATCTATGGAGAATAGTAGTTCGGTATCGTTAACAAGTTGGAAAAACGACGGAGACTTTTACGACATGGGATAAACTGCTTCGCGAGTTAATGCATGTGGTGAAATTTAGAACTGCGTATTCTCATTATTCGTTGCTGCGGCCTGAGGCACGACTAGTCACGTCATACATTATAGTTGAAGCAAAATATACTGCATCAAGTGGTTTTTTTGTACGTTGCTGGAAGGTCACTTGTCAGGTGAATTAGTTAAAAATCTTTCGAAAACTTACTGCATGAACCATCTGAAATTAGAACGTCGGTCACAATTGGTAACGGATGCAACGGCTGGTAAAAACGAAAGTTAAACAGGAGTATACAAGCAAACACAATGGTTTTTGACCATTGCATCAGCAACGGTTTGTTTCTCAATTTTGTTGGAATCTAGGAGAAAATGTTTGGCGGCAGGAAAAACCGATAATTTTTAGATAACTTTTCAGGCAGAGTTTCAGGTTTTCTTTTAGTTATACCACATGCTCTTTTGTACTGATAATTCCAAGGTTTGTTCTCGGGCGGAGCACTTTTGTTTATCCTAATGCTGTCCTCTATGAAAGAAGTACGCGATGTTGTCAATGATCCGAAAGTCATCAAGGAGTGAAATAAACTCACTTGCATGCCAGTTTTGTTTTCATGGGAGACCCATCTGTATCTTCCATTTATGATGTTCTTTATCAACTGATGAGCCACAAAAAGGTTGAAATTGGTCTTGGGCTGTTGAGTTTTTAGCAGCCTCGTGAGTAGTATGCTATGCATCAAGGTGTGGTCTTATTTGTTAGACAAAGTTCCTAACTTATGTGTCAAATGCACACTATCTCCGGTGTGTTTACGGTGTTCAAAAGCTTCATCACGTAACACATTAGCCTCTATATATTCGACACAAGGTACGTGTCACTTCAGATCACCTTGCAGGACCGCGAGAATATGTTAGGTTTCGTCTGAAAGCGTTTACCCGGATTGTCAATAACAAAGGTATACAGCGACCCTTGATTGCTGCTATTACCACACCAATTTTAGACTGAATGGAGTCATTACGTAATACTAAGTTTCTTCGTTTATCCACTATCCAATTATTCAAGTAATTGATTAATCAGGTGATATAGAACATCGGAAAGAACTCCAGGATTGATAAGGATACATCCTAGGGAAACTAACAAAAAAGTCAACAGAACATTTCGCTAAACGAGTGTAAGACTGGTTCAGAATGTCCTATTGAAAACGGTGCTCACAAGCGTCACCAGTTAGCTGGCTCCAAAACGTCTAAAAAACTTTCACTGGGTATAACAAAATGAACTGCTGGCCGATCTTTATCTGCCAGTATAACATCTCTGCCTACGCAGTTCTGGAACCCGCGTGGCCTTGGAAGTCCCACGGTTTCTCAGCCACGCTGAGATCAGGACTGCTAATTCAGTAAGTTTGCCCGACGGAACCACAACCATCCGTTGAGTAGCCGCGGGACTCATCCTCTGCTTTTACTTGTCGGAAAACTTCATCCCTCTGCATACGAGTTGTAAGAAAATCTTTCTGGCATCCGAGTTTTTGTTTGCTTCTCGGTTAACTTTACAACATGACACCGTCTGTAGACACAGTAATTTAGCTCAATAACTGATTGACGGACACACTGGTGTAATGAAGGTCATTGCAGAAAAACCTACCAAATGAATGAAAAAGGGACCTAGATCAGGTAGGTCCGATCCATTTTTACCAAGCGATATAAATGTTGTGCGCTTTTTAAGACGTCTCCGAGATCGCTCAGCGTAGCAGATAAAGGAACCAAGAAGGAATCACGAGTACAACCCTAGAATAATCAAGCTTCGACAAGTCCACATGGGACATGATGGGCCAATATTCTCACAAACAGATCGATCCCCGATTACAGCTGAACCACATCCAATTCGATAACCTTGTAATAGGTATGAACCTTGCATTTTTAGTCACAATTGCTTTACACCATATTTAACAACTTGAGCTATGATCGAATCAACGTTTCGTGGTCTCTACTGTGAGGTTATTGCGATTTGACTGAATTTGATAGGTGAACGGGAAATCGGGAGTGTAAATTTGAGCTCTTCATGTAATAAAACACCCATCATATCCTATTCCTCTCTTCAGCTTGTATGGCCTGATTAAAAACGGGAGAATACTTAAACAGTTTCTTGATGAAACGCTATTCATAAAGCTGATGAAAACTCTTTGACAGACCACAAACGGTTCTGTTCTTCTTATGGCTCATCACTTAGGCGTATTCATATCACAAATGGGAGACTCAGTTTGGATTCAGTTGAGGTTTTCATTGCAACAAAAGTAACGCGTAACGGATTGCATTTCGCGAACTGCGTTCCATTTAAGTGTAAGCAGAACAAGATGTCAAAAGAAACTCGGGAGCTGACAAGCCCTAGGGGATGCGAGACTAATCGTCGGCTGTCGAAGAGTTTTCAGCAACCTTATGAGCAGTTGTTTTTCAAGAAGATATACTGTGGTATTCCCAAAATATCGAATATCATGCCAACTGAAACACGAAATGGCCTTTGTGCAGCACATTCAGTTGAGGAACAATGTCATAAACTGTAGATTTAACCATAATTCTGTCCAACCTTTCAGTGAAATCGAATTATTTTGCAAACGAATGTACTTCACGAACACTTAAACATACAAATCGCCAAGCAGCTGCGTGGAATAAAAAATTATCTGCCGAATTGTGCACAGGATTTGCGCAATGCCTCAGAATGTACTCATGAATAGCTGTTCGCTAAATGGTCGCAAGCTTTTTCATTCGCACCATACACAGGATTACAAATGAAAGAGGATTTTTGTGCACGTAAAACAAAACCTCAGTGTGTATAACTGAAATTTTAGCAGTTTTCAGTATGTTACTTGTCATTTATGTCCACATGACAGCCTGAATATTTATTATTGGAAACATACAAAAAAGATGCACGAAAAGCTCAATGGCTTCAGTCGCTCTAACCCTCAACTATGACAGGAACGCTGAGGCTTGGGCACAAATACCGAAACTCAGGCCTAAGGTAGCGTTGTAAGCAAGGAAGCTTGGGCATACCACATGGGTCAAGGTTCATTGATGGGTAAAAGAAAAGGTTACTTTCAAGGCACCATATTTCTCCCCCTACTGACCTCCATGATGCGACTGTATGACGACGGCTACACCGAGATCCGGTCATTTTAAGACGGTTTCTCTGAGCTGTTGTCAGACTTGAGGCTACCCAAAACAGAAATAGGCAAACGATACCGTGTTAGGCTGTAGTCCTTTGGCCAACTCAACGCGCAGAAGTTTCTGACCATCGGTCATCAAACTGTGGAAATGTTCCTCACAGGGAAGAGTTTTGATGGTTCATGTGTAACAAAAACCCAAGATTTCCAAAATTCATCTGCTAACAAACTCAATCTTTGCCTTATGCTTGAACTCTAAATGTACTGTAAACCAGAGTTCTCCAAGACCTGTTTAATTATCTGTTGAGTTGACTGGGAAATGTTTTTTTTTGCAGATGGAATAGGACATGTTGCAAAACTAAACAGCCCGATCTCTTTATCCACGTGTTTTCTCGCTCCTCTCATCCCAGGATTGCACAAGTTGCAACTTATGGTAGGCGAACACTCTTCCGGGCCTAAGCAAGCATAAAGTCAATGCTGGGAACCCTGCAGACAGTAACGTGTCCGGATTAAATGTCTTTTCACAAGCCTACACCGTACAGAAGAGTTATGGCAACTTCCCTTACCATATTGCATCAGTGTATCCATTCAACCAATAAGTTCTACATCGGGTCTCTGCACTTTGTCACCTAACTCTTGTTTGCGCTGTCCAGCGGACCTGTTGCACGTGATTTTAGGGCATTATTCATTGGTTTTGGGGCAGTTAAGTCCGCCTGATTTAATCTGTCAGCGCCTCATCANGTCGCAAGCTTTTTCATTCGCACCATACACAGGATTACAAATGAAAGAGGATTTTTGTGCACGTAAAACAAAACCTCAGTGTGTATAACTGAAATTTTAGCAGTTTTCAGTATGTTACTTGTCATTTATGTCCACATGACAGCCTGAATATTTATTATTGGAAACATACAAAAAAGATGCACGAAAAGCTCAATGGCTTCAGTCGCTCTAACCCTCAACTATGACAGGAACGCTGAGGCTTGGGCACAAATACCGAAACTCAGGCCTAAGGTAGCGTTGTAAGCAAGGAAGCTTGGGCATACCACATGGGTCAAGGTTCATTGATGGGTAAAAGAAAAGGTTACTTTCAAGGCACCATATTTCTCCCCCTACTGACCTCCATGATGCGACTGTATGACGACGGCTACACCGAGATCCGGTCATTTTAAGACGGTTTCTCTGAGCTGTTGTCAGACTTGAGGCTACCCAAAACAGAAATAGGCAAACGATACCGTGTTAGGCTGTAGTCCTTTGGCCAACTCAACGCGCAGAAGTTTCTGACCATCGGTCATCAAACTGTGGAAATGTTCCTCACAGGGAAGAGTTTTGATGGTTCATGTGTAACAAAAACCCAAGATTTCCAAAATTCATCTGCTAACAAACTCAATCTTTGCCTTATGCTTGAACTCTAAATGTACTGTAAACCAGAGTTCTCCAAGACCTGTTTAATTATCTGTTGAGTTGACTGGGAAATGTTTTTTTTTGCAGATGGAATAGGACATGTTGCAAAACTAAACTGCCCGTTCTCTTTGTCCACGTGTTTTCTCGCTCCTCTCATCCCAGGATTGCACAAGTTGCAACTTATGGTAGGCGAACACTCTTCCGGGCCTAAGCAAGCATAAAGTCAATGCTGGGAACCCTGCCGACAGTAACGTGTCTCGATTAAATGTCTTGTCACAAGCCTACACCGTACAGAAGAGTTACGGCAACTTCCCTTACCATATTGCATCGCTGTATCCATCCAACCAATAACTTCTACATCAGGTCTCTGCTCTTTGTCACCTAACTCTTGCTTGCGCGGCCCAGCGGACCTGTTGCACGTGATTTTAGGGCATTATTCATTGGTTTTAGTGCAGTTAAGTCCACCTGATTTAATCTGTCAGCGCCTCATCCTGTTGTATGCTTTAACAGTAACTGGTGTGGTATCACAATGTGGGAAAGTTGAGTTCTATGTGACATGTTCTGAGATGTGCATTGATCGGCATCTGATTAAGAACGGCGGGGTGTATTCTCGGTTGATGATTTTATATCAGGCTACACGCGTTCGACAGTTTATGCAACCCCAAATCCGGATGTCATCGTCACCTGTAAAACATACAGGGATGTATCACGTGCCCATCCATCAAATCCCTAGCACGTTACACTGATTATTGTAATTCGTGAAGTTATTTCTCGGGTAACTTTGTTTTAATTAGCGAAGATGGTAGTCAGAAGCCACCATATTCGTAAATGACACAAGCAATCTACAAAATATGAAACATTTCCACCTTTCTCCGAGACAAGAAAAGGTTGAAAGTCCTAAGTTCTATCAGTTTATTCAATGACATCAACGAATTTAAAGGAACAGCAGAAAAATATCGATCCCGGGTATCTTGAGGTATTCGATGAAACAAAGTGTTGCACCGGTTTCTAATGCTGAGTGAGTTCATCATAATCCTTCCAAAGTTTAATCTATGTTCGGATTATATGTGTAAATCCTCAACAAGAAGACAACTTCATCGGACTATTCATCATCGATAACACGGTGTCAGTGTTCGAACACTGATGCTTCGCTACCGTATACTGCTTACTATTAGTAAGTGGTATTTTTTCAATTGGTCTGAGATGCTCATGTCAGAAGGGACGAATGATGAATACATGTGAGATAATGCAAGGACCCACTTGGCAATGTACATCGTGAACCAGTGTCTCTGACGGTCGCGTATCCCTATACTAGTTATCGCGTAACCCCTTCGCTCAGTGTTTCATCTATCATATTTAGAGGAAAGTTTCAATAAAATGTAGTGCGATTTACTATAGTGTACTGTGCTGTAATATGATAGAAGTGTGATAGAATACAATGCGGGACAACATAACATGACAGAAAGCCTATTCGGAATCAAAAACCTCACTTGTTTGAGATGGAACTTCGTCGTCTGAATGAGCATTTCAAAAGAGTGTGTAATGTGAAGACATTCAAGAAGACATGTTTTCATAATTTCAATCGCCACATGCTTTTATTTCTGAATGATTTCACCATGGCACGCCAATAATCGTGAGTACAATTATTCCGGAGCAGCACTCTGTCACAAGCTTGTATCCTGTTTGACACCAACGAGGGACAAAATCTGTCGTGAGCTTCAAGGTATTCTGCGTTTAATCCAGCGATTTGGCTTGCTTAGCTCAAACATTAGGAATCGGACTACTGGTGAAAATCAGATAAGCGTTCCCGAATTTGCATGGCCCTTCGGAGGTTCTATTTCAGACCCAATCCCAAGGCTTGGGATTTTTAGAAATGGGCCGAAAACATCTACCCCATAAGCCTCTGGCTGGTCTGTGTGTGAAAAAACCGAGTGCATTGATAAAGATAAATAGCGAGCCAGAATAACCAATAGGAAATGGACATGAAGAAGAACCGCCTCCCATGAGAATTACAGACAAACCAGGGAAAACCTATGCTTATAAGACGTGTGTCAGCAGTCAGTTATGGAACATCCAGAAGTGGAAAATTGATGGTGGTGGTAGTCATGTCTTCGCAGTAGGCCAATTGACCCATTTCCCCCTCTTCGCATTTGCCATTTTTCGTGTCCTCTAAAATTCTGTCTAGTGGTATGACAATCATATGCGAGCGTTATTCAGCATAGTCGGTCCATGAACGCTTTTTCGGTTCAGTTAGCTGGCGTTCATGGCGGTACAATGCAGGGTACCGTAGAATATGGAAACAACCAAGCCATAGAAAAACCTTAAAACCATAAGGGACATGGCTTTCAGACAGAAGGGGTCGAAATCTCAAGAGTTGGACTGAGCCGAAGAATTTTTTGGCTTCTGGGGGAACACTAACTTAATCTATGAGTAAGTTATCAAACACCAAGTATGTTCGCTTGTAAATGATCATTATTCGCACGAAAATAAAATGGCTGGATACCTTCTGATTTGAAATCACTCCAGGTAAAACGTGAGGACGTCTATACTATGTTTGTTGGTGGGAATTCGGTAAGACGTTATAAAAATTATGGAAGAAAATAACTCTGAGTAAATCGTTGGGTAAACATGCTGTAGGGCAATTATTTCAGGATTAATCTTAGTCTCTTTCATGTTCTAGGAAAGTATACACACGAGAAATCAGCTTCTTGTCATTCCCATCAGTACGTTATCGGTTGCTTCTACGCGTTACAACTGACGTAAATTTTTCGCACCTCGTTTTCAAACTTTGCACTCACCGGCGGTGCCAAGCGCTGAAGAAAAAATGTTGCAAATTTATCAAACTGAGGAAAATGATATTTTTTTAAAAATGAACAACTGGTGCACGACTCACCAACCAAAACGATTAACAACAGCATTGGTGTGAACACATGCGAGATTTATCTGAGATGAAATTCTTGCGACCTTATAAATACTTCGTCAAAGATAGCTAATGAGATTAGACCTCAACGACTGGCTGCAGACTTCTGGAAGAATTCTACCCCTAGCCCTCCAACACCGTGAGAACCACGGAGAGGAGATTCATAAAGGATAAGACCCCACACACAGTGTTGAGCTCTAGCTAAGCTTGTAGATAACCTCGAAGAGTAAATTTATTATCACGCCTGAAAATCACACGATAATCAAAGAACCATAAATCTCCCATGACTAGCTATTTGGAACGGACAGCCAAGTATGAGAAGGTGGGAGAGGACACGCCTCAATGGTAAATGCATGTGATCCTTATTAGATTTCAGAGAGTAAGCTATGTTGACCAGAGCCAAGTTTTTGATGGAACATACCCCCGTTTGAAAAGTTTTCTCGCATATCCAAAATATCGTACCAACTGAGGTCTGAGGTAGCATTTGTGCGGAACATCCGACTGAATAATATCATGAACAAGAGATCCAGTTGGACTTCGGCCAAGTCCATTGAGACGGTCAAGTCAGTTTCTCCCAGTTTGGACAAGCAGTTTTCCAGTCCATCAGGAAACACTACTGGGACTTGATGACCGATTACCCGGCTGTTTTATGTCACTAAGCTGTAGGGCGTATGGGAACCGATCAATAACCTGTCACAGGACATCCCTATAGAAAGAACCACATTGACCTGCTCCCACACGTGGGCGAGCCAATTCATACATTCTCATAACGGTTTCGGGTTCACCGATGAACCTAAGACTACTCGACAGTGGAAGAATGGCACCTATGGAAAGCTTCTGCAGATTTCTTGATCGGTTTCAGTTGTGGTCAGAAAGTAACGTTGTTTCAATGTCACGGGTGAATCCTAGAATAGCGTACACTTAAGTTTCCATACGAGAGCGGAGTGATTTGATGGTGCTGCCAGAGTTTTAGAACAGCCGACCTCTTGAAAAACCATATGCAATGCAACTGACCAAGTCGAAACAGACGGGTCTTTCTTGTCAGTCAGTGAGGCTGTAGAACTAGGAGGACCACATTTTTCTTTTCAGGCAGAACCTTCCGTTTAACAGCAGAATAGCTGTTGGGAAAACACATCTCCCAACTGTCTTGTTCATTCACATCAAACGCTTGTGAAGATCGATAATTCGAGAACCCCGACATTTGAAATTGCGATGACGCATTGGCCAAGGTAGTTAAACTGGACAGACCAATAATGGAAGACGAGGCTACCGTAAAAGAGTTCATACATCTCAAAGAAAAAGGAAGCTCGCAGACATTATACCACCCATCGCTTAAACGTCACTTTCCACACTGTGAGCAATACCCTGACACAAATTCTGCTCGACTAACCGATTTTCTATGTATTGGAAGAGCATTTTATTTAAAAAATTAACATGGATTTCTGAGCCGAAGCACCACGGTTGACGTAAATTTTGGGATGCTTCAGGTGCACGAAGATGTCCATAAGTGGATTTGAGCTTTTTACTCATTGAGCAGAGTATCACTGCGAATCACTTAACAAAACCTAGACTGTGGGGTAAATCCGTCAAAGTATACAGATACCGCACTCCAGAATAAAAGATCGAGTACCTGTTTTTGGGAACCCCACTGTCCAATTCGAAACTGGCACGGGATATATCAACATCAATCTCTGGCTCCTCAACTCTTGAATCATTGACTGACGGGAGAGTGTGAAGAAGGGCCTTGCCACCTCGAAGATGGCACACCGATCCAGTCCGTTACTACCCACGTATTTCAAGAATAACTGTTAGGCATCTGTGCTCTTTCGTGTTTATTTATAGTCAGTCTGCACGATTACGCCGTTTATTCCAGTGTCAGTTGGCATTCGTATAAAATGTTCTGCTAATCTGTACAGAATTCTTACTCAGGGCTTTGGGGATTCACTGTTAGGTTGAACTCCCTGGTATCCTACTTTTGAATCTGTGAACGAAGTTTTTTGGTTTGCAGAGCCTGTCACGCTGCCAAACCAGATAGATCTCAAGTTTTTCTACCGCAGCCTGGTATAACACTTTATATATTTCCGCTGACCCAATTTAAACAGTACAACTTAAATAGTGATAACCCCTGTACAGAGTGCCATTTTAAACCACTCATACCTGGATATTGACCACATTTATACTTTTGGGCACAATATTCGTAAAGAGAGCACAACGACTCATCAGGATCCAGAGGGTTCTTTCTTCCCAATCTAGACTCCCTGCGCTAGTTGATCATATCTGTTACAGTAGGCGTTTTGTTCTCGTTGGTATAAATGTCAGCCTATTTTACAAAATTTCGAAGTAACGCCGGGCTCACTTTCGTGTAAAGATTTATACTGACGCTTCAGTGTTCCAGACGTTCCAAAACTCATACCTTTGGTAGCTTGTAAACAATCTGAACTTCGCCTCGCGTCTTAGTGTGGGTTGTGCTTTCTCGAAACAGTAAGTTTTCCACAAAGTGTTAAGTCTTATTGCTTCCTTTAGCAAAAATGCATTTTTACCCAATCAGCTTTGAAAATGCGTTGTGTCAACGGGAAACTCAATCGAATACCATCTGAATCTCTCTTTTGTCATTTTCTTCAACTAAATGTGCTGCACGAAAAACCTTTCATTTTTCCGCTGGAAGGTTATTCCAGATGTCGCAGTAGGTTGTATTGAAAGAACACACTACTCACAAGCATTCGTCATTCATGGGTCTCATCAGGTTGGAGCAGTCTCCGAATTTCCCTCATGCTTATGTCACACCTGAACCCAGCTACACCCATTTGCACACTAACTTGGTGTTAACGGGGTGCTCAAATGAATCTCAGCTTAATACCCCGTTTATAATATTCTGGGACAAGTTTCAGTAACTTTACGTTGTAGAGTGTCCTCAAGAAATACCCAGCAAACCTATTTGGCGCGTACTCAAAATGAGTGCATCTGATGTCGTCTGGGCACCTGTTCATCCTCTGAGATTGTCCGATGCACTGCAACGGTGAGTATCGGCAAATTTCCAATCCGCAGGATGACCGCAAGTTTTGAACAGAAGCATAAGTGATCACGGTTGAGATACAGGATCCTATGCAGATGTTCTTTTGATCAGTACACCAAAGGAGATACGATGCGGTTCAACTGTTCTTTTGGACGTACAATTTGATCGCATGATTTCGATAGGGTCTCCTCAGGCATATACACAGAAATGCTGTAAGGGTTTTAGAGAACAGTAAATTGAAATATTGTTGGTCGTTATTGTCAGTTGTTGGACACGTTCTACCAACTGATGAGTTACTTACGGATCAGAGTTTTAGACTCTTCAGTCTAGGGGTTGATGGGTCGTGTCAGAGTCAGCGCATTCAAATTATACTTCTGGTGAAAAGGGTCGGTCGCTCATGTTTGAATGGAATTGTTCCGGCTGTTGCAAATGCATTTTATCGGATGGCCTCGAAATGGTTTAGTGGCATTGGATACAGTGCACTGAACAATTCGACCGGATTAATGCGGTGATCGATCGGTATCGCTCGGGTGTGCTGTAGTGGCCCGTTAGCACATTTGTAGGGCGGCATGTTCTCAGCAATCTTTAGGGAGTCATACCGTGTCGTACGACCCACACAGTTATCTTAATCTCATTTGGGTTTGCAAATGACCTGATTCAAGATTGAGGACATTCCTATCGGTAGGCATACAACGTTCCCCAGATGGTTTCATAAAAGGTGTGCAAACTCTGCTGGTTCCGTCATGATATAGCTCTCCCTCAGGGATTTCTGCAAAAGGTGGTGTTGGAAGCTCTGGCTGCTCTTCATTAACTGGGTCGTTACTTGACCCGGGGTATGTAAAACCTGCGATAACTGACCGTAGCCCAGGAGGAAGATCCTTTTTGTTTTCAGAAAGCCTGTTTTCGTCAGTTCAGGAAGTGAAATTGGGCTGCAACACTGGCCGAAAACATTAATGGTTCAAAAGCATGCTTCACTTCAGCTGGTCACCCTTTGGCAGCTAGGACACTAATTTCGAACAGACACATCCGTGTGATAAAGTCCTGACATCACATCAAGCGTTAAAATACCCGTTAATGACGTCTTGTTCAATAAATCCGCATCTCAATCTGTTGGAGAGTCCCAAAGTAATGAGCCTGAGGTGGACAACCGATCTTACCCTAGTCAACCCAAGCTTAGGCTCAAATTTTAAGGTATTATGAGGAGGAAATCTCAGTAAGTGAAAAAAATCCATCTAAACCACTAGTTATCTGGGTTAAGCAATCTCAGAATCAGAAGCTGGAAACAGCGTTTAGCAGAATCGACTAGAAATCCTCATGAAATCCGCCGGCGTTGCTCACACTTATGTTCACTCAAGAACCGAGAGGGTAGTGAAAGCAGGTCGAACCCGCGGACGGTTGCCTGAGCACTTCAGATGATGATGTGGGAATGTACCAGACAGTGAAACAACGTTCATCCTTAGGCCACATTGATCAAGTAGCCTAGACCTTGTGTGAACACTTCGACGAAGACATTTTCCGTGATTTCCTAGGTACATTCGGTCACGAGAAAATGATTTGAATGCTTTGGCTTAAGATATTTCATACTGCACGGAAAGTGCATGTATACTGGGAACAGAGGAGGAAAATCCAGTTTCTACATTTCTTCGGGAAGGACTAACAGATTGCCAGAATATCTAGGAATTCCAAGAAGCAGGCAGCTCACACCAAATTAAGTGTGAGTGGTGATACATTCTTTGGAGATGCACGTTTGTCATGTGGCTGATCAGGACCCCGTAGCTGAGCAATAGAGGGAGCAGCTACTCTGCCTAGAAACATCATAAAAGCGAGATTCAGCTTGGTTCCAGGTNAAAGAGAGCACAACGACTCATCAGGATCCAGAGGGTTCTTTCTTCCCAATCTAGACACCCTGCGCTAGTTGATCATATCTGTTACAGTAGGCGTTTTGTTCTCGTTGGTATAAATGTCAGCCTATTTTACAAAATTTCGAAGTAACGCCGGGCTCACTTTCGTGTAAAGATTTATACTGACGCTTCAGTGTTCCAGACGTTCCAAAACTCATACCTTTGGTAGCTTGTAAACAATCTGAACTTTGCCTCGCGTCTTAGTGTGGGTTGTGCTTTCTCGAAACAGTAAGTTTTCCACAAAGTGTTAAGTCTTATTGCTTCCTTCAGCAAAAATGCATTTTTACCCAATCAGCTTTGAAAATGCGTTGTGTCAACGGGAAACTCAATCGAATACCATCTGAATCTCTCTTTTGTCATTTTCTTCAACTAAATGTGCTGCACGAAAAACCTTTCAGTTTTCCGCTGGAAGGTTATTCCAGATGTCGCAGTAGGTTGTATTGAAAGAACACACTACTCACAATCATTCGTCATTCATGGGTCTCATCAGGTTGGAGCTACACCAGCTACACCCATTTGCACACTAACTTGGTGTTAACGGGGTACTCAAATGAATCTCAGCTTGATACCCCGTTTATAATATTCTTAGACAAGTTTCAGTAACTTTATGTTGTAGAGTGTCCTCAAGAAATACCCAGCAAATCTATTTGGCGCGTACTCAAAATGAGTGCATCTGATGCCGTCTGGGCACCTGTTCATCCTCTGAGATTGTCCAATGCACTGCAACGGTGAGTATCGGCAAATTTCCAATCCGCAGGATGACCGCAAGTTTTGAACAGAAGCATAAGTGATCACGGTCGAGATACAGGATCCTATGCAGATGTGCTGTTGATCAGTACACCAAAGGAGATACGATGCGGTTCAACTGTTCTTTTGGACGTACAATTTGATCGCATGATTTCGATAGGGTCTCCTCAGGCATATACACAGAAATGCTGTAAGGGTTTTAAAGAACAGCAAATTAAAATATTGTTGGTCGTTATTGTCAGTGAGTGAACACGTTCTACCAATTTGGGGATCAGACTTTTAGACTCTTCAATCTAGGGGTTGATGAGTCGTGGCAGATCCGGCATTTTCAAGTTATATTTCTGGTGAAAAGCGTCAGTTGCTCTACTTGGATTGAAATTGCAAGTGCATTTTATCGGACGGCCTGGAAATGGTTTGGTGGCATTGGATACAGTGTATTGAACAATTGGACCGGATTAATGCGGTGATTATTGTCGATCGGGTGTTCAGTAGTGGTTTGCTTGAACGTCTGTAGGACAGCATGCACTCAGCAATTCTTGGGGAATCATACCGTGTCGTACACCCCACATAGTAATCTTATTCTCATTTAGGTTTGCAAATGACCTGATTCAAGATTGAGGACATTCCTATCGGTAAGCGTACAACGCTCAGCTGGTGGTTTCATAAAAGGTGTGGAAACTCTGCTGGTTCCGTCATGATGTAGCTACCCCTCAGAGATTTCTGTAGAACCGAGTAAGGCGGTGTTGGAAGCTGCATACGCTGTGCATTATCTGAGTAGTTACTTAAACTGGGGTGTGGAAAACCTGTGGAAATCGACAATAACCCGGGAGGAAAATCCTTTTTGTTTTCAGAAAGCCTGTTTTTGTCAATTCAGGAAGTGAAATTGGGCTGCAACAATGGCCGAAAATATCAATAGTTCAATAGCATGCTCCACTTCAGCTGATCACCCTTTGGCAGCTAGGATACTAATTTCGAACAGACACATCCTTGTGATAAAGTCCTGACATCACATCAAGTGTTAAAATACCCGTTAATGACGTCTTGTTCAATAAATCCGTACCTCAATATGTTGGAGAGTCCCAAAGTAATGAGCCTGAGGTGGACAACCGATCTTACCCTAGTCAACACAAGCTTAGGCCTAAATTTTAAGGTATTATGAGGAGAAAATTGCAGTCAGTAAAAAAATCCACCTAAACTCCTAGTTATCTTGGTTAAGCAGTCTAAGAATCAGAAGCTGGAAACGGTGTTTAGCAGAATCGACTAGAAATCCTCATGAAATCCGCCGGCGTTGCTCACACTTATGTTCACTCAAGAACCGAGAGGGTAGTGAAAGCAGATCGAACCCGCGGACGGTTGCCTGAGCACTTCAGATGATGATGTGGGAATGTACCAGACAGTGAAACAACGTTCATCCTTAGGCCACATTGATCAAGTAGCCTAGACCTTGTGTGAACACTTCGACGAAGACATTTTCCGTGATTTCCTAGGTACATTCGGTCACGAGAAAATGATTTGAATGCTTTGGCTTAAGATATTTCATACTGCACGGAAAGTGCATGTATACTGGGAACAGAGGAGGAAAATCCAGTTTCTACATTTCTTCGGGAAGGACTAACAGATTGCCAGAATATCTAGGAATTCCAAGAAGCAGGCAGCTCACACCAAATTAAGTGTGAGTGGTGATACATTCTTTGGAGATGCACGTTTGTCATGTGGCTGATCAGGACCCCGTAGCTGAGCAATAGAGGGAGCAGCTACTCTGCCTAGAAACATCATAAAAGCGAGATTCAGCTTGGTTCCAGGTGAGTCTCTCGCAAAACCAAATTTGTTTGCAAATCAGTGTACTTCACTAACTACTCTGCATACTTTTGGCGGTTCAAGTTGATTTGCATAATTATGGGATGCGTACCACAGTAGATTGAGACGTCTGTGCGGTGATCTGAAGAGCCGTGGCATAAATCGTCGTAGATGCAGCTTCATATTTGATTAAGGGAACACTGGTCAACGGTTTGTCTTACAACATTATGCTTTGAGTCTGCTCTGTAATACAAAATGCTCTTTTGTAAGCTTTGTTGTGTCAGGTCTAAGTAACAAAAAATATCATCTTAAGCAGTGCCCTGAAAGTCGCATACAATCCGGGGAACCATTAGCGCACAAAATGGGGAGCCAATTAGGAAATGTTTTGGCGATAACAATAAGGGACGCGGACTCCGGCAACCACAAGTTTTAGTTAAACAGCAAAAGTGAACAAAAATTAAATGAAGACCTGGAGTTATTTGAACAGAGCTGAAAACAGTCAACATTGGAGTAGCGTTCCAGAATGGAACGGGTCGCCTCCCAACTGAAAGAACTGGTGTGTTTTTGTGTGTGTATAAAGTTAACTGCAGCGACTGCATTGGGGTCTACATAGAACAAACGGCCAGAGTAATGTGCACCAGAATTGGTGGGAGTGAAGAACAAACAAACCACCAAGAAATACGGACGAATATGAAGGACTTGACAGTGGTAAGATACGATAGACTCAGGACATTGAACGTGATAGATTTAAGACACGGACTATGATTCACACCATTGAGGCCGATGGCTAGGCACCATAAGTTGACAAGCACCCCAGTGTAATGTACAACTAGCAAACGTATGCGGAATTTTCCTAGGAAGCCGAGTTGACACGTGACGTTCTAAAATGGAATTGTTAGCAGAACTAGTAGGCAAAGCAACCGACCAAACTTCATACAATTCCTCTAATTTATTCCACTTTCCTTGCACTCACTCATCCATACGGACCGGCAATAACTGTAAAGTTCCTTCAATAGGGGTATTCAGATAGGGATCAGCAAGCAAGAAAAGGACCCCGGCCAGTATTTCTATAATTCTCCCCCAATCCTATCGCTTTTTAGCACTAGGTGACCCACAATAACAGACAAAATCCCTTAGCAGCCTGCTGATACGAAAATCTCTTGCTGACTGATTCTCCTGCCACCATAAAACTCGGCTAGCCTTGTAATCTGGTCACGTGGCCTGATAAAGCGAAACGTTGCCCAGCACAAAACCCACCGGTTGTTTTCCAAACATTTCCGAGACAAAATAGTTTATTTTTAAATATCGAGATAAACGATCACTATATGAAAATGTGTAGGGCAACCACAGCGATCCAGCCGATAAAGAAATGTTTAATCCTCCTCACATAAAGACATTCAGTCTAAATATTGTTTTTAAGTTAAATAAAATTTACACAACTCGAAGGCTTCGAGACAGGGTGGAACATTCTAACGCATATGGAACATGTAAAAGGGGGAAAAAGAAAGCGTGTTACTACTGCAAAGCAAAGAGTAGCAGAATACATCGACGATAGCAAAGTGGCACTTGAAGCAGCACCATGATCCCGGTTAAAACATTTTTTTGTGTACTTACTGGATTACACGAACACTCTTGCTGTGTATCTCACTGAAATTTTTTGATCGCCTGGAGAGAAAATCAAATGGCATTGGGGATGGGGTTGAGGCGGCAGGGTAAATCGGCCAACTGGTTCACTTCTGGCATCTGAGTTGATGCAAGGTGGTAAACGTGCCTGCCTGACTGGAAGTCAAACACTGCCTCTGTGAATTCGTCATATTGAGTTCAGCTGAAGTCGCCTACGACCAACGCAAATTAAGTGTCGTCATGATACTTCCTATTCGTTCCACGTATTTAAACAGCGAACAAGTCAACCGAAGTTCCGTTGACTGATGATCACAAGTTCAGGTTTGTAAGTTTTTATTAACTGACTGAACATGGCCATTTCCATATATTCACAGACGAAAGGTGAGCCACAAGATCCGATGTTCGGTTACCAGAATGTCAAACAGGAACTCGAATCGGATATTTCGGGAAACAGATAAATGAATAACAGTTAAACTCAACGCCTTGGTATAAGACACAAACAGTCGTTTGATGGATCACTAGGTCCGATTTAATGCGTTATAACGCGCTGTAATGAAGACCGTTTTGAATGGCATAAATAGGCAGTCCATACGACCAGGTACATCACGTTTTCCACATCATGCTGTGTTTTTGAACACTAAAAACCATGTACATCATTTCTGTTGAACGAGCAGACCAAATTAAAAGATTTGCTCAGCGGCACAGCATCGTCGTTTGCAACTCAGGAACGCTGACATAAAATGAAACACTTCGTCAGAAGAGGAGGAAACACTGAAATCGAAAGCACTTAATATTAGGTATATTACGGCGACTGAATGCAACCAACAGATCGTGTGGTTTGAGCACAGGCATATAAGTAGTATACATAGTTCGACTATTGAAATAGTATAATTTCCACAGTCTACAAATGAGGGATGCAAAATCCAATTTTTTTAAATAACGCGGCTGAACACTTCCCAACTTAACCCAGAATTAGTAAACACTTCACCAGTAAACCCAATACTTGCTTATTAGAAACGGCTATCTAGATTAATAGACAAAACCACACCAAGTGCTAGACAGTTGAAACAGAGACAGAGCTGTGCTTGACAGACCACCGCACTGATGAAGCTACCTCGACTTGGAGTCAAACGTTTGCGCAGAATTCCAGGCGCAGGTCTATCAGTTGAAGGACCTTGTTACCTGTATCTTCCATCAAATCATCCACCACACACCGCGGGCCTGAAAATTTGTACTAAAAGTTTTTCTCTCGATGTAAAGTTACAACCACGGTAAAAGTCAGATAACACTGGATATGACGTCAAACGTAGGGTAACTTCGCCATTTGGATCAATTTTCATTGCTTGTTATGAACTGGGGAAACTTATCTCATTCGTGCAGCTACTCGGCTACCATAAGTAGTAGATAATTAATCCACCAGGGCTACATATCCCGGATGCGTTGCCTGATGAGCAGTACCAAAAAGTCCTCAAAATGTCATTGTTATAATCCATTTCCACTACTTTCTAAGCCTACCCCATAACATCTCAAACAGTAAGCTGCAAGGATAATTCAAAGCGAGATGAACCCACTCGAATCGCCCTAATTCCATAGTGCCGTGAACACATCAGCCTTTCGCATGACCATAGCTGTCATTTCGGCAAGCCTACATACGGCAACAGATAAGCTTCGTCCACGAGTCCTTCCAAGGCCACGTTCCGTCCCTTAGAGCAATCTATCAACCCTCTCCAAACCTTAACCTGTCATGTACACCTGCAAACCGAACGGCACTGGAGTGTTGAGACAAAAGACCACAATGAGGAAATTGTCGTCAGGTAAGAGAACTTATATTGGTATAAATAGTGGAAACCACACTCTTAACAGAAATTACCAGATAAGCAGAGCACATAGATATATTTCCATATAGAGAACGACCATTCTTGAGGGCACACTCAAATGCTAGATGCAAACAGGAGGCTACAGTCCTCAGCTGTCGTGAAATCCAAAGTGTTTAGCAATAAAATATTTCCCCAGTAGTCAGAAGCTATGGATAGTTCATGCTTTCTCGGATACATGGTGGCCCATGTGCAGTAAAAAAGGAGAAAATATTATGACTTAGTAGATTTACAACTAAACTAATGCCTATTATTATGAACATCGCCTATTACACAAGCAAAGCAAAACGGTTTGATAACGAGACAGCTGTGTGCGACCAAGAGTGCGACCAAACTAAAGAGGCCCAAGAAATTGTAAGATCTCTAAAGAATTCCTGCTTCTGCAGACTCTCTAAAGAGCACAAAGCAATCATGCCTGTACGATCAGTCTTTCATTTACGGAGGCCGATAATTCACAACGCTTCATGGGAATTATGGAAAGATGGAAAAGCTTATCAGTGGTCCCAACATATAAACAACAATGAGAAAAAAAGCATTTAAAAAATGGAGGAATGAAATTTGAGACTGTTCGTGAGAATTAGCTGACTTTGTCACTTGATGTTTACAGTGCAACCGTGGCTAAAATGCTGGATAAACATAATAGCTCCAATTTTTCGACGAAAAACAGCATGTTTACACTTCACAGCATCTCTTTGATGACATAATTTTGAGTTAAATAGAGAACAATTTGGAGAACTGAATAAGGTACGAATTGGACCACCAAGAGCAGGTTTGTGTTGAAATTAACCGGAACTGATTGTGCTGCTTGATTTAGTCTCAATTTGCGGACTCGTTATGCTGATAAAGTTTCCGTCATTACGGAGCAGAATAAACCTCAAAGAACAGAAGCTGTTCCCAACTTATGGAACGTTTTCTGTATCCGGTGAACCTGCACCGAAAGCACACATTAGACTCAGAGCTTCAAAACGAACTGTTGCCAGGGAGAGTAAAATCATCAACCCGCCCAATCCGTGCATGAAGTATACATGCGTAATTTATGTTCTTTTACCTGGGGCATCACGCTCTTGGAGGCTATTTCCCTGGACTACAAATCATGTCACAGTAGTAGAGAGCTTGGGAGTGATGTTCCCTTTTGGAGTTCATCTGACAAACTACTCCGAGTAGTTTTATCCTACCAATGAGTTGTGGGACAGCCGAAATCGAGTTTAGTAAGCTACCCTTACGAATGACTCAGATTCGGACAGATTTTGGCAAGAAAGACTTCAAGACCATTAAATACTCGCAGAAGGTGACCAATTTCTAATATATGCGCGTCAAAAATGAACAACAATCCTTTTGACGAACATGTGTGACTAAACCAGAAAAAACGAATAACATCCTGTTGGACGAATCGCAATTTACGAAATCGACAGAACAAAGCAGCACCCAAATTATTACGATATACCAACCAATCACGTATCGTTTTTATCAATAATTTTGAACCCGATCGACCTACTGGCACCTACTGGCACTAACTGGTCACATAAAAGTACATAGACCTGGTTTAACTCTCACTTCCATCCTAGACCTGTTCAATTCCCTTTACGACGCCATGGCTAAATGGCTAGCAAACCTGCTGTAACCAGTCAGAAGCGAAGTTTCAACTCCAACTTTGAATGCCACCAACTAGTCTGTCAGCCAGCTCAAGGACCTGAAATTCGGTAACCATTGCATATCCTTACTTGACGTCCTGTCACTGCTGTCCAGTATATCATTCACGGAAACAATGGAGTACTTGTGAACTGGGTGAGGGCAGTGGCACAGATGTCGTCATTCTTGACCCAGACCTTAAAGAACTACAACTAATTTGCACACACCCCACTTCCTTTAGCTGAGAGGTCAGTGAAGTTACGCCTGTCCAGCGAATATTTTAGGGCACATTTTCACGGAAAGGATATCCAAAATGTTTCGCACTCAAGAGTGTGCAGTCTATGAAGCTGACAACACATTACAGAATACAAGTTTCTTCCCTTGTTAGCATCAACGTAATTTGTAAATGAGTGTATTTCACCAATTGTGTACAATTTGGTTTTCATAAGGTTGATAGAAGCTCAAGGACGACGCCCATCTGATGAGCCACGAAGAAGGTGAAGAGATTTAAGCAGCCTTATGAGCAGTGCGTTATGTCAATAATATATGGAGAACGTTTCTTACTCACTGAGTGCAGATTTCGAAGCTGAGGACGAGTAAGAGAGGGTTCAGTTGGTGAACTAGTTACTAGGAGGCCGATAAATTTTATTGATATTGCTTATGTGGCTGCTGATCTGTGCTCGAGCTTCATTAGCAGCACCGCTAAGTTTTCATTTGAAATGCAAACTGCCGACAGCTCTGCCGACGACCTCTGTGCTGATTCATTCGTATGCTCATGTCGGGTAACGTAACTTGCTCAATGCGTTTGTGAGAGAGCATACACGGACACAATTCAGTGTCTCTGAAGGGTGGTTGAAAGAAACTCGACTGCAGTGCAATCGAGTCAGATCCAGCCGAAACTGGGGGTGTCACTGTCACAGACAGCAGGCCATTCAATCCACATTCCCGTCGGTTTCAATGGTGACATAAAAGGGAACACCAGAATTAGTTCTTTTACACTAAGGCAGTGATGATACCTGTCAACGCCTCAGGGTTTCAGTAGGATATCGGAGTTTATCTCCGATATGTCCGGATATGCCGGATATGTCCGTTACCGGGCTACTTAGGTAAGACTGGACAGCTAAACCATATACCAGTGTAACGGTGGGTACTACTGATGACGCATGCGAGTAGTATGTGTGTTCTCGTAACTTCGCCTTGATCTAATGGAAGGTGGGATTTATTACGGAATTTGTGGAACTAATTTGCAGTTTTTGCTTGCAATTGTGCGATAATCAATGAATATCCAGGAGAGTTCAAGAAGACGCGTTCGAGAAGAAGATGGATATTCCGTTTTTAAAAACAACATGCAAATGAGCGTTTAACCTTCCTGTCCAATAGTCTGTAACCGTTTAGTTGGCGTTTCCTGATAAACCACTCAGTATACTAATGGATGCTGTTATTGTCCTCTGGTGGTAAGCTAGTAAATTCAAGGTGATTGGAAGAGTGAGGCGAAATAGGGACACATTTAGCCTAGGAAACATGGCGTTATCCTGATGGTGGTTTATAGTGAGTACTTTGGCGGTCAGCTAGTCCTATTCCATTAGGGAAAGTGCACTTATAAAGTGTACGGATTTATGTGGCTATCATTTTACTGGATGCAGCACAACCGTTCCGAATGAATAGTACGAATTTCGAGCGATGGGGTGCGTTGTGTCTGAAAGCTTATCAGGCTTCTGAATATAGCAATTTTACAGACTGGCCCGCACGATGTCAAACATTTCAGTGATCTGAAACAAAGAACGTAGTACTCAAAGGCTTTCGGAATGGCGGTATTCTCGCGCCCATGCCCCATTATTCGTTTGGCCACATGAATTCTTTGAAAAAGCGGTCAAATATTATTTGTTTTATCCAGCTTAGTTGGCACTGTGGCAAGACACACTCATTTCAGTCATTCCTGGCTCACTTGAACAGATCTGCATTTTGGATTTGATCGAACCTTTGAATCCGAAAAAGTACCTAAATAAAACGTAAAAGAAACTTGCCGAGCTTTCTAATGTGTCCTTGATATAACTTACGTGTTTCGTTGCCGTAAACTAGTGAAGACCGTAAGCAAGCTCAGTAGCCTGCTACTTCTTGATGTCTACATTCAGGCTGTGCATCAAACAGGTGACAGAATGCAGTGCTTGCTTTGGTAATTCGAGCATACGGTTCCATGGGAGTTGCCCAGCCAGATAGACGAAATCTGCAAGACACACTATAATCCAGCTAATAGTTTGAACTTAAGGTGACTACTGATATGGGCTAGGTTGATAAGTGACAAATCTTTTTTGATCATTTTTATTCGAAACAGAGCGACAGGTTACCGAGGCTATTCATCAAAACTCCGCCCCCAGCTGTAGAAATATCACAGTCATTCGCAAACAGCAGCGTACGGAAGTTTGATGTGTGCATCTTCGTTCTGCCGATTGGGCGTTTCAGCGTGCGAGTTGACTGATCAAAGTGGAAGGCAGAGTATATCTCCCGAGACACCTTCGAACTCGGCAGACTCGGTTTCTCAAATGTGTACTCGGGCCTTCATACCGAAGTCGAGAGGTTTAATAATGCCGATGTGTTACTGGGAGAGTCGAGCTTTTGAAAGTCCCACAGTGTCTCTGCTCACTCATCTGTACACAATGTTGCACTCACTTCGGAATCCGCGCTATTATTCAGAGGTATTTCCTCCCCGGCTTTTACATAGCTAAGCCAACTGCTTGCCAGGATTGGGCCCAAAATGCAAAAAAGGCTGCCTCCTTGAGAGTGGTCCACTTTTTTCACCTCCCGTTTCCTTTGAATAGCAGAATGATTTTAAACTTTCAGGCTCACAGGTTCTGCCCACGAGATGAAAAATTTTGTCTCACAATATTGGTCACCCAGAATGCACTCGTAGGTGGGCAATCCGTATCCTCAGATAAACCTTCCATTTCACTTCAGTCAAAGTTCGCAGTTCAACCTTGATAAGAACATTTGAAACGTAGGTCTTCACATGAAAGTGAGGCAAACGTGCACAGTGTTTCGAATCTATTTTGGATAGGTTGTTGTTACTGTTGGGAAATTTATCTTCCACTCCACCAATATACGTGTAATCGTATTAAGTGTTCAAACAGGTCCTGAACATATTGAAGATACTGTATCTTCTCTCCATAGATTCCTTCACGTAGTCCGAATAATTCCTTGTGACGTGGTCCATATCTCAATCCCTACCCTCAGGCAAACACTTTACTTGTCCTCTTGTCACAGAAAACAGTGCGATTTTACTCCCCTCATTACAGTTGCGTGTATCACTGGACTCACTGTTCTTTGAATAGCTGTTTTCAGTTTCTGGCTCGTTTCTGGCAGATTTATTTCTTCTTTCCAGCTATTGTAGTCCGTGCGCTCCTTACAGGCCCTTGACTCAGCCCCATAGCAGGTCGACAGTGGATCTATGTAAGGCCAGCAGGGGAAGGGTGTATAGAACCACAGTGCACTAGTTAAATATGTTCTTGTCTGCACAAGAGGCGTTTCGGGCAGGAGTTGATCATGTCCTAATTTACTGGATGCGAAAATTTGTGCAGGCTTTCGCAAGTTGAATATCAACTCGGTTATTAAGTTGGATAGATTACTACTGGAAGCTGGTAAAATTCCAGAACCACTGTTGGTTGATACTGCCTCTGAGATGATAGTGAGCACCGCGCATTCTTTATGATTTTATGAAATCTCAAGCTGGTTACCTAGACGTTTTCCATGCAGTGGCCACCAGTTGCCTCGGTCATAAATAAACTCCCAGTTTCAGTATGCTTGGCGCATTTTTCTATAGCAGACAATATATAAAGTTATTTTGACCTCCTACGTGGTTGTACCGATAGCTTGAAATAATTCAATGGTTTTATTTTGACTGTTCCTTGAAACCACGGAAGAATTTTCGCTAACCTTAAAGACTATATCATACTGATGCTTTGAATATCAGCCTGAGAGAAAAATGAGGCAGCCCCTACGCATCAAATACGGCTGCAGAATATAACAAACGGGAGGTCCAATTGATTCGTGCTAGTACGTCTTAGTAATATCACCTTAATTAGAAGGTTGACGTATATATTTACCGTAACGATTGGTGTTCTCGAATGTTCTCATCTCAACATTCACTGTAGACACTCGTCAAAGACTGTTGTTAGCTGAGCAGAACAAACCTTCAGTGGGTGCGCATTTTCTCCGGACAACGTTCACCGTCTCAATCACAGAAAGCTAGAAAAATGGTCTATAAATCTTCCGAAAACTGACCATCAGAGTTTCCTGAATCATGAAATATCCCCTAGTCGTAAGAAGAAACGACAGCGGTTTGAAGATGATTCTGATACAATCAACAAGATAATTTCTTAAGTCTAACTTTTCAGCAGTTTGGATCACTTGTATTTACTGGATATGTTTTCAACCTCATCACCCCCAAAAAAACACGGAAGACAAACTGGGACTATTGGAATCATGTTCCGAAATCTTCGGTTGTTTGCTGCAAAGAAGATGCATGTTGTCACATTACCTATTCTCCCCTGCATAGAAGATCCAAAGAGACAGACGAAGACTGCTGTCACGGATAGGTCATATGTTCGGTGTGAGTTCCATGAATTCATCCTCGAAGGAATGCCTGTGAATTAGTCTATTCTAGCTACCAGCGAAGATTTATCACCAAGTGCAATTTCTTAATTATTTTTCTCTTATTAGCTTACTGATCATAGAATCAGACAGAAGGTTAGTGAGAACAACAAACTGGGTTTAGGTCGTGTGGTAATCAGTGTCACTGTGGTTAGCCTTCGTGAATTTGTGCACAGGTAAAACTTAGTACAGGTGAATTTGCTTACCCAGTAGAATTGGTGTGTGCGTGTGTGTGTGGATCGAATTTAACATTGTAAAAGACAATTTTCATTCAGACACTATCAACTTCCCCCACAAAAGTGTTCTTCAAATTTCAGCTTGAAATATTCAACTACTCTAAGGACCGTAGTTCAGCTGATTCTAAGCCAGGTCCCTCATCTTCTCAAATGTTAACATTTAGGTTGCGTAATAGAAAGGAATAAACACGGTAAGACCCATTCACACTTTTCAAAGTTCAGTAAAGTTAACTACTCCAAGTCACAACGACCATCTGAAATATACTCTTCTCAATTTTATCGATCACAACCAGATTTATTTGAACGTACTCTTACGAATTGCTCGATGATTTGTTTCCACTTTGCTTCCGGTATTGTTGTGAGTCTTTTCACGATTCAGTATGCTCATTTCAAAGCGGTTTTATTATCCGGGACAACATGATTTCCTTGGTCACCCCAACTCATATTGCACATTGGAATGATATTCTTGTCATATTTTTTGAAAATCATGAGAATCCAATATTCTTGTCTATTTTTCACCCCTGGTCCCTGTGTTTTTCGTAGTCTTCTCGTCGTACACTCACGTTCTATTTGTTGTTCTGCATTTGTTTCATTCAAAACAAGCTTGCCATCACATAATGTCCCTCCCGCAAAAGGAAAAATCGAAGCCTCCAGTTCGGATTCCCACTCTTCTCCTGTACTACCCTCATGAGGAAGCACCTCTCCTCATTATTTTATTTCTTCGAAACGGAATTAGGTTGGCTATTATTGCAAGGTAGAACAGGTTTTTGTTAGACCCTTAAACAAGAGCGAAGACACAGGGCACATGCATTAGAAATGCGGCTAGGCAGACTGAATACACTTGTGGGTGAAAAATCGAACGGATATCGATAGACTATAATCTGTCATGGAAACCGAAGTGACGAGTAACTAGCCTTCGGAGGATGTTTAGAAGAGTAGGAACTTTGCTTATAACCAAGCCTTTAGGCATCTTCCGTGATCAGCTACACTTTCAGTGCACTATCTTACCTTGCGACTGTTCTTGGTGGCTCTAACAGAATTTCGCTAGAAACAATCACGGTTCGATACCTCGGAATTTAGTGAGTTTACAATAAATAAGTCCACTGGATCGTTTTGCTTGCCGCCCTCGCGTGAAGGGATGCTCGCAGCTGGCCTTTCCAAAAGTCTGAATGTAGACATACCTCTATCGCCTTCCCGTTGAACCATCCTGAAGATCATGGTGGAGATCATAATTTGCGACATTGCACTGAAGTATTCATCCATTAAACTGTGACATTCCGAACGTAAATATAACCCTAAAGCTCTAACTATTAGATACACGTCAGTACGTTTCGGTGAACCTTCCACGAAACGAGAAGGTCGCCCTCTATATTGAAGTGTTCCTCTTCAACTTCCATTCACTTTCATAGCTACAGACGAATATGATCTGATTACTGTTCTATTCCCTCCACTAGACGGCCTGGTAATTATTTCCGTTTTTTCCCAAAACTCAGAAAAAAACAGCCATCTCCTTTGAAATATTGCCTTGTCAATTTCCGCTCTGATAAACTTCAGGTTACCTATCTAAGTTGGTTTTGTAATTGCACAAGTGATTCCCATCCCTTGTCCGCTACACATTCGGATTCGGATGTTTCACAACTTTAAGCTTCACCTCATCAAATTTCCGTCTCATATTGAAGAAAATTCGGGCTGGACAAAAGAGATGGACCGAATAAATTGTACGGACGTAATACACTACTCATAAAGTTACTGAAAACTTTGACTGCTTGCGATCGGTTTCGCCCTTCTTGGGTCTCATCAGGTAGGCGCAGTCCTCGAGTTTCCCTAAACCTTGTGGTCCACATGAACACACGAAGTACACTCATTTGCATACCAATTTGGTTTTGAAGGGAGACTCACCTGGAACGTCACCCGGCTGAAACCCACGCTTATGATGTTTTTAACCAACTGAATGTGTTGCGCCAAGCCGCCTCTTGTTTCAGTTGGCACGATATTCGAGATATCGCGATACATTGTATAGACGTAATACACTAGCCATAAGGTTGCTGAAAACTCTTCCACAGCCCACGACCGGTTTCGCCATTCCGCTTCGGGCTGGAGGCGCACGTAGGCGCAGTCCCCGAGTTCCCGCCAACCCAAATTGCACGAAATTAGAGAAATACACTCATTTGCATACCCATTTGGTTTTGACGGGAGACTCACCTGGAACCCAGCTGAATCAAATGAAATTCCATTTTCAAAGTCTAGTGCCTATACTAATTTAATACCACATCCAAGCGCTGTTCCACACATCTAAGTTATGCATTCCTTCCTCTGTTCTAAGATAGCTGAATTTGTTCCGGGATATTTGAATGCCTTCGTGTTGTCACCTGCTACCCTCCCAAGCCTCACTTCCTGGATGCGAAATTAAGCAACGCAACACAAATCATGTTTAAAAATGAATTTTCACAAAATTTCCCACTCAGAAAATCCGCCGTTGCGTACGAGGATCGATACGGAATTTTGTGGGAGATGAGATTTACCTCGTAACTTACAAGATTGTTTATCCCCCTGGGTATGCTTACATCTTGATAACGAATTCGTTGATGTTTTTTCATATGGCTTGGAATCAACTGGAACGCACGTCTATTGATTTCGGACTGATTCAGTCTGAAGACCCTCTCCATCTACCGTGTAGACGTGGATCATCACACAGTACCTATCCGGTCACTCGCTCTTACTCGCACCCATATATTTACGACCGTTTGTTTAGTCGATAAAGTGTGAGGGAATCACAGACAGTAGTCGCTGATTGCTAACTAAATTCTGTTTTATAGGTTGCATTGATCTGCCTGAGGGTGAGACAGCTCTTACGGTGTATGGGATCACCAAATTCCTTGAAAAACTATCCAGTGCAAAACTTAAACTGTTCCCGACAGTTTCTGTTGCTTATCGATAACTGATACCCTTGGATCCAGAGAGACGGCGTACTATCATGAGTAGACCGGTAGTCCATCGGTTACCTGTTAAGAATACTTCTAGCTAGTCCCGTTAGTAGCTCCCTACTGCACTCACAACAGACGCTGAGTTTCCTCTCTAGCACAACAGCTAAGTTAATGACGTAGGCCAACACTGAGTCAATCTCATTCTGACCCAAAGCCAAGACCGACCTAAATGAAAAGACGCCGATCTCATTGACAATCAGAACGTCATGGTTTGGTAGTTGATCCGGTGGCTGTTTATGTAATCGCTGAGTTTGGAAATTGACTTGCAAACGTTTCGTCACCATTCGAGGTGTTGTTGAGTAATGATATCTCCTCAAATGGTAGCGAAATGTCTGTAAGTCAAGTCTGCGCCAAGCACAGCGAACATATCAGCAACTCTACCTGACCAACTCGAATTAGCACTATTCTAAAATAGTACCAAAAAGCGGAACGTTTCAAAATCAAGCCTACTGCATGTCATATTCTTTACCGTCTACACACTACCCCTATCCCTCATACTACGCAACAACACACTTGCTCTGTGACAGGCTACGATATGTATGCACACCAACCCCCATAAAAACGCCATGCCGGCCACTTGTCATGAACCGGGAAATTCTGGTCTTGGACTGCGCTTTAGTAACGTCTTTCATTATTTCGTATTTCCAGTTTCGTCATCTACATATGATCCCAACATTTAGGTAATCATTTAAATAGGATTGGGGTTCGTCGTAACTAATGATGCAACCTATGCTACGAGCATCCAGATCAAAGGTGACTAACTAACGAGACTAATCAGCATACAATGGACGACCGGAACCAAGCTAGGATTGAAATGTCCGCGGGCAGAAAGTGGACTTGGGCGAAGGGTGTAAAGCAACACCATACGGAGATCATAGAAAAGGTTTATACTCTATTAATGAAACATTTTCCAACCCAAACGAAGCCCCATTTCTATCACGCCTATATCGTAGAAAGTCAGGAAGTCCATCCCAAGGGATCTTGAAATCAGTGTTCATCTTAGGGATAACCGATGTGGAATTGGACACTAACATTCTACTGTTACCCTGAGACATTTTTCTCACATCGCCCCATCTACTCCAGACTCCTCTGAATTGAAGTGAATCAGTTCGGAAGTTTTAAAAACTTTAGAACAATGTTGCATCCATCCGTTTTCATGGAATACATACGCATGAACTTTGCTTTCTCTGTTGACTGGAAGAACCATTAATATGTTTTCAGAAGCTAAGCAAACTTAGTGTCGTGTCTTTTCGTTTACTGCACGTGCGAATTCCGCCAACTTAATGTATCCTGTTTAAAAGAATCATGTGTGAAGGATTCTTCACTTTATTAAATGCTGAAAACGCTTCGACAACCCACGACAGGTTTCACCCTTCATGGGGCTCCTCAGGTAGGCGCACCGCCTTATGTTCTTATTGAAAGGCATAAACGAGGGATTCAGCTGGGTTACAGGTGAGTCTCCCGTCAAAACCAAATTGATATACAAATGAGTGCATTTCTCGAAACCCGTCAAGTAGAACATAAGGTTGACGGAAACTCGGGGACTGCCCCTACCTGATTAGCCCCAAGTTTGGCGAAACCGGTCGTGGGCTGTCGGAGAGTTTTCAGCAACCTTATGCGTGGTGTATCACTTGTATATAATGTATCGTGGTATCTCAAATATCGTAGCAGCTGGAGCATGAGGCGGTCTGGTGCACCACATTCAACTGCTTAAAAACATCATAAACGAGTGATTCAGCTGAGCTCCTTCTCCTCTGTGTCCTCAACCTTGTTTTAAAGGGCAGCGAAACCTCTATTTTTCGTTGCTATCTTCAGTCAACTGCCAGCCGTAATTTCATCCGTCATAGTGTACCGTGTAACCGCGCGCATTAGCCCGGATCGGTCAGGGTGTTGAAGTAGTGGGGTAGAATTTGTTTGCCGCCATGACGTTGACATCACACGCGTAAATATGCGTGGACAAACGGTAGGCCTACCGGGTTGTCGGACGGCAACTTATTCAGTAATTGTCGCACTCTGTCGACTCCAGACCCCAAAAACAGCTGCAGCAGTTGTAATCCGATTGTAGGGCATCACTATTATTCGCCCATAAACAAGGATTGTCGGATTTTGAGAACTCGTTCCCAAATCACTGTGGATCAAGTGACCCGATGAAACCTGTGATGAAACACTTGAAGTTGTGCTAGAACCCACCATCTAATTGGTGTAGTATTCTGTTTATAGAGCTTGGGATAGTGCCCGATGTAAACCGCGAAAATACAGTTTAGCATAATCCACATAAGTCAGTGCAGCAGAGAGAAGAATACATCAGACCCACGGTCAGTACGATTAAGGTGCCTATCAAGAAAGTTTTGTAATAGCATGATTGGTTAGCCTTTGTTTTGAGGCAACTTTTGTGCGGAGTTTTCCATCAATTTCGGTCGAAGGACGATCCTGATGGGGTTGCTGTTCATATCGACAGACATTTTAGGTTTGTGTCTTTAAAACCCTTAGCGTGCCATTTTAATTAGCTGATTAAGAAGCTTTATGGATAATTAGGATAATTTATTACCCACATGATTCCACTCCGAATCAATGTGGTGTTCAGGTGGTCTGCCATAAGATAAAGCAGTTGGTAATCGAGTACCCTATTAGCTGTCTGATTAAAAAATGAGGAACAACGAACTTCTAATGATGAAAAGGTTCAAAGTCATATAAAATACGTTTAATGAGTGAGGAAATTTATAAAGAACTATGCGGAACGGCCGTTTCTCGACTGAATTAGGATTACTGTTCTCACTTACTTTGTTTGGTGGTGGGTTTGTGTCTATATAACTAAAAGGATTCGCAAAATTTGACATTCAAATGGAATGAAACGACTTTTTCCCCTCTATTTCAGTGTCTCTCCGAGCTGGTAAGTGAAGGGAAATTTGTAAAAGCTTACTAACACTCCTGGGAATACAACCACATCGAAGCATCTATTGGTAGTTTTCTCGTAGTTAGTGTATTTTAGTAAGACCAGAAGTCTTTCTT